>OX401408.1:1654127-1794711 GCA_947846245.1 Cerastoderma edule
CTCTCTCTCTCTCTCTCTCTCTCTCTCTCTCTCTCTCTCTCCTCTCTCTCCCTCTCTCCTCTCTCTCTCTGTCTCTGTCTGTCTCTGTCTGTCTCTCTCTGTCTGTGTCTCTCTGTCTGTGTCTCTCTCTCTCTCTCTCTCTCTCTCTCTCTCTCTCTCTCTCTCTCTCTCTCTCGCTCCCTCTCTCCCTCTCTCCCTCTCTCCCTCTCTCCCTCTCTCTCCCTCTCTCTCCCTCTCCCTCTCTCCCTCTCTCCCTCTCTCTCCCTCTCCCTCTCTCTCTCTCTCTCTCTCTCTCTCTCTCTCTCTCTCTCTCTCTCTCTCTCTCTCTCTCTCTCTCTCTCTCTCTCTCTCTCTCTCTCTCTCATGAAAATGGTTATTGTGTTTATCATTGTGTGTGAGAAATAAAGCCGTGATGGTGAAAAAATGATGAGTCTGATTGTTTATTACGTTCATTTCCAATATAAATCCCGTGTCGTCGAGTTAGTCGGTGGCCTGGGTACCGTTTTGATAAACGACTTAACCGTTATAATGTTTTCCAAAAATAGATTTGTACATCGTCTGCTTATCAAAACCTAAATATCTGCTAAATTTGGTTGAGTAAAGATACTCAGAGTAGCAAACAGTTTAGATTACAGTACTTGGCGGGTGGTCTGGACCTAACCTGTTTGCACAAGCATGAAGTCGGTTCATTGAACGGTTTTATCGGAGACTATTCCGTGTTGTTTTCCATGGCAATGAAATTTCTTCATTATAAAAAAGAAGACAAACGATTACTCAAGCCTGTAGACTATGGACAGCTTAACAAAATGACATCTCTCCTTTGATTGCATATAACAATGTAGATGCGAAAAGTAACAGCTGCATTCGACCTTCAGGATCTTACATATTCGCATACCAGCCACAACATGCCAAAACAACACCGGATCTGCTTAAACCTTTTACCAAACGCCAAATTTTCGACTGCTTCGAAATTGAAAGAGTTTGCAGACGACATTTGAAAATGTGATGAAATTTAAAAATAATCGTCTGATAAGGCAAAAAACATTGTGGGATAAGGAGAAATTGCTCGTCTCGAGCAATTCCTCCTTCTCCCACAATGTTTTCCAGAGTCGTTTGCTACAAACTGGTCAACTGTCGTTATTGTTTGGTAATTGGTTAATCTAGAGGCCTGATTCGTGTTAGGCGGGGTATAAAGCACCGGTCAGGACCACAGGCTATATATTCACCAGGCTAAGCTAAGCAGGTGGTTAAGCAGCCTTTGGCTAAGTGGTGAGGTATCTGAATTTGGGAGTACATTGTATTAGTCTCAGCAAATAAACGGTTTTCGTGAGATGTGTGTTTCTTCGCTTATTTGTGGACGCCCAGAATTTATAGATTAAGTATGGTTATAGTATTTCTGGAAGGTAAGCGTGTTTGGTATTCCTCCATAACTAAAAGGGTCGACTTCACGAGATAACTGAAATACCGTCTTAAACTGAATGGTGACCCTAAAAATGTTGTCCTTTTTTTAATCATATTTTTGAACTCATGGTTTCGCAGATAAGTCGTTTTTTCTCGAGATGTCTTTAAAGGAGAATTGTGTTTTTTTATCATTTTCTCACTAAAACAAACTTTATGTGTATTATCGAGAAACATTAAAAAGTAAATCTCATTTGAACGACATCATTTCCTCAGTTAAACGAACTTTATTCGTATTATCGAGATATCTAGAGAAGTTAATAAGATTTAATTAATCATTTTCTCTGTTAAACAAACTTTATTCGTAATATCGAGATATCCAAAGAAGCAAATCTCATTTAAACAAAATCATTTTCTCAGTTAAACGAACTTTATTTGTATCATTGAGATATCCAAAGAAGTTTATTAGATTTAAACGAAATTATATTCTCTGTTAAATAAACTTTATTCGTATTATCGATATATCTAAAGAAGTAAATCTCATTTAAACGAATTATTTTCTCTATTAAACAAACTTTATTCGTATTATCGAGATGTGCAAAGAAGCAAATCTCATTTAAACAAAATCATTTTCTCAGTTAAACGAACTTTATTCGTATCATTGAGATATCCAAAGAAGTTTATTAGATTTAAGCGAAATTATATTCTCTGTTAAATAAACGTTATTCGTATTATCGAGATATCCAAAGAAGCAAATCTCATTAAAACAAAATTATTTTCTCAGTTAAACGAACTTTATTCGTATTATCGAGATATCTAAAGAAGTCTATTAGATTTAAACGAAATTATATTCTCTCATAAATAAACTTTATTCGTATTATCGATATATCTAAAGAAGTAAATCTCATTTAAACGAATTATTTTCTCTGTTTAAACAAACTTTATTCGTATTATCGAGATATCCAAAGAAGCAAATCTCATTTAAACAAAATCATTTTCTCAGTTAAACGAACTTTATTCGTTTAATCGAGATATCTAAAGAAGTTTATTAGATTTAAACGAAATTATATTCTCTGTTAAATAAACTTTATTCGTATTATCGATATATCTAAAGAAGTAAATCTCATTTAAACGAAATTATTTTCTCAGTTAAACGAAATTTTTCGTAGTATCGAGATATCTAAAGAAGTTAATTAGATTTAAACGAAATTATGTTCTCTGTTAAATAAACTTGATTCGCATTATCGAGATATCTAAAGAAGTAAATCTTATTTGAACGAAATTGTTTTCTCTGTAAAACAAACTTTATTCGTATCATCGAGATATCTTAAGTACATCTCGTTTAAACGAAATGAGAAAATAAAATCTAGCCCCTGTCAATTCAGTGCCACCGTAGTTTCATACCTTTCTCTCATGGTTAATCATGTTGAGGTCACTGTGCTAGATCGAGAAGAGACGAGTGTAATTTTTATTGTAAAGAACCCATTATAACCAACTGTGCAATAACCGACAAAAGGTTAACGTTTATAACCGATAAACCCCTTCTATTGTAATACTTGTTAAAGACAATTCACAAAAGTATGGAAATATTGTTGATTTTTTGTCACGTTTTAGCTGATTCATCCATTTTTGTCAAACAACTTTGGAATCCTTTACTGCAAAAGTGCTTAAATAGAAATTATCAAGGGTAAGTAAGTGCTATTTGACGAAGTAATGGAGCTATTTTAGAAAACTGACACCGTATTATATGCACTATATAATTTAAATAAAAGGTAGAAGGGATAAACGAGTTTGCTATTCAGGATTTCGATATCTTCTTTTTTTTTAAATTATTCGGTATGGCCAAAAGCTTTTTGATTGTGCATACTTTTCTTTGTACGAAGCTCGTGGTTCAATGCGACCAAAATGCCATTTATGCACTTAGAGCCTAGAATGTTTCTAAAATAATTTATTTTATCGTCTGCATTCCAAAACCTTTAATATCTGCTTGATTTTGATGATGAAAGACTCTCAGAGTAGAAAACGGGTTAGATTACAGGCCAGTCGCCAATTTACTTGGCGGCTGGCCGGGATCCAACATGTTGGCATAAGTATAAATTCGGTTCCTGCATTATAAGGGTTTAATGACTGAAATAACGTTAACTATATGTATTCATGGTAACAACTTTTACGTTTAGTTTGACCAATAGAAACAAATACGTTTTGAAAATCAAAACAAAATCGAACGGACCACTGCCGTAAATCGGAAATTGGAGATTCAAAGAGACTGCGATTGCATTACTTGCCAAGACGTCACAATCTTCTTTGGCATAATCTTCAGAAATAGCCTATAATTTCGAACATAATGTGTGAAAACAAAGATTAAATTGTGTTTCCTATAACTCAATACTTATTCACAGTTCTCCGTCACCGTGGTCTAATGGTTAAGGCGTCCGCCACTGGACAGGGAGGTCGAAGGTTCGAACCTCCTCGGAGGCTTTTGTTCGGAAAATGTTTCACGAGGAACTTGTTCCATCACGATGTTTAATGGCTACGATTTATATCCGCTTGGCGCTTGGTATAAGAAAATGGGAAGTACTTGGTATTTTCATTGAAAAGTGTCTCATATGCCGACCTGGTTGGCCTTTTTAAATTGTATGTCTACTATAGTTTAATTCTTTGTCAGACTAATCTAAGTCCCCTGTGCCGTATATTGACCTTTCAATTTCAAACTGGTGCACTAGGGTTATTGTAAGAGGGTTGTTCAGAGAGTTCGTAGAATTTCGTCATATAACCACGAAGCATTGTTGGATACGCTTTAAATTTGATACAAACATTAACTAATACGTCTTCAATATATATTGCATGACGACGTCATAAGGTACATTATTATGCTTCGGGTACGTCCTATGTACGTTTTTATATTACGCAGTAATATAACATTGTTTCGTGTATCACAATTATTTCTTCAGAATATAATGCATATATGTTGAAAATTATCGTAAATTATTTAGTACTATTTAATTACGACTACAAACTATTTTATAACAAAATTCTACGAACTTTCCGAACAACCCTCATATCTAGGGATAACCGTGTCGGTCGCTATGGAAAATATTGTGACACGCACGGCGTGTCTGTATTTTATCATAAGCCTGTGTAACATACATCAATCAACACACAGTAACACAGTTCAATATACACAAGCATACATGTAACTTTCTACATACAAGGTTGGGATAACTCGACGATTTATGTGTATTAATTGGATACTATCATATATAGGTAGGAACATCATTTATATATTACTTGTGCATGTATCTCATTGACATGTGTCAAACTGCAAGCTGTTAAATCTAGTGTCTACTCGGCAATCTTCGGCACAAGCCGGATAAGTATAGGCCCTACGTCGTAGGTACTTCATGAATACACCAGAAATCCTGGGGAATTATGTTTTCCGCCGGATAACATACATGATTACAACATACACACAGGGACTAAACGTTTGTCTAAATATACACAAATTGGTTAAATGTCACAATTGAGTGTTGTTGTTTTTTACTTATTACACCAAAGATTATCATATCAACACATCTGTGTGTCTTATGTTATCAATTGTATCTACTCGGCAATCACGTATGAGTTCGAATCCCGAAAGTAGCGGGATCGACTTGGAGTATGTACAGTAGTGTTATTGCATGAATTCCCAGGGTTTATACACGATACACGATAGAAATACGAACTATTTACGATGTACGATGTGCGATTTACGATATTCGATAGGGCAGCCGTCTTACCTGTCTGATTCGGTTCGATACGATTCGATACGTTCTTCAGCTGATTTACGATATCTGATACACGATATACGTTATGCGATTTACGATGCAAGTAAGGACGAATTACACGTTCTATTTACGTACTTGCCTTCTTAAATGGCGTGCCCTTAAAACGGAAAACGTCATGTTGTAATCTTTTCCGTTTCGCACTTGAACAACGACTTCGACCCGCCTTAACAAAGAAAAAATAGTAACGAATATATGTGCTCTCTCTCTCTCTCTCTCTCTCTTACATGTAAAATAGATACTAAGAAAATGACATTACGTGAAAAACACATTGTTGCTATGGAAATAAAAGGAAACGAAATGGGATATACTACAGGGCTTCAGGTAATTTTTGACTAGCATTAGTACGGTACTGATCAAAATGAAATTTGGTCTGTACATACTATTTTCCATTAGTACACTGATGTTCTGCCTGTTAGCCGGCAAAAATCCACTTATATAGCTGCTTCAATTCTTCAAATATAGACGAAGTCAAATTTTGTATATTCTTACCAACTGATAAATGATTGACGATTAAAACTTAATGTTCATTCACTTTTACTTGATAATACATCATGTTGTATTAATTCTGCTTCATTATATAACTTTTATATAAAAAGCAAAACTTTAAAGAAAGTACCAAAATTTACAAACAGTAGTTAGGAAAGTCAGGTAAGATCCTGATGAGTTTATACAAAAACTGTCTTATCAGTGTGTATTCTGTTTGCAAAAGCTGATACGACAATATGGGTAGTTTAAAACCATACATGTGCTCATTTACGCTTAAATTACGAAAGTTCTAGAATAGTTGAAATACACTTAAAAGTAATTTAAATTCCCTTTTACAGAGGAATTGAGACTGTAACATGTTCACATGATGCTTTAAAAAGAATGAATAGTATATGGTTGTTTACAATTAGCGATAAAACAAGGTCAGTCGAGAAAGCTGGGAAGCAATAAAACCCAAGAAAGTATCAATTTTGGAATTTCCCGTTGTTATATTGGATAAATGACAGAAGTTTCATGTGCTTCACATGATTTTTCTTACCAGGTGATCGCCACTTATTAATACGAGCCCTCCTTGCTATTTTAGAATTTACTCGAATGTAAACAATTTGTTAAATTGGTGGGCACCAAATTTATGAAAATATCACTTTGAAAAATAGATAATAAAAAGTGCAGGCGTTATATTGTCATGATCCTGTGGTCTTTCGTTTTGATCAACATATAACTCATATTACCCAGTTTTGCAGCTTTTCTCGGCGCTTGTATGCTTTTATTGGTATTTTCTGTAAAAACGAAAACAATTCTTGGTCCAGATCTGTCAATTCCTCGAGCTAAAACGAAAGCGCGTTGTTCTAAAATAACTAACAAACATGTTTAATCATCTCACACATCGCTCAATCCAATCATAAATAAAACCGTCGGTAATGAAATGATCTGCGTTCGAAGTGCCAGAGGAAAGACTATCACACAGCTTTCTTGTTTCATACTAACCTTTGTTTTCGCTGCTTGGTTTTTGTCTGATAGTGTCGAAAAGCTGGTGAAATATATATCTCTTATGATGGCCAATGGGCACAAATTTGCCGTCTTTACGGTGATTCTTGAAAAAAGATCGCCGATGTTTTTTTGTGGCATGGTTGCGAAGCGTTGATTTGTTTTTATTTGGCCAGTCACGCGCATTGCTTGTTCCTTCGTTCATACATGTATAAGTATCCAGCCTATCTGAATAGTCGATTCGGGGGTTACTGTACGTGTATGTTTGAAGCAGATTTCTATCCGTACATGCCAAAAATCAATCCGGACAGTACAGATGTACGGACACTATCTGGAGCCCTTGGCTACATTTCATTTCAATTAAATTTATATATGTTTTCTTGGTTTATTCTTCGTTTGTTTTTACAGAAAAGTGTTCGTCACATGCCTGAATATAGTAAAAAAGTATTTGTTTCGGGTAGTTTTTCGCCCAGATACGATGAGTGTTTTTTAACTCACTGAAAAGACATGAGCGTGTTCATGTATTACAGACCTTACCATAATGTCTGTTTTAATATCTCAGCCCTTTACGAAATACGGTTTACGACATACGGTCTATGCTATCTGATTTACGATACACGTTTTACGCTTACCATACGATCCGATACGATACGATAAGTTCATTGTGTCTGATACGATCCGATGCGATATGATACGTATTAGTTCCATTTGGGATCTGATACGTTACGTTACGATACGAACGATATACGCTGTTGACGGGAACTCATACGATGTCACTACTGCACTACCTGCACACAAACATTATTTAATCGCAAAAAAAATATTGTAATTTGATACTATAATAAGACGTCTCATTTTCTGAAAGGAATGCACGCCGATCTAATGAGAGTTTGCACTGATATCCAAATGCGTAATTCTGTTCTACTAACCTGTTGAATATACATATATTGAGTGTTGACAAAATAGAAAACCTAAATAACGTCGGTATACGCATGAAATAGTTTTTTGTTTTTGTAAATCGCTCATTGAAACTATTTACATCATGTCATTATTGATGTATATAAACGATATGTTCCCCCAAGCCCTTTATTGTGTGTTTCGTTGTGACGATCTTAAGGGGTACCCTAAAATTTGCATTCATATCACGGTTTCCTTTTCTAAAGAGAGTGGTTGTAAAAGCTAAAGTTTATCGATGCTTTTATACCGAGTATGCTCAACCCTTAGAATGAATGGTAAGATTCCGAAAATGCATTTTTGTGTCGTCTGCTTTCCAAAACCTTAAATAGCTGATTAAATTTGTTGGGGAAAGATACTCAGAGAATAGGATTTTGAGGCCGATCCAAATTCAATAAAAATGAAAAGAAATAAGTAAATAACTTACGTTCTATAAATTAAGCATTATGATGATCTTTTCAAAATATCTATTAATAATTCACACACTTACTTGATACATTTACACTCACCTCAAAATCAACATGCTCTCTAGCTTTAACAGGTAAATACATAACATTCAAAGCGCTAAAATAACGCAAATTGACTCTAGGGTACAAATATTAAGGCATTTAGTCCTAAATATGTTGGTAAATTCTGAAACGGCTTCAATTCAAAGAAAGTGCGACTTTGGCATTTAATCTGCTTTTAAGATTAAAAAAAAACCCACATATTCTGCAATTTTGAAACTCATCCTTTTGTCGGAGCTCTTCGGTCGTTCTCGGTATACATAGGCCATACCGGATATATTCGCAATAACCGAATAGTTCCTGTCCCGATCGATGTATACCGAGAGCGACCGAAGAACTCCGACGAAAGAATATATTTAAAAATGGCGGGAAATGGGTATTGAACTCTAAAAACAAAAATCGTAAACTGGGATCCGGTATCTTGCCTATCGAGTATAGAGATCCGTTAGAATACAAACTTATTGTCAGAATTCTATCTGGTCACATAACAGACCATAGTGGAACCAGTTTACAGCGGGGAGCCAGTTTACGAAAGGTGCCATTTAATGATAATTTAAACAACTGTTGGCATAAAACATTCATCCACCATAGAGTTGCCAACTTGCTCAAAACAGGGTTCCAGTTTTTTTCCATTACGTCATATATCTCAATATGATCTCATCGGCTTTATCCAATGAAAATACTTCCGATTGTTTTATTATATGGAAGTCGCCATACTGTTTATTACGAGACTTCTTTCATTATGCTTTCGTTTTTTAAAATAGCTCTAAAATGTAAAATCTGAATAGCTATTTAATTTGATTAAGGTAACCGATACACATCACAATATGTCACAATATTTTGAAACGAAAGTACAATGGATGAAGTCTCGCGAGAAACAATATGGTGGCTTCCACATTACTTCAGAGGTGTTTTCTTTTGTTAAACCGTTGCGTTCAGGTTGATGTACGAGGTGTACACTGTAAAGTTTCTCAGATCACGGAAATACCCGAGTAGTTACGATTGGCAAGTTCAATCTTATAAGCATTCGGAACACCTCGGCCATTTCTTAAAATAACCTCGGAGGTAATGGGGAGCCATTTTTGAAAGTAGGTCAGCAACGAAGGGCAAATCGTATCAACTCGGCAATCCCTGTCACTAGTCGGGGATTGCCGAAAAGAGCCGATTGTCAAAATATCAAACAAAGATGTGTTGATATGATCATCTTTAATGAAAAGGGTAAAAAAAACATTCAATTGTGATATATAACCAATTTGTGTGTATTTATATACATATTAAGTGCCTGTGTGCATTTTGCGTTTGCCGCCGGAAATAAGGCGAATTATCCCAGGATTTCTGGTGTATTCATGTACTGCCTACGAGGTTTATCTACCGACTTGTTACGGGGATTGTCGAGTAGATACGATTTGCTTATAAGCACATGGAAAAACTCATACCAAAATGTATGTTAGTATTGACTTCCTTTTTGTTACCGGCATAAAGAAAACTATATGATGGAATATTCAATCTACTTTTAGGATAGGTTACATTTGATTTGTAAGTTTCCAAGATGGCCGCCTCAGATCAGACGGTTGAGTTGGGACGGGCAATCCGTCACGAGTTTATGTTGGACCCAGACACAGCGTTCCTTAACCACGCCTCCTACGGGTCAATGCCTCGTTCGGTACACGAGCGTCAGATGAGGTAGGTCACATGGTGTTAATCGCGCACTTCCATTGGCTGTCGAAAAGGTTAATCTTGAGTGATACCTTATGTGATATTTAAGACAATGTCAGTAAACAGTCTACATTTTCCACTGCCACCATGCCACATGATTTTCAGCCAGATAGTTCTGGTCATGACTGATTTCCTTTGATATTTGAAAAGTGTAAGTAACTTAAGGGCCATTTAACAGATAAAAAGAAAACGACTACCAATGAATTACATTGTCTTTACCGATCATTGCTAACAAAACTTCCTGATAACCGCTTCACCATCGCCCTTTTCGTCCCCGTAAAAATGTTTGTATTCCATGTAATATCTTTCGCGCTATTTTAAGAAGTCACGTGACCGAAATTGAGGCGCTGGTTACCGTCATGAAAGTTATGGCTAAAACATAATGACAAACAACGTATACCCCTCATTTTATATACGTTAATCGCTTTTAATTTCGACACTTATTGAAATACTGCATACAAAGCATGGGTTTTTATACTTGAATTCGGACGAGGCCCAGTCATGTTGAGTATGGAAAGTTCTTTTGCTGAAATTCTAAAAGGGAAATAAAAATAAAAAGCTTTAAGACTTTGAATTTCTTGGAAATTCAAATTGGGGAGGTGCCTTTTATAGGCCCCTGTTATGTAACAAAAAATATATGCAAAGAACCCGATATATCCCTTACTCGTTTTTTTATGTTGATATATAAGGTACTTAGCCGAACTAGAACACCACCCAGACAAATGGTTTCGGGTCAACATGTATAAATACCTGGCCGATACTGTGAAAACCGTCGCTGACTTTGTTGGGGTGGCTCCAGAAGACACGTTTTTGATGCAAAACGTCACGAAATGTACGTACCACCATTCCACTTCATTATAACTTAATTAAACATTGCAAACGACGTCACATGCTGTATAACTTTTGTTGAATGATAAATCAAGGACTAGACTGAGACCCGGTCTCTCATCTATCCAACATATCTTGTGGAACAAAGTAAAGCTTGTAGACAGCGGGGGACCAGTTTAATCAAGGACGTTACCACATTGTAGTTCCGCGGCAAGTTTTAACGGCTCATGAAAGATGACTAATGCTTTATCAAACTATATCTATTTGGTAAAGTAGTGGTCTGATCCAAAAAGTTATCACAAAACAAAACCATCAGCACAACGTAAACCTAAAGCCAACGAGAAATAACCTAGATAAGCCAGTTTAATAATTCAGATTACCTGATTCTTCACCTTTAACCTTGTCACGTGATTCACAAATTTTTTAACCGACCATTTAGAATTCGTTTTTTTAAATGTAAATAAACAGATTGTTGATATACAATTTCAAGCACAAACTAACTTATAAAAAGTAAAGGGGTTTATTGAATTGGTTTTAGAGCATTAAAGATTTAATTTTCATGACTTTTATAAACAAAATAAAAGGAATATTCTTTTTCAGTAATTCGTTGGTACTCATATCCTTTCATGTGCCTTTAAAGGAAAAATCCCCTCTAATACTTTTCGTACATCTCTTCAAACTTTGTAAGTATTTGTTTAGCCGAAATGTTGCGAAACCATCACCCTTAGTTTCCTTAAAATGTCTTCATTTGCAGCCATTAACACGATTCTGAAGACATGTCCGTTGACGAAGGATGACGCCATTTTGTTAACCAACCTGACTTATGGCGCTGTAGACATGACGGCTCGGGTCACAACAGAGCTCACAGGATGTACGGTTTGAGAGTATCAATACAAAATCGTCATGCTCGTTAAATTTCACCATTGACTTACACTAATTAATTGTCCTTGAGCCAATTATCAATACTGATCTAGAATTTCAAAGTTTTCTAGTCTTGACTTAGCTTGGTCTTGGCTGTATTGTATATCACTCTTTATAGCCATGAACGTTCAAATTGTGTAGTTCACGCAGTGGTCTCCCTTTTAATTAGGTAAGGGGCACTGTACTGCAAAGGGAAGTAATTCTGCGCGAGTTTGCATCATTCATCAGAGAGGAATGTTTAATGATTGCACCTGGAATTATGGAAATATGTAAAAGATTATGGTCTTACAGCTGCTTGTTCATATTTATGAAGACATTTGTAATTTAGAATCAATTTAGACAGATGTGCCGTTATATAACCCACACTGAAAAATATTTATTAGGAGTAAGATTATGTCTTTTTTAAATCTTCAAAGTGTGAATACAGTTAAAACATGTTTTTTTTTATTCAAAAGCATGACCCCACTTTTGAGATCTACCGCTTATTGGCCATATATACTAAGATAAATTGATGCTTCCTGAATTGGTTATGCTTTTAACAGCTATATGTACTTTTAGTTCTATATCGAACAACAATGCAAGAACTGCATCGTTTCATCGACGTTTTATTCTCTCTTTCAAATGTTCTCGTCTGTGAATAATCACCTTCAAAGTTTTAATAATAATGTTATGTCATCAAATCAATAATGATACACATGTTTTTTATGGAAAAGGAAATAAGACATAAAATAACTTTTCTATTTGTTTGAACACTAGGCAAAGTCCACACGATTTGGTTGCCATTTCCGGTCCGCAGTGAAACGGAAATAATAGACGCGCATGCCCTTTTTCTGGCTGAACACGCAGATGTCAAAATAGCAGTGATAGGTAAGCCATGATTCTCCCTAACCAAACGAGCTTATTCTACTTTTAAGTTGGTTACGATAAAGCATAATTTAGGCAAATACGCGTTTTTCATTTGATAAAGTTTGACCTAATTGAAGAAGTTCTATAGATTGAGATAGTATTTCAGTCATCTCGCTGTGGTTCCTTTTGATAAGAGCTTTTAACATTGTATAAAGCTTTAGCAATTTCACGGTTTACCTTGGAATTAGTGGTATAATGCCTTTGCTCTCTGAGCAACGTCTTGCCAAAAGACACTCCATTTATTTCATATCGACCCTTTTGATTTTTTAGAAAAGGGTGTTAAATCGTTGACAATCTTTGAAAATTTTCTTTTTCAGACCACATAACCAGCCCTAGTACAGTGATACTGCCGATCAAACAACTAATCGAGTTGTGCCACAAACATGACGTCATCGTTGTTGTAGACGGTGCGCAGGCGCCAGGGCAACTTCCGCTCGATCTGCCATTATATGGTGCCGACTTTTACACAGGTGGGACAAATCATTCTTTTATCTAATGTGTCATTGTCTCTTCTTTCATAGTGTATGGCTCACACTTTAGCTTAGCCAGACCTGTGTTTTGGTAATCCATATAGGTATATGTTAGGCTAGGACATGTTAGACAACATAAAAAGGAATACAAGTTAAGAACAATGAATCGCCAGTCACTATTTTTAAGTTTGACAATTGTTTTAATGTTATCTACTGATATAGTTATGTTTGAATAATTAGCTCACCAAATAACAGATATATGCATAGCTTTGAGAAAACAGTCTGCGATTTGTTAGAATTGCTTTGCTGCAGAGGTAAAGATAAACATGTTTCAAGAGCATTGGAATATGGGTACATATACTAAAATCTTAATAGGATGCAATGCAGCATTCCAAATATTGTTTGATAACGACTCACACCCATTTGCTTATTTGTACCGTTCCAAACTTAAATAATCTAAACTCGTACTTCGATTTGTGTAAATTAATTACTTTCCCGGTTATTGAAAAAGAGGAAATAATGCTTATTTTGCCTATCGTCATGCGTGTTTGATACAGGAAATCTACACAAGTGGGTATACTGTCCTAGAGGGTGCGCTTTTCTCTGGAGGAACCCCAAACGTTCACACGAGTGGTTCAGACCCTTGGTGACGTCAGCGTTCGAAAAGCAGGGCCTCTCTTGGGCATTTCAGTACGAAGGTAATTCAATATTGACATTACCCACCGTTCCAGGTTAACAGTGCTACCATCCCTATTCCCCTTCTTGCCCCTTACTGCCTGAACCCGAAAGAACTGTATGCCTGTATTGCGGTATCCGCCTCAAAAGGGAATATTTCCTGAATCGTTTAACAATACTCGCTCAAACAAATTTAGAACCATCGTTAGTTTACCGACAGGCAAACATTCATGAAATTCATGACGATCTCAGTTTGACAAGATCACGTTAGAGAAATAAACATGGATAGTAAACAGCAAGTCGAATCAAAACAAGGACTCTATGAAGGGGATAACACATTACATTACTTTACATTATCTTTCATTGCAACAGTTAGTTACAGTTTATAGTGATTTCCATATAATACAGTAAATTTATGAGAAAGAGCATAAATGTTAGTTAAAGAGCAAAATTTGTTAGAATGTATATATTTCCTTTTCTATATTTGGACTGTTACTCTAAGTAAATTATTTTATTTTTCTTGTTTTACCATTTGTATGTAAAATTGTATGTAGAATTGCATGCCTATAAATGGCTATGAATATGAAATGTTTAATGCCAATAAGATTAATGATTTGATATGGTATGTTATGATAAGGGAACAAGGAATATTACAATTGTAAGTCAACTCTCCTTGACATACAGGCACGAAAGATGACACAGCCTATATATGTGCAGCCGATGGAATCCGATTCTACCAACGACTGGGAGGACTGGTCAGTATTCTGTAAATCCCATTCTCCATAATACATCCGCTGCAAATTACTTTAGATATCCCTGTGACAAAACGAAAATTTGCTCCTATCTTTGTCTTAAAGGAATCTACGGTTGATTAAGTATCTAGAACTCTGTCGTCGAGAGAGAATTAAATAAGCTTCAAGCTTCCGTCATAATCGATGTAAGAGAAATAAGTTTTAACTAACGTTGTTTTAAAACCTCGAATTACGTATTCACAATGTACTGTATGTTTATTAGTGTTTCCCTTTTTGCATGTAGGAAAGAATCACAGACTATACAAGCACGTTGAAGGACAAGGCCATCGCGTATTTGGAAGATAAATGGAACATCAGACGGCTCGAAATACCACGCGCCATGGCACCCCCGAACTTCGAGATAATTCCTTTACCCTATATAGATGGGTTTTCAAACAACCCGGTAACGTATCATGTAGTCGAGTTTACGTATTTCAGCAATCCTTAACCCTTTCCCGAACAACAAATATTCGAAATTCCAAAATTAAAATAGTTCGCAGACGACATTTCAAAAAATGATGAAATTGGGAAATAATCTTCTGATAGGGCAGAAATCATTGTGGTGAAAGGAAAAATTGCTCGTCACGAGCACATTCTCCTTTTCGCACAATGTTTTCTAAAGTCTTCAAATGTCTTTATTGTTTGGGAAAGGGCTAAACAATATAGAAACAGGGGTCTGTCTCACTAAGATTAGTAACTTTACGTTTATGTTTATAGAATTATCTTCAACCTTGAATCTCAATGGTGACCTTATTTCTTAATGAAAATAAGACATCTTTAAAAGTATTTACAGTTAGAACTCATATTCCGTTCATATTTATGAATACATTTGGCTGAGACTCTCTTTCCCTCTTTATAATTGAGTTTGCGAGGATATGTTTTTTGACGAACCCTTTTTGGGACAGGCCCAACGCTGTTCATTTCAAGCTGACAGTCCATGCATGAATGACTATTCACACTTATTGTGCTTATTTTGCCATGATTCGTGTTGTTAGAGTCAATATCTACTTAATCTATTTATTTGGTGTTTTGCTTTACTTCCAGGGCCGCACCTTTATTAAACAAATGGCGATAATCAGTTGAGCATGAAACAAACTGCACATATTTTCTTGAACATTCTTCATGGCGCAATTCTAAATTTTATTCTAAGTTTTATCATCCTTTATTGAAATAATTTAACTTAGAAATGACTTAGACGTAAATGACTTATCTAAAACAGATATACATGTAAATCACGATGTTTACAGCAAGTAATTACAATTAATTTTGACCAATACATCATTAAAAACAATTGACTCGTTATGAAAATTACTTGCAACACATTGATTGTATTGCATTACTTGCCAATTTGTTATGTTATCCAGGAGAGGGACTCGATAAGCTAAAAGTATCCGTCCCAATCTAATTATAAAAAATCATTTTGAAAATAAATATGTTTGAGCCAAAAAAATGCACATGGTTCAGGCTTGAGAATCACATGACCAATATTTACGACATTATGTCCGAACAAGATGGCCGCACCCATGACGGAAGATGTATTTTCTTTGCTCTCTTCACCTACGTTTGGCAATGATAGCTACATTGTGTCCCCGGCGTTACGTCTAACATTCGGAAAAGAAATAGTAGGCGAAGGTGTTTTTAAATCATGCGCGCCCTTCGACTTCGACTTCTCTACCGAGTTTTAGACATAACGCCGCTATGAAAGGCATGGGGTTATCATACCACAAGAACCGGAAAGTTGATGGTCAACTCATAAAGTTGATGGTCAACTCATGCGGGGTACACAATGTGGCTATCATTCGCAAAAGCTGGTGAAAAAAGCAAATATACCTTAGGCGGCCGATCTTCTACATTCACCAAAGGCAGCAGCTTTATTCTTTGACTTATTTACTCCAAGATATCCTTTACAGAAGTCGACTTGTACTGTTTCTATCGAATCGATGTAAGCATAACCCTATACATGTACAGGATAGCATGAAATCGGTTGTATTATTGGGTCGGATAGTTTAAAGTTTAATTGTGCATAGGAAAGTATCCAAAAAATGACCGCGCGGCCATCTCGTTCGGAGAAAAGATAAAAAAACATTGGTCACGTGATTCCCGCGCCTGCGTTTAACCCTTTCCCAAACAATAACAACATTTGACCGCTTTGTTGCAGACGACTTTAGAAAACATTGTGGGAAAAGGAGAAACTGCTCGTGACGAGCAATTTTTCCTTTTCCCACAATGTTTTCTGGCCTATCAGAAGATCATTTTCCAATTTTATCACATTTTGAAATGTTGTCAGCGAACTCTTTCACTGTGGGACAGTCGAAAGATTGTTGTTTGGGAAAGGATTAACGGATTCTGGTATCACAAACTGAATGTCTAAATGTCTGTTACAGGAACGTCACTACGAACTGATGATAGACCTGATGGAAAGGTCTAACGTACAAACCTGTATCGTCAATATACAGAACATACTATACTTACGACTCTCTGTACAGGTGTATACGACTATGGATGATATCGTCAAACTGGGCGATGTGATATCGACTCTGTCCTCTATGGATGTGACTGACAACCGCCCACCCATACACATATAAAGAATCTTAACCCTTATAGGGCTGGAACCGACTTCTCGCTTATGCAAACAGGTTAGATCCAGGCCAGCCGCTAATTTAATTGGCGGCTGGCCTTGATCTAACCTGTTTGCATAAGCATGAAGTCGGTTCCAGCACTGTACAGGTTTAGATTGTGTGTGTATGTGTGCACAAGGGTGGTTGTTAACTGGGTTGATGAAATCATACAACCATTTTCCACCTCGATTCCAGCACTTTAAGGGTTAACGGATTCTGGTCCCACAAATTGAACGTCCATTCCAGGAACGTCACATTGAACTGATGATGGACCTGATGGAAAGGTATAACATACAGACCTGTATCGTCGATGTACAGAACACCTTATACTTACGACTCTCTGTACAGGTGTATACGACTATGGATGATATCGTCAAACTGGGCGATGTGATATCGACTCTGTCCGAAAAGGGTGTGACTGACAGAAGATCGTCTTGAAGAACTGGCTACCGTTTAGAAATAAGGGGGGTGATATTTTGAACTTACCGTTTTTAAATTTATGGAAATGGTGTTTTGAACTCACCGTTTTTAAATAAGGGGGAAAGATATTTTGAACTTACCGTTTTGAAATTAATGGAAATGGTGTTTTAAACTCACCGTTTTGAAATAAATGGAAATGGTGTTTTGAACTCACCGTTTTGAAATAGATGGGAATGATGTTTTGAAATCACCGTTTTGAAATAAGGGGGAAATATATTTTGAACTTACCGTTTTGAAATTAATGGAAATGATGTTTTGAACTCACCGTTTTGAAATAAATGGAAATGATGTTTTGAACTCACCGTTTTGATATAAGGGGGAAAGATATTTTGACTTATCGTCAAACTAAGCGATGTGATATCAACTCTGTCCTCAAAGGGTGTGACTGACGGATGAAGATGGTCTTGAAGAACTGAGTACCGTTTTACTAAACAACTGAAAGAAAATATTTCCGCAAGTCAAAGCTGATAAACATGGATACTATCCGAAATAAAAGTACAGTATTGCAATTAGGCACGCTATTGGACGCGTCTCGGAAAGATTACTTTGCAACATTCATCAGCTCAATATTGAAATAAGAGGAAATGTTGTTTTGAGCTCATGCGAATTTTTAGCATACAGTGTTTCGTAAAACGGTACCATGGTGTGCTACACGGCTTGACAATCACTCCCACTGCAGTTTGGTTAAGTTACTTTAGAGGCACATGAGAGGATTTGAGTACAAATAAATTACTGAAAAAATGTATGGAGTTATCTTATCATGTTCATAAAAGTAATGAAAATTAATTTATGAATGCTGTGAGACCGTATTCAATAAACTATTATTTTGTGCTTGAAATATAGTTGTCTCCAATTTAATTATGTTTATCATCAATCTGTTTGTTTGCATATTCAAAATAACGAATTTTGATTGATCTGTTCAAAGAATGTGTGCATCACCTGACTAGGTCGGATGTGAAGAATCAGGTAATCTTAATTATGTAACTGGCTAATCTGGGTTATCCTTGTTGGTTTTCACGTTTAAGTTGTGCCAATGGGTTATTTCGGTGACAACTATTTGAATCTGAGCAAGGGTTTTACCAAATAATATAGTTTGATATAGCATTAGTCTCCTTTCATGAGTCTTTAAGGGTGTGCCTGACAGATGCAGATCGTCTTGAAGAAATGTGTACCGTTTTACTAGACACTTTTTAAAAGGAAATAAGTCCGCAGGTCAAAACTGATAAACGTGGGTAGCTTCCTAGATTAAAATACAATGTTGCAATGTTGCACGCCATTGGAAGCTTTTGTGCATGTGAAAACTGATAAACATGGATTGTATCCTAAATGAAAACAAGTGACAGATGATATCGTCAAACTGGGCGATATGATATCGCCTCTATCCTCTAAGGATGTGACCGACTGATGAAGATCGCCTTAAATAACTGAGTACCGTTTTGAAATAAGGGGGTGCTGTTTTGACTTATCGTTAAATTAAGCGATGTGATATCAATTCTGCTTTCTAAGGATGTGACTGACATATTAAGATCGCCTTGAAGAGCTGAGTACCGTTTTACTAGACAATATTTAAAGGGAAAATATTTCTGTAAGTTAAAATTGGTCAACATTGATAGTATTCTAAAAGAAAGTACAATATTGCAATGTGGCGCGACATAGGAAGCGTCTCGGAGGGACGATTCCAGTGATACGTTACCTTGCGACATTGCTTAGCCCTTTATTGGAATAAGAGAAATGTTGTTTCGAACTTACTCCGAATTTTAGCATAAAATGTTTAGTAAAACGGTACCCTGGTGTGCTACACTGCTTGGCCATCACTCCCACTGCGGTTTGATTAAGTTATTTTAAGGAACAATACCCGATATCCGCCATTTGAAAGTCATTCTTTCGTCGGGTAACTTTGGCCGTTCCCACTATATACTAGGACGGGCCGGAACTATTCGGTTCAATGGCGGTTTGTGGGCATTCTTCTTTAAATGTATGCTTTATTCGTCACTTGCCTCTGAAAAATGTTTTTAAATAGCAGAAAAGTACCAATTAGCTTGGAAAGAAAATCATGTGCTTCAGGTGTTCGTATTTAAAAGAAGGGGGAAATGGTTGTATGATATTCATCTACCCTAATAACAATCGTCCACCCGCACACACACAAATAATCTTAACCCTTATAGTGCTGGAACCGCCTTTATGGTTATGCAAACAGGTTAGTTCCAGTCGAACCGCCAAGTAAATTTTAAGGGTTATTTGGGTAAACTACGAACCCCTGTGTTGTGCAACAGTGTTTGGTGTTGACAAAATGCCTGACGCCTCCTGATTCAACTCGATTTCAACAAAAAGACAACATATTTTTGCATTTACCTTCCATATCCATTGCCCTATTTCACCTTCTCTCCGCAAAATGCATTTATAACACGATGTGCGTATTTCATAAAAAGATGTCATAAATCTTATATACCATTCCTGTCTTCCTTTTTGTATTAGCCTACTTTCGTGATAGATAGATGTACTTGACCAGAGTTCGAGTATATCGTCTGATATTGGCCTACTCAAACGATTTAACTTTATCAAATCGAGACCAATTTGGAAAAGCAAACCAGCTGCTGTAGCTGAGGCCCTTGACTTACTCCATGTTTTCTTAGTGAGTATTCTAATGTCGCATATACCGAGAAATATGTTGTAGTTTTACATTATGGCAAGAGCTGTGCTGACCTGATGAACTCCCGGGGTTCGCTTTAGTAGCCAAATTGGTCTGACTTAGAAAGCTATTGTAATCTGAATATCTTTTATTTCTTTACACTTTGCTTTCATCTCTTTTCGCAACTGATCAATGCATAATGCCCAATGTTCATATGGGGCATAAATATGCATATTGGGCATAATGATAGTGAACGTCGAACCTTAGTCCAATCATTTTACTTTATCATTTGCTCATAACATAGCAAATATAAATTCATAAGTTTCGTCTCAACCTCTGACTAAAGAAAAACATAAGACTTTTTCAACTAAGATGTCTCAGATGTTGAAAATCAGAGCTACAAATTGGTCTAAAAGATAAGCTGGATCAAGTCATATTGTCAGAGACCGCCGAGGAATTGCTTCCGGAGGTCGTTGTACAGAAAACAAGTAGTTCATGAAAATTTAGAATGTTACTTTGTGTGTAAATTAAAGAAGACGGGGTCTTGTTCACTGGTTTTTATCTTTTGTGGGTGTTTGCCGTGTTTTAAACCTTTGGTTTGTTGCTTTTTTCCAGAACTATTTTCGCGGAAGGGTGGTAAAAAGAGATTGCTGATAGCGAAAAAAGTAGCTGATCCTCGGCATGTTTGTTCGTGAAATTCTGATTGGGCACGGAGTGTGGAATAATGAAACAACAAGAATAAACTCTAGATCTTTTAGGCCAAAATTGTTTTTATAGAACAAAGAAGGGCCAAAAGGTAGCGGTCTCTGACTAGAAGTAAAATTAAATCGTATTTCTTACGGATAGATAGAGTACACATAAGCACCGTTTCCATCTTAATCAACAACAACAACAACAAAATAAAATTCCGGGATATTTTAAAAGCTAAAATCACCTCATTGTCTGTCCTTTCTTACGTAAGTTTTCAATTGAACTGGATATTTTCCTTTGTCATCTAATTATCTTAATAAACCAACTAATTTGCATGATAATTTATCGGTGTCACTCTTGATTTAAACGTCTCAAATCGTTCCTTAACCTCAAATATTGAGGATCCTAAACTATTCAATTGTTTTCTGTATTTCACCGATGAAATCTGAGTTAATTCCTCAAATATTTCAACAAATTGACCCTTAACAACATTGAGTTAGTTCTCTGTCCATGTGAGTATGTGTGGTGTATTTATACATATGTGGCATAAGAGGAAAACATGAACTTTCTTGTGTTAACAGTTCCAGAAACCAGTGCGTCGATGCTCCAGAGTGAGCCCTGCACTCAATCAGGAAGAAGAAGAAGAAGAAACACAGAAGCATGACTGGTAAATCAATTCAAAGGAAAGGAAGAAGAAAACTACATAAAACACAAGGTAAACTGAGCTGTTCAAAACTTGTCTTGTTTTGTTGGAGAAATGTACATATAGATATTCAAAATAGATATTCAAATGTCAAGAATTCAAAACAATTTTTATTTAAACAAGATAATCATCTTTCACGAACTATAGTTCATTTACTATTATTGATGTCAAAGGTGGGCATATCAATATAACTGAAGCAATATAGACAAAAAGGAAGAATACATATAGATACCGTGAAACCTCGTTTATCCGGACCCCGAATATTCGGATGTCTCGCAATCCAAACGAAATTGTAAGGGAACGGAAATATAGTGCAGTAATTTGCTTAACCAATTACCATACAATAAAGACATTTGACCAGTTTTTGCAGACGACTCTCAAAAAGGTTGTTTTCTACCATATCAGAAGATTAATTTTGAATTTCAATTTGGGACGGTCGAAAATTTGGCATTTGGTAAAGGTTTATAAGTATGTATACACATGCTTATAGACCATTTATTTCTAAATATGTTTAAGACCAGGCCCTGCTTCATTAGTCCGCAATATTTGTTCCAGCACTATAAGGGTTATTCATTGGAAATTTTGTTGGGAACGGACATGTTCAGATTAACGAGATATGACTATATATGTATAAATAAACAAAATAACTTTGCATGGTATTTATAACTCATTACAGATGGTCATGAGGATGGAAAGGAAAATCCTGCCAAGGAACCAGAAAACCTTTCACAGTAAGTCAGATCTCACTGTCCATAAAAAAATCATTATTGAAATACTAAAACACAAAAGCCTCTGATAGGCACGTTTTGGGTGGTCATTTTCATGGGCGTAGGAGCTGGGGGGGCCAGGGGGGGCCCGGTCCCCCCAATATCCAGACTGAGGGGGCCAGAGTATACTTTGGCCCCCCCAATATTCACAATGGCAAATGAAGATATTTGAAAAGAAAAATGAAAGAAACGAAATTTAACAGCAGAATAAAAAGAAATGTGTATTTTTGTGCTTTATCTAATACCAATTCGCCTTTTGTTATGAACAATAAACAAAATCTTTTAGACCTCATCATCGCAAATGACAATCTGAACACATCGGGTTTATCCAATGAAAACCCAGCTCACAAAACTACCCGGGAAGTTTTGATTGACAACAACAGTGGTGTAAAACATGTTCTAAGAAGTTAGACTAAATAGCGTCTTCAATTGTTAGTTAAAGCTTTAACAATTATCTAATTCTTTCACTAGATTTGCAGTTGAAGCCGTGGCTGTGACAGTCTGGTCGCCATCACTTTTTGTTTAGATCAATACATTTGATTTCCGTGAGAGATCGAGACCTGGCATATCCCTTTTTTTTTTTTTTTTTTATATATTAAACATACACATTTTAATAGGCTTTCTTTTAATTCTTGAAATGTTATTGAATTTGTAAATGCAGTCATAAAAAAGTTTAGGAACATTTATTCTTAGACTGGTCCTTATCTGAAGTTGGCCCCCCCAATGTTGAAAACGCTCCTACGCCTATGATTTTTTTGGTTAAACTTGAAAGACCCTGAATATTTCCTTGTAAGACGCTTTTTATGGCTTCCAATATGAGATCACAGGGATCTGTAGTTAATTTAGGATCAGAACTAGGATAACTACAGATTCCTGTGCATGATAAGGTGTGAGTTGAGGGGGAGGGGATGGAATGAGTTTATCATTTATCCCTTTCCTATAAAATGATCGGTTGTCAATAGTTCAGATTGAAAGTAACACAGGCAAAATAGAGAGAAATACTTGACATGAAATGTAACGAACAGTGATTTCTATTATTAACCAATGCAGGGTCTTCCCTTGACTCCTTGCTAATTTGTGGTACTTTTGACCCCTTGTATAAATTTGGAATCTTTAGGGGTCATTTACATGAATTAGGGGTCATTCACTATGTAAGTTGAAGGTCAAGGAAAACTCTGCCAATATATAAATAGGTAACTCTGCCAATATATAAATAGGTGAATCCTAGCTACTCCTGTAGCCTTTTCAATTATATTTAAACACTATTAACCCTTTCCCAAACAACAAGTTTTCGACTGTCCCAAATTGAAAGAGTTTGCAGACAACATTTCAATTATGATGAAATTGGAAAATAATCTTCTGATAGTGCAGAAAACATTAGGGAAAGATGGCTTGTTACGAGCAATTTCTCCTTTTCCCACAATGTTTTCTAAAGTCGTCTGTAACAAAGTGGTCAAATGTCATTATTGTTTGGGAACGGGTTAAAGCAAACAGATAGAAACTTTACTCAAAATGAGCAACTTTTCTATTTTTCACAAGTCAGATATGTTATAGATTCTCAATGACTTTTCTTATAATTGGTTCCACTTGTAGCTACATTGTAATTCAATTTTCTCTGTATAAAAGTTTTATAACTAAGGCCCCTGAAGGAGTGTTATATGCCTTACACCATTGGTAACTTCATTGCAGAGAATCCAAAAAGAGAAAGATACAGGAGACTTCTTCACTCAAAAGTTTGAAAGAGTAAGTTTATACTGCTTATTAAGGTTTCCTAATACAGCCCACATTTAAAAGTTCAGATCTTTCACAATAGTTGAAAGTATTTTTATCACAATTTAAAGTAACAGATTCAGGTTGAGATCTAACTGATTCAATCAGACAACACTCTTTTATCACACTTTGTGACTGGGCATGAAGTAACCAATTCACAATAGATTAACCAATTTTAACCAATGGTTTACATAGCCAATAGGCTCTAACTTCTTATCAGTGTCAACAATATATGGGCCACGTCACGCGAAAAGGGGCACTCGGACATAGCAAACAGTGTAGCCCCAGACCAGCCGCCACGTCACTGTTTGCCATCTTAGAGGACATCCAGTTATACCTTTAAATAAATACAAATGATAACTTTCGTGACCAGATGCTGGAATAATAGCGCTAAGATAGAGCTGAGTTAGCGCTTTCTTTATATGTCCGAGTGCCCCTTTTCGCGTGACGCGGCCCAAATACAATGTATACTATTATTTTTTATCTATGTAAGAAAGCAGGTAATAGCTTTGAAATGATGTACTACAGCACAGATAAAGAAATACAAGCAAACATACTATTGAAACAAGCCTAAAACCTATAAGATTTAAAGCATTACAAAAACTGATATATTGTGGATAGAAAATGTTTCTTTATTTTGTCAAATGTAGTACTCATGTGATAGTTATACATATCTTGTAAATATAACCCTGGAGTCCACAGTTGTCTAAATACACTCTGGACACCTCTGCAAACATAACCAATTATACCCCTTAATGCTGAAAAATCATTAGACATTTGATCCCTTTTATGACTTTTAACTGCTGTTGTTATAATCTACAGCATTTTTTAAAATTACCCTCTATTACTTCAACCCATCCCCTGCAAAAGATTCAAGAACTTATTCATGAACTTCATGTACATTAACATGTTAAATGGCTATTCATTAACACAAAGTTGTACTTAATTAGTTCATAAATTTAAAGAACATGTTCATGAACCTTTACTTGATGTTCATAAAAATATTCTTGATGTTCATGAAAAGGTAATGTGTACATGAACGACCATTTGATGTTCATGAACATTCTTGAGGTTCATGATTCCAGTTTCAAAGTACTAGTATGTTAAGTTACATTTCATTACATGGTTGCTGGCAAATCATTTTGACAAAAGGAAAATTCTTGAGCCTAGTGCTACAGTCACATTCTTTTTCTATCCAACTAGGTTTGTAAATATAAAAGAAATCAAACCTACACAAATAAAAGATTTAAAATCTTTTATCATTTATTCCTATATCATTCAGACAAAACAATTTTTTTAGCTTTATTGGCACTTTCTCATGCAGCCCGTATGGTTTCTTTTTGTGTAGGTTGATTTATTTTCAATTCATTCATTTTCAGTGCAAATTCTACTGCTGCTGAAGATATCACTCCAAATGTTTCAGACAAGCCAGCAGATGAAATGACACTGGAAGAAGAAAATAAATGCTTTGACAAAAAGGTTGGCATGCATGAAATGATAGAAAAGACAGGTGAATACAAAACACAAGAGGAGACATCTATCCCTTTGCTTGAAGGTAAAGGCCACATGATGCCAGATCAGGTTAAAACAGCTGCTAAAGAGGATTCCCAAAATCGCCAAGTCAAGCATCAACAATCTGACGTGGATGATAAAGACACCTCTGAAGAAAGTACTAAAGAGAAACAAGGGAATGAAGATAAGCAAACAAATAATGAAATCATAGGAGAAAAGCCATTGGTAACCCATGAATGTGATACTGCTTTGCCTACATCCAAAGAATCGCAACATGTAACTGGATCTTGTCCGCCTGAATCACCCACCAGCTGCACTTCTCTGAAATTGGTGGAATGTATAGAAAAAACTCCTTATGTCAGAAACAGTTTGGATTGTCACAAAGACCCACAAGGGGCCATAGATCAACCAGTAACTATACCAGAAGTGAAATCATGTGGTGCAGCAAACATTAATGGAGAGAGCACTAAATCATCTTTGATAGGGAAAGAAAATAATGAAAATGTTCATGGCCTTGAAGCAACAAGTACCTTCAAACAATCTGTTACCAAATTGGCTGAAGGTCAGATTAATACAGCCAAGGTCAAAGGTCAGGATGACTCAGTTAATGTCACATTGGAAGACAAGCCAGACCGGGCTATGGTATCACCAGACCGGCCTGTAGGAGGCATTACAAATGATGATGATAATAAGACGGAGGATATCACTGATTCTCAGCTCGTCGCCATGGATTGGATGTCACAGTTTCCTGAAGAAAGCAGGTAGTGTTTCAAATGTCAAGACCTTTAAAGCTGTTAACAGTGTTTCAGTTTTATTACAGTTTTCCTTGGATTCACCAGTACTAACACAAGGGCTCTGAAGGTTCAAAGGACACTTCCATGAAACCAGCAATGCTGATTGAGATTAAAACAAGGACCACCAGTATACCAGTCCACCACATTTACCACTTGTTCACACCATAGTGTTTGGTATAGGTTGATCGCACTCTCGTGTGATGTTTATGTTTCAATCGAACGATACCATACCTGAGATAAGGGGTGATTGGAATATCTGCGGTTATCTACCTACCATTGCATTCTGCTTATATCACCTGTTTACATTTTTTTAACTCGGGCATATACTGCTTCGAACCTATAATTATCCTGGGGTCAGTACTTAATGTATTATTCTATATACAGTGAACCCTCGTTTATCCGGACCCCGATTATCCGGATGTCTCGCAATCCGAACAAAATTGTAAGGGAACGGAATTATTGGACCAGTTTATTGCAGACGACTTTTGAAAACATTGTGGGTAAAGGAGAAATTGCTCTTGACGAGCAATTTCTCCTTTTCCCACAATGTTTTCTGCCATATCAGAAGATTATCTTTGAATTTCATCACGTTTTGATGTCTTCTGCAAACTCTTTCAATTTGGGACGGTCGACAATTTGGCGTATGCTAAAGGGTTCTAACTATACACCGCTCATACAGACCGTTTATGTCTTAATGTGAATAAGAACATGCTCTGCTTCATTAGTCCGGATTATTCGGTAAACCGGAAATTTTGTTGGGAACGGACGTGTCCGGATAAACGAGGGTTCACTGTATTATATAACATAGAACTGACCCCAGATAAACTTCAGACCCCAATTGTTCACACAAAACCTTGCAATGCTAAGTAACATGAGACACTATCAATTTACAATTTCAATTACAACTTTCTTTTCTTTTTCACATCCACAGTTCTACAGCACCTGACCATGTAACCTTAGAATCTGATAAGCCAGACAGAGGACAGCAAATAGAGGATGGATCATCCATCATGGCTGGATTTATTAGGGAGCTCTCCCAGATTAAGTAAAATATACTTTGTTTTATTACCAATTAAATCACTTTGATCACTTACAGAAGATGATGTAAGAATCCAGTTTATTAACCCTTATTGTGCTGGGACTGACTTCTTGCTAATGCAAATTTGTTAGATCCAGGCCAGCCACCAAGTAAATTGGCGGCTGACCTATCCAATGAATTAATTCTGCAAACAACATCCTCTTTTGTCCCAACGAAATTATTTTGAAAACTTTGATCTGAGAAAAAAATGTGGAGATGCATGCCTTTATGAAGCATTTCTACGGATGATCAAAACTTCAATGTAATGGTTCAGTGCAAGACTATATATAGTAAGTGCTTCACTAACATGAAGGACTTTCTAGTATTGCACTTAACCCTTGTGCTTGTGATACTTCATGCAAATTTGATAACTCTATAAAATAAACAGCTGTCATTTTATTCAATTTTTCCAGTAAGATGCTGTTAAAGACCAAACGAGAAATGGAGATGACAAGAAGGCAGAGGAAGACTGTTGCTACCAAATGAAGAAACGAAATTGATTATTGTTGAAAATAGTATTGTTTGAAAATTATTCATGTTATTAAAACCTGTTTTTCAGTTGAATCCTTGTTGAATTCATTTTGTATTAGTAAATGATCAATCATTCCATTTAAAGTCCTTATTGAAAGTAATTAAAAACAAAACTGCATTAGAAAAATATTTTTAAACAGTTTCTTTTCTTAAGCTATATAGATTCAGTCAGAGAGGTATAAATATATATTAGTTTAAACAGTTTCTTTTCTTAAGCTATATAGATTCAGTCAGAGAGGTATAAATATATATTAGTAACATGTAATTAATGGCTATTTTAAAAGAGTTTGTGAATATTCATGACATTACATTTGAGATACATCAGTGTGTGAGATTATCTACTTGTGAAATGGTTAAGGGATATAAGTCCTATTTGTGGTTGGGAGTATTTGCCTACATTGTATGATCAGAGACATAGATAACATGTTATCTATGTCTCTGGTATGATGTTTTGGCAAATGCTCAATTCCAGCTACTAAAAACATGGTTTTAAAGGTTATCTTTCATTTCAATCACAAAAATGTGTACTAGTTGTTAATATGATAAGTTGAAAACATTTCAAGAACATAATATGTTGGTAGTTAAATTAACTACACATCATTCTGTTAATGAAAGTACCTATCTTAGGTTATTGACTCAGCAGCATTTGGCAGCTTGAGTTTATGGACCCATGTCAATCTTTTACCAGACTGGCAGAGACATCTATGTCTCTGCTTTTACTAAAGGAACTTGTTTCTTATCAGAACAAAACATGCCATCGTTTACAATGCAATGCTTATTAACCCATTAGACATCTAACTCTGGGTGTGTTAACATACCTACAACAAATCAATTGGGAAACTACTGTGAAAAAAGGAGATGTTACTCATCAATTGCAATGGCTTCCTTTATTGCAATGAATCTTTCTTCCTATCCCCTAAAAATCAAATTTAGAATATTCTTCATTGATGTGGTCGGCTGCTGATTTCAATTTGGACAATTAAAACACAAAAATGGAGAAGGGAATCATTGTAAAAGTGTCCTTTCTAAATCGAGTACTTGTTGTACTTTGATTGAATGCTATTTGGATTACTTTGTCTTCTTCCTGTCCAAAACGTTGCGGAAAGACAGGTAAACAACAGGAATTGGTTGACAGAAAGGCCAAGATTGAGAACGTGATTTTTCCTGATAAGAAGCAGAATTGCGACTGATGCGTTCCATTTTATCATCTAAATAAAGGTGATTGTTAACACTTTATTGGTAAATGTGCATGACACATTTGGATTAGAGTGTGTAATGTATGATGTAGCTCGATTTTTTGAAGAATTCGTTTTCTTTTTCTTCCAAATTGGACGTGTTACTACTTTTGTCTTTGCTGATTTTGTGGCCAGTCAATTATCAGTCACATCGAAATTAAGTCGAGTATAGAAACCTCGCCCAATTTAAGAGGAAAACATTGTACAAATTTCCACAAAACTAGGATATGGTACATTCATCCTTGCAACCACACTGGCTTCAGGCATTCCTTTAACAGATTTTTGATAGATATGACATAAAGTCACAATTTGGGACAAGAACCCAATGGCCCTATTAAAACTTATTTGATGTGATCTTGAAATATGAGAAAACTTGCATCAGGCAATATGTCCATTTGATTAGTCCCATCAGAAAATAAAAGGCAATCTTCACATCAAATCATTTTGACTATCAATGGCGCTTACCTAATGGAAGATATGATGTTGTAAAGTCTTGTGGCTGTTATTTGGAGGACACCCTATTAGTATTACTTCTAACCTCATGGTTGCTCTTTCTCCCTAACAACACACTGCTTTTGCCTGTAACCTTATTGCTAGTCTCAATAATGAGAGGTGAAAAAACCTTTTTTCAATATTTGAACATTTATTGTCCTTTGCTTCAAAGCCGTCAGTCATTAAAGTAAAAACCTTCAAGACCAGAAATCTGAACTACCTATTGCCAACCTTTTTTCCCTTCATCATTAATATTTTAGCGCACATTTCCTATAGATGTAATCTAATTGATCAAGACTAGGAAATAAGACCTAACCTAAGAATACAATTAAATAATAAGCAGCTTTCAAAAAAGGAATCAATTAAGATATAAAGACGCTGCACCTCTGTAGATCATAATTCAATTTCAGTTAAAAAGATATGCTCAACTTTAACTCTTAGAATGCTGGGTTATTTTCAAAAAAAAAAAAAGAATTTGTGTTGTCTGCTTTCCAAACACTTAAATATCTGTTTAATTTTGATGAGGAATGATATTCAGAGTAGCAAATAGGTTAGATCACAGGCCAGCCATCAATTTACATGGATCTAACCTGTTTGCATAAGCTTGAAGTAGGATCCAGGGTACCGTTTTACTAAACAGTTTACGCTTAAGATTTCCGTAAGTCTAAAGCAACAGTTCCTCTTTTTTCAATATTTGGCTAAGCAATATTGCAAAGTAACACATCATTGGAATCGTCTCTCCGAGATGCTTCCAATGACGTGTCACATTGCAATATTGGAAATCCATTGAAGATACTATCCATGTTTATCAATTATGACTTACGCAAATATTTTCCGTAAGTTGTTAAGTAAAACGGTACCCAGCACTATAAGGGTTAAAGCAAGACGATAGTAGGTCCCAAATTACTCTTGTCTTAGTAGAACCAAAGTACCCACTATGAATTCATAAAGCATTTAGTTTTGGGCCTTACATAGATCTACACACTTGTGCTTTTGCCTGTGCATCTATGAGGAAAAACATGAGGAAACAAAATTAAGCCATTTTTCAGTGTTCTCATTAAGAATTGGTCAAACAGGCCAAAACAAATTGGGGTCAATGGGGGCTCTGTACATCTCTGCGAATTTAAACAGGCCAAAACATAATTTGAAGCAGTCATTTTGGCGTTCTTATTGAAAACACTGCATTTTTCATATTATTTGTAGCACATGCACTAGATAAAATCTTTTATATTGTCCTAATATATGTACTATATACTTTATAATACAGTATATATAAGAGTGTCTTATATAGTATATAGTACATATATTTAGACATTATAGAAGATTGTGTCTAGTACCTGTGATTTGTAATTAAATGTTTATGTGTATTTTCGGATAGAACATGGCAGGTAGATCATTAATGAGAGCCGTGAGAGTGGCCAATTTCGGTGGACCAGAGGTGATGAAAGTGGAAACAAATGTGCCAGTACCAGAGGCTGCCGACAATCAGGTAGATGGCGGACATATTTGAAACACTGAACACAAAACCCTTTACCTCTAGATACTTCTAGAAGAGATGTGTTTGTTTGTAAGGGTATTTTATCCAATCAACAGCATTTCAGCTATATTGCTATTCCCAGCCAACAATATATGGAGACTAACCCGTCTTTACTATGAAGGAGGGTGCTTCAAGGTTAGAGTATTTGCCCTATACATGAGAGCTGTGTGTTTGATACCTATGAGTACTGGGGTCTACTTTGCGACTCTTCATTTAATATTATTCAGTGCTCAATGAAATGTATACATTCATAAAGTAGAATTGAGATTGATTAACCGATAGTATGCTGGGTAATTTTTAAAAGATAGATTTTTGTATTGTTTGCTTTCCAAAACCTTATCTGCTTAATTTTGTTGAGGAAAGATACTTGGAGTAGCCAACAGATTAGATCTTGGGCCGGCCAACAATTTACTTGTTTATCCTGTTTGCATAAGCATGAAGTCGGTTCAGCACTAAAAGGGTTAACTATAATCATTTCTATTTTAACAAAAGGATACTCAAAATTTCAAAGTTTACTCCAACACTTCAATTACTCAAGCTGCAAAATGAAAGACTTTCCTTAGTGTTGCCTTGAATCCAAAAGCTATTGATCTTCATTACAGATTTTGGTTGAGGTAAAAGCAGCAGGGATCAACCCCGTAGATACGTATATTCGTGCTGGGATTTACCCTATTAAACCACCACTGCCCTTTACTCCTGGTAGTGACGCAGCAGGTGTTGTTAAACAGATAGGCTCTAAAGTGACGAAAGTAAAGGTAAGTGATACCTTATGTTTCAAAATCTTTCTCACTAACTTTATGTTATTGTCTTTAGTGTTTTCAGAATCACATACAAAAATCTTCAACCTCCCAAAATTCATTCACTATAGTAATGAGTAAAAGTAAAAGTAAGTAATTTGTGATTCATGTTGAAGTATCGTTCTCACAAGTTTATTGTCTCTATGCTTTCTGGTTCACAAATAAAAATCATCAATCTCTTAAAGTCCATTTACAGTAATAAAGAATCAAGAACTTCCCAATAATTGCTATAAAAAGAAAACGTGATTGCTCTTCCTTCATTTTGAGCTCGCTTGAGCTCTGCTCAGGGTGAGCTTTTAGGATACTTGAATGTCCGTCGTCTGTCGTGCGTGCTTGTGTGTGTGTGTGCGTGCGTGCGTGCGTCGTCAACAATTTCAGCGTTTACACTCTAGAAGCCACATTTTTGGCCCATTCTTCCTGATACTTGCTCAGGATGTTTACCTTGATGACATCTCGAACGAGTTCGATCATGGGTGAGGTGGGGTCAAAAAGTAGGTCACTAGGTCAAATCTTAGTAAAATCTTGTTTACACTCTAGAAGCCACATTTCTGCCTAATCTTGATCAAACTTGCTCAGGATAATAACCTTGATGATATCTCAATAGAGTTTGATCATGGTTGGTGCGGGGTCAAAAAGTAGGTCACTAGGTCAAATCTTTGAAAAATCTTGTTTACACTCTAGAAGTCACATTTTCTAACCAATCTTGATAAAACTTGCTCAGACTGTTAACCTTGATGGTATCTTGATCGAGTTTGAACATGGGTAGTGTGGGGTCAAAAAGTAGGTCACTAGGTCAAATCTTTGAAAAACCTTGTTTACAGTCTAGAAGCCACATTTTCTGCACATAAATTTTTGAAAAATCTTGTTTACACTCTAGAAGTCAAACTTTCTGCCCAATCTTGATAAAACTTGCTCAGACTGTTGACCTTGATGATATCTCGATCGAGTTCGAACATGGGTAGTGTGGGGTCAAAAAGTAGGTCACTAGGTCAAATCTTAGAAAAATCTTGTTTACATTCTAGAACCCACATTTTCTGCCCAATCTTGATAGAACTTGCTCAGAATGTTAACCATGATGATATCTCTATCTCGATAGAGTTTGATCATGATTGGTGCGGGGTCAAAAAGTAGGTCACTAGGTCAAATCTTTGAAAAATCTTGTTTACACTCTAGAAGTCACATTTTCTGACCAATCTTGATAAAACTTGCTCAGACTGTTAACCTTGATGGTATCTTGATTAAGTTCGATCATGAGTAGTTTGGGGTCAAAAAGTAGGTCACTAGGTCAAATCTTAGAAAAATCTTGTTTACACTCTGGGAGCCACATTTAAGGCCCATTTTTTATCAAACTTACTCAGGATGATAACCCTGATGATATCTCGATCGAGTGTGATCATGGGTGGACTGGGGTTAAAGTTAGGGTAAAAAAGTTCACTAGGTCCATTCTTTGAAAATCTGGTTTACACATTAGAAGCCACATGTCAGGATGTTTACCTTGATGATATATTGATCAACTTTGATCATGGTTAGGTGGAGTCAAAAAGTAGGTCAGTTCTGCTTCAAAATGGCATATTATGTTTTCTTGATGATATGTGGGTCGAATTAGATCATAGAAGATGAGATGGGTTTAGAAAAATGGTCACTATGTCACATCATAAATTACTATTGTTTACAATATTATGGTAAAAAATTCGACCCGATCTGTCTGGAACTGGAACTCGCTTTCTCTTACCCTTCAAAGTTTCTTAGAAAATTTGCGTAAGTTTGATAAATCTTGTTTACATTCTAAAGGCAACACTGTTTGTACAATGTATATCGAAGAGGTCTACAGCTTAATTTTTTAAGACATCCAGAGTGCTGATCAAATTTGCTCAAAATGTTAACCTTGATAACATCTTGATTAACTTTGAACATGGGTGGAATGGAATAAAAAAGTAGTTCACAAAGTCAAATCTTAGAAAACACCCGTTTACACTCTGAAAGCTACATTTGCAGCCCAATTTGATCAAACTTGCTCAAAATGATCAACCTGTTATATCTCAACCAAGTCAGTTTATGAGTAACTTGGGGTCAAAAGTAGATCACTGTCAAATTTAGACAAATCTTGTCCATTACTCATGTGTAACATTGTTGTAACCAACACTTTACAAGTGTCAGGTGAGCGATCCAGGACCTCAGGGTCCTCTTGTTTTTATTGTTTTCATAGTACATGTAGTATGAAATTAAGCTCGTTTTGCTGTACTGCAGTAATGTCTTATTATTTCTGATTTGCGGTCGTTTGAAAACATTTCTGATCATTCAAAGTCATGTGTATAACCTAGTGTGCACAACTTTTGATAATATGGGTTCTGAGTTTTAGATCTGGCTTCGCCAATATTGTTCCAATCTTAATGTAGTCAGTGTTACATGATTTAGTCACCTGGGTGCTGTTTTACTAAACAGTTTACGCTTAAGATTTGCGTAAGTCTAAAACAGCAATTCCTCTTATTTTAATATTGGACGAAGCAATATTGCAAAGTGACACATCATTGGAATCGTCTCTCCGAGACGCTTCCAATGAAGTGCCACATTGCTACATTGTACTTTCATTGAAGATACTATTCATGTTTATCAATTATGACTTACGCAAACATTTTCCGTAAGTTGTTTAGTAAAACGGGCTCCTGGCACCTCTGATCAGTAATGTTCATGTGAGAAAGCATCCAGTGGAATGGAAAAAATGTTATGCAGTAATGGCAAAGAAATACAAGAATCATAAAAAAGTGTGCTGAGAGCCATGATATAACCACAATATGGGTGAAAACCTTATAATACCTCAACTCAAACTACAATCAAATTAAAAATAAAAGCTTGTCTATTTTTTGTTTTAAAACTGCTAAATGACTGTTCAATGTTTACCCCTTAGAATGCTGGGTAATTTTTAAAAAAAAAAAATAGATTTTAGTGTCATCTGCTTTCCAAATCCTTAAATATATGTTTAATTTTGATGAGGAATGATACTCAGAGTAGCAAACAGGTTAGATTACAGGCCAGCTGCCAATCTGATCTAACCTGTTTGCGTAAGCATGAAGTTGGTTCCAGCACTATAAGGGTTATGAAACAAAATGAAAAGTGAATTAACAAATTTTCTTTCCTCTCTATGATAGCCTGGCGACAAAGTGTATGTTATCAAGAATGCATCTGGCAGCTATGCGCAGTACTTGACGACGGAGGAGAATTTTGTAGGTCTCCTAGGGGACAACTTGACGTTTCAGCAAGGAGCAGGAATAGGTACCCCATGCTACTCAGCATATAGATCTCTGTGTATTAAGTAAGGATAACTTTTTTATTTATATTCAAAATGTGTTGGAATTGTCTAATATCATTATTTTTATTCATTTTTGATATATATAGTATAATTGGTAATGTCCTTATATATTAAAAATGGTGATGCCATTACCCAATATCTATGACTAGTCCAATTTGAAACAAATAATAGCAGACAAGATAAAAAATTCTAAAAAAAAAATTAATGTGTCAATGGTGAGGAAGAGACAGGTAGTCTTAGCTTTCACTATACCAAAAAGGCTTTATTTTCTTTCAAGTTATACTTTTCCCATTGTGGGCGACAGTGGTGCGGAGTTAGAGTGCCGGCCTCTGGCACCAAAAGGCACAGGTTTGGGTTCTTTAGGCGAGATGTAAATTGCAGAGACTATTCCTCAAATCGGCGCATATACTGGTTTAGTATTCAGGAAGCAATCATTGAGAGTGAATAGAATAAGCTTTAAGCCTCCGTCACAATCAATGTACAATAACTGAGAAATCTATTTCACTGTTTCAAACAATATCATGAAACAACCTAAACATTCACTGATACAATGTGATGACCAAATTATGTTTTTAAAGGCACTCATTTTGTACAATAATTTTATTCTTGATATCTTCCTGTGTTATGACATTGTGTGTTATCAAATCATGATCGTTTGCATATTTCATCAAGTGGCGATTTTTCATATTTAACGTGAAAGTTTCATCTAATAATCCTCTGCTGATTTCTTGCCCATTTGATCAGTGATCAGCCATAACCTCACCCTTGAAAACTATGATAGAATCGGTTAGTAACATTGAATCTACCAGATTACATTTGAAGATGAGTATAATTGCCTAAAATGAATAAGCCCCTCATTTTTGTTCTTCACATTTTACTTCATGTATACAGTATACCTGTATACTCTTTAAAAGTTGCCTTTAACAGAAAAGGAATTGAGGTCCAAGAGGCTTTACTCATAAAGACTAGATGGTCTGTTGTCACAAAAAGGTGCTTCCCAATACCGCAACAGAACTGTTATCTGTCATACTTTTATAAAGGTCTAGGGTTCAATGCAAGCCTATAGTTAGTGCTTCACGTTTGTGAAGCACTTACTATATAATTGTGTTGAACCCTTGAAATGCCATCTGCTGAAGCATTCATCTTGTGCCAGGGTCCTGCATGCTTCAGTGGTTAAGGTGGTGGTCAAAGAACCCAGGGTCACAGGTTTGAGCCTTGCATACATCTCTGGTTTTGTATAAAAGTGTCCATTGGAAAGACATTTGGGACCGAAGGCCTATTACTGGGGAATCTAGGAATGCTGTAAATTAACTAAAAAAATGCTGACAAAGCATTTTACCCCATTTAAATAGAAAAACAAAATCATCTTGTACCAGACACAAAAGGTCATTATAGGGAATGGGTTAACTTTGAATTACATCATTTTTTTCAGAGCCAAAAGTAAAGTTAAAGCAGGCAACAGTGTTTTGGTACATGGAGCCAGTGGCGCTGTAAGTTGATTGAAAGTATTTGGTGATTTTTTTGAGATTGGGCTTTTTTTTCTGTGTCATATATTTATACAGGTCTTCTAGCCTTGTGGGTAAGGTGCTGAACCTGGAAACTGAAGGCCCTTCTCTGTGTTAGTCAAAATTTCTTGATTAACCAAATTAATAAGTTTTGATTAGTGCATCACATTTGAGAAGCATTTAGATAACAATGAGTGCATCATATTTGCAAAGCACTTAAAGTATAATAGGTGCATTACATTTGTGAAGCATTTAGATTTTGATAAATGCATCACATTTATGAAGCTTTTACATTATAGTAAGTGCATTATGTTTGTGAAGCATTTGAATTATAGTAAATGCATCAAGTAATTAGACTGTAATAAATGCGTCATGTCTGTTAGGCACATAGATTATAATGAGTGCATTACAGTTGTGAATCATTTAGATTGTAGTAAGTGCATCAAGTTTTTAAAGCACTTAGACTGTAATAAATGCGTCATGTCTGTTAGGCACATAGATTATAATAAGTGCATTACAGTTGTGAATCATTTAGATTGTAGTAAGTGCATCAAGTTTTTAAAGCACTTAGATTGTAATAAATGCATCATGTCTGTTAGGCACATAGATTATAATAAGTGCATCACAGTTGTGAATCATTTAGATTGTAGTAAGTGCATCAAGTTTTTAAAGCACTTAGATTGTAATAAATGCATCATGTCTGTTAAGCACATAGATTATGATAAGTGCATCACAGTTGTGAAGTACGGAGATAAGTGCATCATGTTTGTCAAGCGTTTAGACTTGCATAAGTGAATCACATTTGTGAATCATTTTAGATTATAATTAGTGCATTGCATTTGTGAAGCACTTGCCATATTCTTGGATTGAACCGCCGAAGTTTGTATCAAATTGTAGTATACTGCAATCTCTGTATCGACATTTTATTTAAGGTTGGGCTGGCATGTATACAGATAGCTGTATCGCGGGGAATGAAAGTGATTGGAACAGCCGGATCACAAGAAGGCTTGGACCTGGCCAAGAAGTACGGAGCTTCAGCTGTATTCAACCATAAAGAGGAGGGATATGCAGCACAAATAATGGTATGAATGTGTTACTACCATTTCAATAGAATGAATCTATCATGATTTGTTCCAGGTCATTGTTTGTTCTTTTAAAAATATCTAGTTTACCAAATGTATTGTTTCTCTCAAATGAATCTTATCAGTATTATACATGTGGAGGAGATTTTAGTGGATGGTAAGGAAATTATATGCTTCATTAAAAGGTGTGTTGCTCCACATGAAATACATTGAAATAAGGCTCACATTCATAGCGCTGTAAAATATAAAGAGAGCAAATCATAGGTTTTTTTTTCATGAAAACACCATCATTAAAGAATCAGTTTGTATTTTTGATATAGAAATCTTTGATGAGCAATTTTCTATTGTTGCAATTTCTTTATCAGATTCCACAAAAAATAAATTCCCTTATCATACTTCAGAACAATCACCTTATGGTCTTCAATTTAGTCCAGTTAAAGAAACATACAAGGCTATAGGTAAAAGTATGAGAAGAATGGGGTTGTTGATTTAGATAAAAAAAATTGTTAAGATAGCATATTTGATTGAAAACAATACACGATTGTATTATATTTCAGAAAGAAACCAATCAAGAAGGTCCAGATGTGATTATAGAAATGTTAGCCAATGTCAACCTGGAAAGTGACCTTAATATGATAAAGAAAGATGGAGTTATAGTTGTAAGTTGTTCTTGTTTATAATATTGCGAAGAAAGTATTTGCAACTAGTGGATATATAGGAACCCTTATATCAAAAGATGTCCTACCAATTGTTTTTCAGGGGTTAAATAATGGACATGCAATATGGTTCAATCTTTTTTTCACAAATGAACAATATTTTTCATGTGGCAAAGTAATCCCTGCCTTGAAAAGATAGACCATTGGACACTATTAGTAGTATGGCTAGATGCATTGACTGCAGCAATGTAACTGCAAAACTTGTGTAATTACATGGTAACCTAATCCATCTATCAAATAAATCTTTTCTATTTGTCAATCAATGGTGTTTTTCTAAAGATTTCTTCCATTTGTACTTGTATGGATTTTTGAAAATATGTCACACCTGGATACAACTGAATCATCTTTGAAACAGTCTTAATTTGTTCTGCAAATAAGAGAGTTAGTAATTGCTTCATCTATAAAGCAACAATAGACAATGAACACAAAGAATTAAAAAGATAAAAATGAAAAATTGAAATGAAACTATTGCAACTAAAGGAGAAATTGCTTGTAACAAACAATTTCTCCTTTTGTCATTGTGGTTTCTTAAGTATTTTGTTGTGTTTGTAGTAAAGTGAGATATGATTGATCAAGTGATTAAAACTCTTATCAACCCACATTCTAAGCTTTTAACTTTAGCCTAGCATTAGTTGAATACCATATCCATGTGACCAATGAAGGCGTAATATCGCTGAAATACTGCTGACATAGTCAGGGCTGGCAAAATCAATTCTCTGCCCTCTTGTCCAAAATCCGAAACGGACATGTGACTTTACTGAAATTTACTAGATAAGAATTATAAGGATTATATGGACAAGTGCAGAAAAATTTCGACATGTGCAGACAAGTACCGGTAAATCGAAATTAGATTTCCCCACCGCTGGTAATGTAAGGAATATGGCAAATAGTTAATGGTGTCCGAATATTTAGGGTGACAGAATATATAGGTTAATTATGGTTAATCAAAATTCGATTTCGCCAGCCCTGATTGTGTAACAATCCTTTCAAATAAATCAACTCCTGATCTCCTACATGAAATTTACTAAATAACCATGATAGGGACAAGATCAGAAAAAAAAAAAATTATGGACAAGTAAATCAAAATTAGATATCTCCACCTGATTTTGTAAGAATCCTTTCAAATAAATCAAATCCTGATCTCCGAAAGGTGGTAGGTAACAGAGGAACTGTAGAGATAACTCCAAGATTAGCCATGCAGAAAGAGTCCTCTATACAAGGGAGCATACTGTGGAATACTTTAGATGTAAGTTATTTCCCTTTGTTTACTACTAATGGCTACTAACAAACCCCCCCTTTTTTTAGGTTGTTGGAAATCGGGGAACTGCTGAGATCAATGCTAGGGCTACGATGCAGAAAGAATGTGTGATTACTGGCATGTTACTTATGAATGCGTCACAGGTATTTTATATAAGTTTTATTCACCCTATGTGTATAGTTTATGTATATATTGGGTTGTTTATGTTGTATTTACCCAAGGTATATAGAACATCTCATTCTCACTCAAGGTATATAGTATATCGAGTGTTCAATGCAAGACTATTGTAAGTGCTTTACTCACACAATGTTTCTAGTATATGTTGTATTCACCCAAGGAATATAGTTCATGTCTGTAGTTTATGTACTCATCATGGGTTTAAAGTTTATGATCTCATCCTTTGTATATGATTCATACGTATTGTTAATGATCAATGCACCCTGGGTGTATAGTTCATGTCCTCATCATATGACATGCTTGTTTTATGGTCTCTATCTCAGTACAATGTATATAGTTTATGTACTCAGCATGGGTTTAAAGTTTATGTTCTCATCCTTTGTATATGATTCATACATATTGTTAATGATCAATGCACCCTGGGTGTATAGTTCATGTCCTCATCATATGACATGCTTGTTTTATGGTCTCTATCTCAGTACATTGTACAGTGATGTCTCGTTAATCAGAACATGTCCGTTCCCAACAAAATTTACGGATAACCGAATCCGGTCAAATAATTCCATTCCCTTACAATTTCGATCGGATTGCGAGACATCCAGATTATCGGGGTCGGGATAAACGAGATTTCACTGTATATAGTTTATGTACTCACCTTACCCTATGGGTTTGACAATGCAATTGTTCTAACCAAAGACCAAAAAGCAATGGTGAAAAAGACTTCACAAAAAGACAAGCACTAGGAATGGGAAGCTGATTATTTGTCAAGAAGGGAAGTACAGAATATAATCCAGAATGCATAAAGTTAAACTTATTTTGATTGGTCAATATGGATAATAACACTTCAGGTTTTCCTCCAAACCTCACAGCATGGTATTAAAAAATAAAAATAAAACTTTAACTCAATGTTGGAATCCACTGTAAAAAAACCTATTCAGACAATATGGATACATGACCTGTTGCAGGTGATTCATTTTAAACCTTGTTGAATGAAAATGACTTAAACAGACTCATCCCAATCCTTGATTCAAAGGGATTTGTATAATTACTTCAAGATTAAGGATTAAATGTGGCAATGAATTACACATGGTATGTTTTGACTGTACATGATTCTTTTAGTTTTCCAGAGGCATAAATTATGTTCGGTGTTATCTACATATCTGCTTTTTTCCATATATTCACAATAAAATGAACGCTTATGCTTTCTCCCATAAACAATAATAAACTTAACAACATTGCCTGTTCATTTTGTAGGATGAGTGGAGAGAGATGCATGCCGGGATTGCGGAAGGAATTAAATCCGGTTGGCTGGTACCTTACGTAAACAAAGAATACAGCCTGGAAGAGGCACCAAAAGCACATGATGACATCATTAACGGGGGTCCAGCGCTAGGAAGGAGAGTGTTGGTCGTTTAATACAGGGTTTCATTTCGACATTTATAAATATTCAGATGTCTCAAATGATTGTGGGTTTTTGTATGTACATGTTTCAAATTATGTCAGGGTATGTAAGTGTCTCAAATTAACTTCAAATTCCTTATAAATGTATCAAACTATCGCATGCTACCAGACTTAACGAAACTTCATAGGTCCCAGGCCCTTGACTGACTAAAGTCCCTGAGGTCTGACAGAGACCCTTTTTGGTCTGACAGAATTTTACATAGACAAAGATGAGAGTGTTAAGTTTGGTCCTACTGGGGCACTCAGAGTATTGGGAAGTATGTGCTACCAATTCGAGGTACTTTGATACACTTACAAGACATTTATAGATATATGAAATGTTATTTGATTTTATCCTGTCACTAGTGTCCTTTTGGGAGCAATAACTAGGTGCCGTATAACATTTGTGATATCCGGCACTAACCATATAACACATGCATGTGACAAATCATGATATCATAAGAACGACATGACGTTATTTTTACATCATCTACTTATTTTTCCTTTTTCCCATGGTAAAGGTAACAGGATAAATAGTACAGAAAGTTTGTGTCTTTGAATGGGAAAAGTTATCAGACTCGGCTTCGGATTATTATCCGTTTCGCCTTCGGCTCACCGGATAATATTCCTAAGCCTTGCCTGATAAAATTTCCGATTCACGACACCAACCATCTATTTTCATTATCTGTTGCTATTCTTACGTCCATATAAGCATAATGTGTGAATATTGTTTTTATTTATGAAGCAACTGGATGACATGAAATAGATTAATTATGTCCAATATGCCCCTTTTGAAATTATGTTTTGTAGATACAGTATAGACTGTCTATATTCAGATTTTGAATTATAAGCAGACATTCCATTTCTCAAAAAGGAACCTATTGATAGGGAACATTTGACCCATTTACACTTCAAAGGAACTGTTGGGATTGTTCAAAATGAAAGCATATGTAGCAGGTCTTCTGTTCACCCATTACCAAACAATAATGACATTTAACCAGTTTATTGCAGACAACTCTGAAAAAAATTGTGGTTAACGAGCAATTTTCCTTTTCCCGCAATGTTTTCTGCCCTACCAAAAGAATATCTTTCAATTTTTTACATTTTGAAATGTCTGCAAACTCTTCCAATTTGAGACAGTCGAAAATTTGGCGCTTGATAAAGGGTTATAGGGAACATTTGACTCTGTCCATGTCTAACACATTTTTGAGATTGTTCAGAATGAAAAAAATGCAGCAGGTCGTCTGTAAAATGATTGATAAATGAGCGATACAATTAACATTACAATTAAGCTTAAATCGAAAACTACGCAGAACTTCAAGGTAGATTTGGACCAATTTCTTTTTCCATTCTATAATACACATAAATTCATTTCATTTTTATATGTTTTTGTAATCAAGTGCCATATTGTTTTGTAAGACTTAGGGCTAGTAACTAAGAAGGCTAGTCAAGTGTGATGGTGCTTTTTTAATGAAATTGACGAATTAAACTGTATTCAAGAATGTACGCTGTTGTCTGTTTAGTGCTTTTAAAAATGTACGTATACATGTATATACATATCATGTACGGAAAATAGTAGGGTTCAAGCCCAGTACTTTGTGCAAATCGTCTTAAAAGAAGAAGGGCTAAGCCATCAAAGTTCTTGATTTTTATAAAGTACTGATAATTTCATACTTACACTGTCATATACACTGGACTCTGTCGTAACGAAACATGGTGTTGCCCGTTTCCAGTAATTTGTCTTATGCCACAATTGTTTGAGTCGTCAGCTTCGCATGCGGTTCTGCGAGAGAAGCTGGTTTCTTTTACTTGACGATGTTCATGCTGCTGTCATATCACATGACTCCTTTCAGCGGGTTTAGAATAATCGTTGGGTAAGATATGGTTTTATTATAGGTATTCTTTCGGCTTACTTACAAAATATCGATAGTTCTAACTGAGAGAAGCTGGTTTCTTTTACTTTGCGATGTTCAAGCTGTTATCATATCACTTGGCTCCTCTCCACGACGGTTCAAATCACCGTGATATGGATTTTATTATAGGTAGACCGTTGGCTTACTTACAAAATGCCGATGGTTCTAAGCGGTTCTGAGTTATTGGTTTCTTACACTTGACGATGTTCAAGTTGCTGTCATATCACATGTCTCCTCTTTGCGATGGTTCAGATAACCTAGGGGTATATATGGAATTTATCAGACGTAGCCTCTCGTCTGACTTACCAAATGCCGATGGTTCTAAACGGTTCTGAGTGAGGGTAGGTTTCTTTTACTTGACGATGTTCAAGCTGCTCTCATATCAAATGCCCCCTCCTACAAGGGTTCAAATTACCGTGATATGGATTTTACTAGAGGTAGTGTCCCGTTTGACTTTACAGAATACCGATTGCACTAAAAGGTTCTGATTGAGAGAGGCTGGTTTATTTTACTTGACTCTGTTCAAGCTGCTCTCATATCCCATGGCTCCTCTGCGAGGGTTCAAATAATTGTGGGGTTAGATATGGAAATTATTAGAGATAGTCTCTCGGTTGACTTTACAGTTGAGTATGGGGCCTTTTTCATCATTAAGAGTCGTGTATTGCAACATAACTGAAACAATGTTTACGTGTTGTAAAACCGACATAAACAAAGAAAAAGTCTCTCGGCTGACCTACAGAATACCGATGGTTCCACCCGACTTCACCAATTAACTCGGGGTCTTTCCCCCACCTAAAAGATGCAACTTTCGCAATAGAACTAGACTCCTGATCCCATGTAAAACCATAACAAACAATATAGGACCCACACGGGTCCCATATGGGCTAGATGTGAAATATAACCAGGTGTCAAGATCAGTTAATTATTTAGATTAGATTAGAGTCATTACCCGACACAGGTCCCATATGGGTCCTCTTCGTCATGGCTGTTCCTACACTTTTCAGTTCTGAAACGGCTTTCCTGGATGCACCAGTACTAGGCTAGGGCTATGAAGTGACTTGTCAAAGGCCACTCCCACGGGACCCCCGCGCTCAGCACCTCAACCACTGTTTTAGGGGAGCCCTCTTTTACATTTCACAGTGTACGCTGTCGCCTTTTTGCGTTGTATCGTATTTTTGAGATAGAATAAGACATCCGCATTCTAATCACACATATGGGACCAATATGTTAAGCCCATATGGGACAGTCCAGATATCGCCCACATGGGCCCCATTTAGCAATGTTTGCTGGGAAAAGAGCTGCTCTCGAATTCTAATAATACTCGTGCGCGTACATACTCTTATTCTTTCAATTTTCTTTAACCTGATACCACATACCTTTTTGCAACCATGGACCCCACAGCGTCAAAGTGAGTACTATGGAAATACTTCATTAACGGAGACTTTGTAAACAGGTTTGTTTGTCATACAGAAAAAGTCAGACTGATCAGACAAAAACATGGTACAGATTCAATCAACACACATTATATTTATTTATCAAGAATAACGTATGAAAAAAGGACAGGTTTAATGCCTGTCAATCTTCAATGTTTATAAATGAATTTAAAATACAGACAAAGAAGGGATACCATATCTGCAATATATTTCCTTTATTCTCTTCAACGAAGAAATAACCCGCGTTTATCAGACATTTTCCTTCAGGAATTCAGCTACTTTTTGGTGACCTATTTCTTTCCCACCACTAATGATGATGCGGCAGGGTTGACCGTCCCTGATGAAGCATGTTTAGCCTTCAGTGTTTGCATATCGAGCTGCCCATGTTGGTACAGGTATCCCATACGGACTGAATAAAAAACGCATAACCCATTACCAAACGATAACGACATTTGACCAGTTTGTTGCAGGCGACTCTGGAAAACATTGTGGGAAAAGGAGAAATTGCTCTTAACGAGTAGAATACAAATCCGAGATGATAGCGGTTCTTAAGTTCATATTAACGACCATATCGACTTTGAAAATATTTAGCCTTGCCAGATAACAAGTAGTTTGAGAACACCTACGAGAAAAGGTATCACACGAAGTAATGATAGTCTTAAACTTTTGACTTTATCAAATATGATAAGATGTAAATAATTAAGGTTTTCAGAGTTATTCAAATCGAATTATATTGGAGACATAGACATTGATCTCAAGTACCTAGGCCACTGGCCTATTATCACTGGCCTATTGTACAGATTTACACAGTGTACAACAGTTGAATGGAGAGTGAATAAATGCACACATACATATGAAATAAAACAATTCGAATAGAACCATTCAAGAGATCTGGGTACCGTTTAACTAAACAACTTGAGGAAAATATGTGCGTAAATCATAACTGATACACATGAATAGTATCTTCAATGAAAGTACAATATTGCAATGTGACACGCCATTGGGAGTGTCTCGGAGAGACGATTCCAATGATGGGTTACTTTGCAATATTTCTTCGCCCAGTATTGCTTAAAGAGGAATTGTTGTTTTAGACTTACGGAGAACTTAAGCGTAAAACGGTACCCTGTTTCTTAACTAAAATATATCCAATTCTTTTCTTTGTATGCTGAAAGAAAAATGAAAATCATCTTCGATGTCAAAGATGTTTTTATTTTCATAAATCAAGCAGAGCCTTTTGCTCTCTATTCATAGACATGTGTCTTCCTTTTCAATCATCAGTCGTGAGAAGAGAAGAATTTGATATTGAATAGCGCTGAATACTCAACATTAAAACCATTGTGGAGAACAGTGGTTCAGTGTTAGAGCTTCGGCCTCGGGACACGAGGGTCGTGGGTTCGAATCCCGTAGGTAGCAGGATCTGTCTTACGATCTTTCATTTATCAACCTTCGGCGCGAGCACTGGTAATGTATCCCGGAAGCAGAATCGAGAGTGATTTGTCTAAGTTGTAAGAACTTGTTTAACAATCGATGTAAAATAAATAAGTTCCCACTTCTGACACCATGTAATGTCATGTGGGTTCACTGTATATGGAAAAGTCCAGTGTTAGGAGTACGTAGAGAGTATGGGAAATAAATAAAGAACGACAGGTGTGTTCTAACTACAACGTATAACTCGTGTTAACTAACTGGCTGTACATAAACAAGTGACCAGGCAGTATGCAGTGCATGCTGCATGGTCACTGGAGCGTATCTAGACTGCTGCAAGACGACACTTGTAGCAGCCATACTATAAAATTAACTACTTAACCCTTTCCCAAACAATAACGACATTTGACCACTTGGTTTCAGATGACTTAAGAAAACATTGTGGGAAAAGGAGAAATTGCTCGCGACGAGCATTTTTTCCTTTTTCCCACAATGTTTTCTGCCCTATCAGAAGATTGTTATCCAATTTTATCACATTTTGAAATGTCGTCTGCAAACTCTTTCAATTCGGAACAGTCGAAAACGTTGTGTTTGGGAAAGGGTTAAAAGCCTTACCTGACAAGTCTTCACAGGTAAAGCTATTACACCCGTCATCCCCACAGCACATATCACAGAGGTTGGCCATTCGTCTTTGTCGAGATCGTGTCGCGTCCCTTTTGCCACTGTTTGTTTGGATGATGGTGTTGATTAGGGATAAGCAGAGCTAGAAAAGAAAGGCGGTCGAAAAGCACTCATAGTGCTAGAACCGACTTCATGCTTATGCAGACAGGTTAGATCCAGGCCAGCCGCCAAATAAATTGGCGGCTTGCCTGTTATCTTACCTTTTTGCTACTCTGAGTAGCTTTCCTCATCAAAATTAAGGAGAAATTTAAGTTTTTGGAAAGCAGACGACACAAAAATCTATGTTTAGAAACATACCCAACATTAATAGGGTTAGATATCACATGTAACTGGAAATATTATGCTCGTAAGTGTGATGATGGCAGACGAGTTGTTACGATTCAAACTGATAGAACGTCAAGTACAGTTTGACACTTTTTGACTCATTACCAAACAATAACGACATTTGACTAGTTTGTTGCAAATGACTCTGGAAATCATTGTGGGAAAAGGAGAAATTACTCTTAACGAACAATTTCTCCTTATCCCACAATGTTTTCTGCCTCATCAGAAGAATATTTTTCAAATTCATTACATTTTGAAATTTCTTCTGCACACTCTATCAATTTGGGACAGTCGTAAATTTGGCGTTCGGTAAAGGATTAAATCAAATTATTGGGTAAGTAGACAGAAAGTGATATCATAATTTGTTATAATTTGTTTTGTAACGTTCGCGGAACATTTATGCAAATTAGGGAACCTTCTGCATTTTAATACAGAACATGCGGGTACATGAAGACAACACAGCTGATGAGTTGGCGACATTGAGTGTGTCTTTTGAGAGGTTAATTTGCTCGGATCCTTACAGTTTTAGTGGCTTTTTACATTGCGTCATTATCTTCCTTTTTTTCCCCATTTATAATACGTTATCTTGATGGAGGAATACTCCTTTCTGAATTGCAGACGGATAGATGGGCTTTGAGATTTTAAGTTCGGTACTCAACGAACTACGTCTGTTTTTACTAACCCTTAAAATTGTGGGTAACTTTTGAAAATAGATTTTTATGTCAAATGCTTTCCAAAACCTTAAATATCTGCTTAATTTTGTTGAAGAAAGATACTCAGGGTCACTTGGCGGCTGGCCTGGCTCTGACCTGTTTGCATTTGTAAGCATGAAGTCTGTTCCCGCAATTTGAGGGTTAAAACAAACGGAATGTGAATGCCACAAGCTACAGATTGAAAAAATAAGAGCCGTGAAAGAACGTGCTTATTTTCTTGATCTTCCATGAATACAAGTTTTTTCTGATTATATATTGCACAATTTCTGCAACGGTTAAAATGGTTTTGTATGATGAACAAACACGTGTTAAATGTACTGCAAACGGTTCTAGGATGTATTTGATAAATGGCAAAAAATATTGCCTGTGTTCTAAGAAAGACAATGGGAATAGTTAAATGCATTGCGTGGTTGTATTTCTGTCGTTCTCGGTAAACATCGGTCGACACCGGATGTTTTCATAGTAAGCCAAGTGGTTCCGGTCTCTACCGATGTTTACCAAGACCTTGCATCCTCTATAGATACATTTGACCTTGCATCTTCTAACATACATTTGACATTGCATCCTCGACACCTATGTTTGACCTTGTATCCTATATACATACATTTGACCTTGATTCATCTATACTTACGTTTGACCTTGCATCCTCGATACTTACGTTTGACCTTACCTCCTATATACCTATGTTTGACCTTGCATCCGCGATAGTTACGTCTGACCTTGCATCCTCTAAGCATAAGCTGGATTCTGCATACTCTATACATTTGTTTGACCTCGCATCGGCTATACTTACATTTGACCTTGCACCCTCTTTCCTTACTTTTGACCTTGCAGCCTCTATACATACGTTTGACCTTCCATCCTCGGTACTTACATCGTTTGACCGTGTATCCTCTATACCTACGCTTTACCTTGCATCTTCGTTTACTTACGTTTGAACTGAAGCATCCTGCATTCACTTTACGAGTCGTCTCATCTAACACCGTACTTGAAAAACACATCTGAAATTGACAAAACTTACACACATTACAACAATATTCTTTATTTGTGTTCATTGCATTGTTTATCAAATCATCATTAATGTTACATTTCTATCGTAATTATATTTTTACAAATACAGTTTACGATAAACAGAATACATTACGAATCAAAATGTTGATGAAACGCACATTTTTATAAAAACCATTAGTGTTTAACCTACATTTTCATCCAATGAGAATGCGTCAATTTGAAATTTTTTGTTGGATTATTTTCCATAAACTACAATTCGAGTGTTCTATCTGGGCTCTTTGAGACTATTACTCTGGTATCACGCATGCGCATAAATGTGTAGTTTTAGGCTCCACCTCCAAATCAATAACACGTGTAAGCCTACCCTACGGTAGCGATGGAAAGATCGCTGTGACGTCGCTGGGGAGAAATAAACAAAGAGATAAATAAAAAGGAATTACAATTAACTGGGTTATAGGGTTTAATCCTTTATCCTAACATCGTTGTGAGAAAAAGAAACTGAACTATATTAACCTTTTACCCCATTAGGAATAATGTGATGGGTACAAATTGAAAGCATCAACAGACAACACATATACATGTATACATTATGAAAAATCACAGTTTCTCTTTGAAATTGAAAAGAAAATATTGTGACAAAAGGAGAAATTGCTCGTTACAAGCAATTTCTATTTTGTCACAAGGGCTTCTCAAGTTTTCTTCTGTAAGTGAGAAACAAATTATGGAACTAGTCTAAATCACTGAAAAACAAAACTCAAACATAAACTGAATGCTATCAAGTTGATAATATGTGACGTTAAAATATTACATTGCAATCTACATCACTGGGTAGTGCAGTTTTCTTCTTCCAAATATGGTATGGCAGATTCTTGGTATGCAAATGACAGCCGCGGAAGGCGCGGTTTATGTCGAATTTCAAAATACTGAGCAGCAGTTTTATGCCATTCGCCGATCATACCCGTAGAGGCATGGTTTGCCAGCGTCAAATAGAGCGCTCTATGGAAATGTAGGGTAAACACTAAATTATTTAGAAGCTAGATAGTGGAATTTAAACGATATAGAAAACCCGTCAGTCGCTATCGCTCCTTCCTTGGGGTTTCTATATCGTTTAAATTTCACTATCTAGCCTTTAACTTATATTTATCTATTTTTTCGAAATGATTAATTGGATGATGAGCGGATAGTGCTGCGTAGATTTGATATTGCACATGCAAGTGTTGATACTGCTGAATCACGCAGATACGTTCTATATAGGGTCTGAAGCGTCCTCGTGTAACGGTTCTATACGATTTAGAACGAACACTACTTAACTTTTCGGGGTTTCTTTTTTTTCAATGAAAAATATATTTCGCAGGTTACGGATATACGAGTAGTTACGATTGGACGTACGCATGCTCAAGAAGTTTGTAGATGTGTGCGAATGTATCTTTGACACCTCTGTAAACATCAAAAGCGATTCAACGTCCGAAACGCCCCTTAACTATTACTTTAATATACATGTACAGTTTAATCTGTGAACAGCAGCCAGTGAAGGGAAGTTCCCAAGTGGCCGCCAAGTGGCCGCTATGTACAGACTGGCTGTTGTTCAAAATATTGATTTTCAACAGTATGTATCTCTTGAAGAGTAGGTGTTCAAGCATATAAAACTGTACAAGCATATTTAAACATTGCTTAAATCATTTGGTTATTGCATGTAGTTCTTAATCAACTGTATCTTACTTGATTGGGTCCGCAACGTGAGATGTTGTTACAGTCGTCGACCGACTTCTCCATGTGACACTGTAGACAGTAAGGTGTGTGAACCGCATCTAAACATAAAGCAATACAGACAAAATATAGTAATTGTTGTATCTGCGTGAACCGAAACTAAATTTAGAGCAAGACAGACAAACTATAGTTCTGGTTAAATATTTGTGAACCGCGTCTTAACATTTAGAAAAATAGAGACAAACTATTGTTCTTGTTGAATATGTGTAAACCGCCTCTAAACATTTAGCAAATTCAGACAAAATATAGTTCTTGTTGAATATGTGTGGACCGCATCTAAACATAGAGGAAAACAAACAAGATATAGTTCTTGTTGAATATTAGTAAACCGCGTCTAAACATTTAGCAAATACAGACAAAAGATAGTTATTGTTGAATATGTGTGGACCGCATCTAAACATAGAGGAAATCAAACAAGATATAAGTCTTGTTGTACCAGTGTGAACCACATCTTAACATAAAGCAATACAGACAAAATACAGTTCTTGTTGAATCTTTGTGGACCACATCTAAACATAAAGCAAATGCGGACAAACTATAGTTCTTGTTGAATCTGTGTGGACCACATCTAAACATAAAGCAAATGCGGACAAAATACAGTTCTTGTTGAATCTGTGTGGACCACATCTAAACATAAAGCAAATGCGGACAAACTATAGTTCTTGTTGAATCTGTGTGGACCACATCTAAACATAAAGCAAATGCGGACAAACTATAGTTCTGGTTGAATCTGTGTGGACCACATCTAAACATAAAGCAAATGCGGACAAACTATAGTTGTGGTTGAATCTGTGTGGACCACATCTAAACATAAAGCAAATGCGGACAAACTATAGTTCTGGTTGAATCTGTGTGGACCAAATCTAAACATAAAGCAAAACAGACAAAATATAGTTCTTGTCGTAATTGTGGTAAACACATCTAAACATATAGTGTCAATGCAGACAAACTATAGTTCTTGTCATAACTGAATGGACCGCATCAAAACCAAAAGTAGTATAGACAAAATATAGTTATTGGTGTATTTGTGCAAATTACATCTAAGCTTAAAAGCTTTGCAGACAAAATGTTGTTCTTGTTGTATCTGTGAGAGCTGCATTTAAACAGAGACGCCAGATAGCACTTACCTGAGTGCTCTCTAAACGAACAAAGCTCACTGTTACATCCCACCGGTGCGTTTAAATCACTACAGCATTTGGAACAGTTCACGACCTCGTGACCGGATGTGACGCTCGAAGGTGAAGAACAATCCTAGGGAACCGTAAAATGATGAGAATATTGCCTATACATGTACTCATAGCGAATACTGAAGGAAGATTTTGAGAGAACTAAGGTACTGAACGTCTCAGGTTTGATCCTGTCAGCTGCGAGGTTAAATACCTAATGGGTAATTTAGATAAATACACATAATAACACCAAAAAAAATGTACTCAACTAGGACTGTAATGGTGCTACAAATGGCTTGTCTTTTTTTGTGTTCAAAACCTTTGTGATATTGAATTATTTTTTATTGTATTGTAATATACTATGTTGTATTGTAACGCCTAGTATTGTATGATACAATATAAAATGCAACACAAAATGTTATTTGTGTAACGAACCGAGAAAATGAACCTCTCAAAGACACAAACACGTCCGATCAGTGAAAGACATTGTCGTACACTGAGCGGTTGTGTTGTCTGTATATACCAGCATGTTCTCTCAAACAATGCAATAGGTCCCTAATTTGCATAAACGTTCAACGAACGTTACATTTGTATTTCGTTGTAAACTGTCGTATCGAATGCTAAAATTCACCATTTCAAGATAAAACTCAACATATCAGAACACAATTTGCATTTCATTGTAAATTGTTGTGTTGTATTTACCTGCTTAGGTCGGCATCCAGAGCTGAACACAGACAGTCGTGTTGCGCTATTAATTATGTGCTCCGTGAAACATTCCTGAAGTATAAACACTTGTACTTCTTTGGGGGTAAAGACTTGACTGACATGTATCCGGGAAAATGAAATAATTCGGATTGACTAATGAGAACTCAACTTTATATTTAGTGCGGTTTAAAACGGAAGTTAGTCCGTCATCGGAATGTCAGGTCCGCCTGGATGCTAAGTACTCTTTTTATCAACGTTACTGTCATATTGATTGTACTGGTTATATATCAAGGAAGCAGATTCGAGAGTGATAAATCTAAGTTGTAAGAGCTTGTTTCACATTCGATGTAAACTGTATAAATTTAAGCAAAATTAATTCCATTGACCGGCAAAAACCCTTATTCTGGTGATTGAATGAAACACCAAAAACAATTCCATACCGCTTCAAATAGGTTATACACAGGAAAATGGAAGGAAATCCTATTTTCGATTTTGGAACCGTGATTAAGTGTCCTCCCTAATCCTTTTATATATAGCCATTACCCCCACGGAATCCTTACTACGACTCCATGTTGGTGACATGATGCATTAAGCTTTGTTAGGCACAAACCCAACAAGCGTAGGTTTATTCCGTCAGTCCTTTCATTGTACGTGATTTTTAAATCTTAATAAAACGGATGCTTGAGAAGATCTTTTTTTTTTTCAAATGAAGTAGGTTTGTTTTCTTCCTCTGTAACTTTCAAATGTCATTTGAAATAGAACGACTTTCTTTTCAATGCATCATCTAAACAGTCGTCTTTTATAATTAAGGAAACATAGATATATTAAAGTTCATTACTTCACTATTACGTATGATATGTTACCGACCAAAACAATGGTTTTAGATTATGATTATGGTCATTACATCCATACTCATCAACTACTCAACATGACAATGTGTTATCAGCCGGGTCATTAAACAAAACACGTTTTAACTTAACACGTAAACACGAGATGTATTTTGCAGGTCACAGAAATGCCCGAGTAGTAACGATTGCACAATCTCACCTCTCCATCCATACACGTAATGATACGACTACACTGGTCCAAATGTTTCACTCTGTCGCATGCACTACATTGTAACGTAGATGGTTTGTGAACTTAACACAAATAAATAAAACAATTCAAGGGGGAACCATTATATCACGGAAATGCCCGAGTAGTAACGATTGCACAATCTCACCTCTCCATCCATACACGTAATAATTCGGCTACAATGGTCCAAATGTTTCACTCTGTCGCATGCCCTACATCGTAACGTAGACGGTTTGGGAACTAAACACAAATTAATAAAACACTTCAAAAGGGAACCATTATACCACTAACAAAAGCCTGTTTTAAGGTAGAACAACCATTATCCGCCATTTTGAAACTCATTCTGCCGTCGGATTACTTCGGTCGTTCTCGGTTAATCTCGTAGGGGTCCGAAACTGTTCGGTTCGATGCGAATAGTTCCGGTCCTGACAGGGGTATACCGAGAACGACCGAGGTAATCCGACGAAAGAACGAGTTTCAAACTGGCGGATTATGGGTATTCTACCTTTTACAAGTATATCATTTGAAGCAAAACACACTTTAATGAATAATTTATTATTCATACATCATACATCAATTGGTTGGAAATTATAAGCTTTTGGTAGAAGTATGGTGTCTCATCTACCCTTACACATTTTCTGCGTCATTCAACACTACCCGTTTATTCCACTACTCAAGCTGTATCAGTGTTTGTATCTATACTGGCTAAGGGTTTTAAACCATTGGGCATATATTTCAAATCACAGTACAAAGATTGTTTTCTATCGAAAACCCTAGGCATATTCAAAATCATTTTTTATCCTGGTAATGCAAAATGTATGTGAGCATGTCTCATTTAGACACAACAATAGGTACAATACACGTCTCTCAATTTCTACACGCACACTTCGGTTCTTTATTACATAAACTGATGTTTATTGATTCACAGGAAACATACACATTAAAGCACAGCCTACAGTTAAGAAACATCATGAAAAAGATGTTCACTGCAAGCAATTTCTCATTAAGAAACGTTTACTAATTCGCATATTGATTTTATTCTAGACCAACCCACAGGGGTCTATAGTTTTCCTTGGGTTCAGTACTATGTAATATAATTAGAGCAACCTAGCCATATATTTTTGTATTATTTCTCACCGTTGTCTGAAAGAAATGGGTAAATCAAATCTACCTGTGTCGCATGTCGTCTCATAAATTGATAGATCAAACCTACCTGTTTCGCATTTCTGCTCATAAATAGCTAAATCAAATCTACATGCTTCGCATTTCGGCTCATAAATGGATAGATTAAAACTACCTGCTCTCATTTCGTCTCATAAATGTGTAAATCAAAACTACCTGGTTTCGCATTTCGGCTCATAAATAAATTGATTAAATCTACCTGCTTCGCATTTCGGCTCATAAATGGATTAATCAAATCTACCTGCTTCGAATTTCGGCTCATGAATGGATAAATCAAATCTACCTGCTTCGCATTTCGGCTCATAAATGGATAAATCAAATCTACCTGTTTCGTATTTTGGCTCATAAATGGATAAATCAAATTTACCTGCTTCGCATTTCGGTTCATAAATGGATAAATCAAACCTACCTGCTTCGTATTTCGGCTCGTAAAAAGATAAATCAAACCTACCTGCTTCGCATTTCGGCTCATCTCCGCTCCATTGTCCTTGTATGTCACATCGGCGCGTTTTTGGACCAATCAGAACGTAGTCCATGTCGCATGCATAATGAGCAGTCCGTGTGTCTTCATATAACACGTGACCGTTCGCTGGCCGCGACAGAACGGTGCAACCTTTAAAAAAAATCATGGATTAAACCCTTTCCCAAACAACAAATTTTCGACTATCCCAAATTGAAAGAGTTTGTTTGCAGGCGACATTTCAAAATGTGATCAAATTGAACAATATTCTTTGGAAAGAGCAGAAAACCTTGTGGGAAAAGGAAAACTTGCTCGTTACGAACAATTTCTCCTTTTCCCACAATGTTTTGTTAAGTCGTCTGTACAAAGTCGTAAAATGTCGTTATCGTTTGAAAAAAGGGTTAAAGGTTTTGTTTATTATAGTGTCACCCATATTGAAAGGTTCAGCCATGTTGGCTTATAGGACACTATTCACTGATTATATTAAGTACCTGTCAACTTCTATCAGTATACCAGGCGTACAGCGGATACAAGTCGGTAACCATTTATTTAACTAGCTGGATGTATGTCTCATACGTAAATAGCGATATTGTATGCATTAAATCGATCCAATTCTGAATGCAGCCAAAACTTTCTGTAAAGAGAGGCGGTGTAAATACTTATCATTTTTGACAAGACATGTGGTAGCTGTAGCTCAAATTTCGATAAAGGATAAATATCACCAGGTGGTGCTAAACATTATTAAGTTATACTGCATATCAACATTAAAGTGCAACAGCAACCTTATCAAAACACTTGTTAATATTTGATGATATTTGAGTGTACAGTTTTGCAATGTAGATAGGCATGATAAAACCCTTGTAAGGTAAAATACCCATAACCCGCCATTTTGAAACTCATTCTGTCGTTGGTTTACTTCGATGGTTCTCGGTATACATCGGTCGGGGTCGGAACTTTTCGGTTTAATGCGAATAGTTCCGACCCCGACCGATATATCCCGAGAACGACCGAAGTAATCCGACGACAGAATGAGTTTCAAAATGGCGGAGTATAGTTATTCTTTCTTAAACTTGAACCTGAGTATCCATAACCTTATGATACACAACGGCACTTTTCTCTATGAACATATGGGGACAATACAGGTGATAACATAAGTTTGCGGTTTTTATTTATTTTATATGGGTTTTACGTCACATCAACATTATTTCAGTTACGTAGCGATGCCCGACTCTCAATGATGGAGGAAGACCCCATACTCAACTGACCATAAGGGCTGGTCAAGGGTGTAGAACCATCGGCATTCCGTAAGTCAGTGAGGAGACTGCCTCTCATGAAAATCCATATCCCTCTCAGGATGTGAACCCACGGAGGGGCCATGTGATTTCAAGTTCTGGGGCCCGTTTTACTAAACAACTTACGGAAAATGTTTGCGTAAGTCATAATTGATAAACATAGATAGTATCTTCAATGAAAGTACAATGTTGCAATGTGGCGCTTCATTGGAAGCGTCTCGGAGAGACGATTCCAATGTTGTGTCACTTTGCAATATTGCTTCATCCAATATTGAAATAAGAGGAATAGTTGTTTTAGAGTTACGCAAATCTTAAGCGTAAACTGTTTAGTAAAACGGTACCCTGTTCTCTAACCACTAGGCAGCGGAGGCCCCCTTGCGGTTTTTAACTTAAATATGACATATAAAATTAAAGTTTGAATAATTGTGTTTTTTAATGACACCCATAGATGGAAATAATTATTACCTACGTCCATCTAATTCTTATTCTTCCTTGAGTTATCGAGAAATATGGGAAGATTACTCTCAGATATTTCCTTGTTAACTGAACCAGTACTTCTCTGATGACTATTAGAAATTATGAAGTGTACGTAAGTCTTCACACATGGTTTATGTTTTGTAAGTTATAAACATGTTGTTTTTTTATTTTTAATGTTGGATAACATTTTGTTATGTTATGTTATGTTATGTTATGCTAAAGGAAAATTAGAAATAAAATACACTTACCTTGACAAGGTAGGCTTGAGCAAGGTTCACTTTCCGTCATCCTGCCAAAGCAACACGATCCATGGTATTCCGGCCGGGGATCCGAACACGTTCGATATCTAACGCGTAAGCCATCGCCGCAGGTCTTGTCACAATTTGACCAGGATCCCCATGTCGCCCATTGACCGTCCACTGATAAAGAAAAAAATAGTTAACCCATTACCAAACAATAACGACATTTAATCACTGTGTTGCAGACAATGTTTTCTGCCCCTTCTGAAGATTATTTTCCAATATACGACATTGTGAAGTGTCGTCTGCAAACTCATTCAATTTGGGACAGACGAAGTTTTGGCGTTTGGTAAATGGTCAATGTACTTTCCTGGATACGGGGTACTGCTTTGATAGACATGAAGACAATCTACATTTGCTCAAACTGCTGTGTAAGGTGTAACAATTCTTCAGGGGGTGGTATGCGCGTTGAAGACATCATCTTTATACGCCTGTGCAATGACCTTACACACTTCTGGAATCATCTCTGACATTGTAGAGATACCACTTCTGAATCCATGTGCCATTTACTTGAAGTTGTCCCCAGTGCCAAATTGTCTCAAGGTTGCCAGTGGTAAGTCTGCTTTTTTTGGATGACTTTATCCACTATCTCCAAGATACCATCGAACACACCAGGGGTCAGCCTGGTGAAGTTACTGAATGCAACAGGCTCTTCTAATCTGAGGAGTGTGTCAAGGAGCCTAGTGTAATGACCATTCTGCTGTTTTCTTGCTTTAGTGAGCCATGGCTCAGCAGCTCCTGATAAATGGTCTTCTCCCTTCTGCTAGAAGGTCAATCTCCGCTTGTCTTTACTGTTCTTCCTCTCTCTCCTCCGGCTTACGGGCTGGATTGTAGTTATACCACAGAGAGACAACCATCATGTCTTCTTCAGATAGATCAAGGTCTGGTACGTCTAGAACTTCGTGATATCTTTGTTCTGCCATCGTGTTGTTGAGTCAAAGATGCAAAGCTTTGGTAGATCTCCTGCATCTTTATATAAGCTCTAAAACCAAAGCAGCATTCGGCAATGTCGACATTTTCCAATGCGTAATAGAGCGTAAAAATGCACAACAGAGCTTGAAAATCGTGCAAGAGCCTGATTTCAAGCGTCATGATCGCATAAAAGCGTAATAAAACGTAATAAAGCTTATAAAAGCGTGAGAATTCCTGGTCAAAGCGTGAGGAACCGTAACAAGTCGGGGAATAATTCTTTCCCCAAATCGGCAACTAATTTGTATCAGACCTTGTCAAAGCTTATAAGAGCGTAAGAAATCGTAATATATTTGGAAAAATAAGCAAAGATGACGGCGCTTTGCCCACTGATTTAAAGCGTGGCATTCGCCGTTGGTGTAAACTAGGCATTATCGGTCTGAATATTGAAATCGTCTAAAATCAAACTATTGTTTCGCCTTTTCCGTGCTTATTTTCATTTGTTGTTTGTTTATTTGAATTCAAATGGCAACAGGACAAAATAAGAAGGCATTGGTTTCCATGAAAAGGAAAGGTTAATGGGCTCGGCTTCGGAATATCAACCGGTGAGCCGAGAATTAAATCTGAACTCATCGGGTTTATCCAATGAAAACACTTCTAAGCTTGCGGAAATACCCGAGCAGTTCCGAATGGAGGAAAATATTCCTAAGCCTTGACCGATACAAATTCCGATTCAAGGCACCAACTTTTTATTCTCTCTTTTTGTATTAACCCATTACCAAACAATAACGATATTTTACCACGTTATTTCAGACGACTCTAGAAAACACTGTGGGACAATGAGAAATTGCTCGTGACGAGCAGTTTCTCTTTGTCCCACAATGTCTTCTACTCTATCAGAAGAATACTCTCCAATTTCATCAAACTTTGAAAAGATGCCTAAAAACTCTTTCAATTTGGGGCGGACAAAAATTTGGCGTTTGGTAGAGGGTGCATGTACAGTCAAACTTGCTTGTGTTAAAAGACAAGCCTATGGAACATAGAAAATTGGCTGGGACTTTCTGTAGTGGTTGTTTAAGGCAGGTTGACTGCTTAAAAGGATGGTTGCTTAACACACGTTGGGCTGTACTTTCCTGGACACGGGGTACTGCATGATCTGGTTTGATAGAAATCCCCCGGGCAGGATGCGCTCCCCGCCGTTGACGAGTGACAGTGACGAATACGGATCTGGACCGCTGTACCGCATGTTCTGCTGCATGATTCCCATGGCTGCCAGACACCCCAAAAACTTTCTAAAAAGAGTTAAAGGCTCTTGAGAAAATTGAGTACTTTACAGAAAGTAACTATTGAGTTCAGTGTTTGAACCGTTTTAAACGTTTGTAAATGCTTAAAAGCACATAAAACGATATGAGTACAAATAAACTACTGCAAAAATATATATTGATTTTTGTTATCATGTTCATAAAAGTCATAAGATTAGTTCATGGATGCAATGAGACCCTATTTAATGAGTTATTTTGTTCTTTGAATATAGTTTTTGTAGTTTTATGACGTTTTTAAATTTTTAAAAGCACATAACAGGATATGAGTACAAATAAACTACTTTGTTCATAAAAGTCATAAAATTAATTCATGGATGCAGTGAGACCCTATTTAACAAACTCCTTTAGAATAGTGTATTTTATGCTTGAAATATAGTGATGTTCAATTCAATCAATGTTTATCAACAAACTGTTTGTTTACATATTTAGAAATAACGAATTCTGATTGGTCGGTTCAAATATGTGTGTATCACGTGACCAGGTCTCAGAGGTGAGGAATCAGGCTATCTGAATTATTAAACTGACGGATCTGGGTTATTACTTGTTGGCTTTCATGTTAAAAAAGGGCTGGTGGATTTTTGGTGATAACTTTTTTTTTAATCTGACCAAAAGATTGATACCTAATGATATTTTTTATATAGAAATACTCCCCTTTCATGGGCCTTTAATATATGCTTTACTACGATACATAGCTTTTACATATATGGGATTTTACGTCGCTTGAACATTATTACATATATGTTGCGGTGCCGACTTTCAATGATGGAGAATGACCGCATGCCCAACTGCCCATAAGGACTTGTCAATCTGGGTAGAACCATCGGCATTCCGTAAGTCAGTCGGCAGACTACCTCTCATTAGGATCCAAAAGCCATTACCAGGATATGAACACACGCAGATGGTGCATAATAGATATAAGACAATTTGGTGTAGGAGTTTTAACAGCAGTCGAAAGCTTCCCTATAAGCCATCTAGAAATAGCTAATACAAGCTGAACTCATGTTCAAAGATATATGGTATACTGAGTATGGTATAAAATAGGTTTTAAAGAATTTACCATCTTCCCCAACATACATCGGAAACAACTAGTGATACAAGCATATTTCTGATTTATAGAACAACCTTTGTTTTCTTTATTCAGGAAGAATGGTGTTTGATTACTTCCCGATGACTTGTGCCAGTTGCTATGAATGATATCTGTAGAAGTATTTTTACGGCATTTGCAAACTGACTTAAAATACATCTATAATAGTTCATTCAGGCTTAATAACTCAGATACATGTTAAAGGAGGAACAATCTAGCAAACTTGTAACCATGTTAGCGAACTTCCTGTAAGGATAGTTGAATTAGGTTAAATTGTTTTGTCATAATATTGGAAGAATGACATGCAATATTTGTAACGGCATTTTCAAGCTTTAATACAGCCGTTTAGAAGTGAAGAGGAGAAAGGGAGAATGATATGTTATTGTAATGGGATTTCCGAGAATCCCGAAAAAGGCATCTTAAAACAGTTCAGACAGATTTCATCAATCTTACCGGCATTAGCTTCAATTGTGTGCGCTACCAATAGCACAACGAATAGCCACTTGTCTATACACCTGAAATTAAGAAGAGAAAGTAATTTTATGCTTCCATCACACATATAATCTTTACCATATGCAAATGTAAAATAACCCAATTTTTCTGTAAACTTGCTTTGTTACAAGGCAGATTTTTTGTGTGGTTCAACACCATGTGTACCAGCACTTGGAAATAATTCTCCATCGCCTATGTAAACCCATTACCTAGATATACCTCGGATAATCCAAGCTACGTCTGGTTAATCCATGCTACAACTTAGTTTGTATTTTACGGTTTGTGTTTACATGTGTTCACAGCAGGCGCAAAGTTATTTGATACTAATCTTGAGATATAACTGAAGGATTGGTGAAAACTGCGTAGAACGTTCTACTAATCAATTATACATAACACAATGTACTTGCCGTGCCATACGAATCAAATATACATATATCACAATGTACTTACCGTGCCATACGAATCAAATATACATATATCACAATGTACTTACCGTGCCATACGAATCAAATATACATATATCACAATGTACTTACCGTGCCATACGAATCAAACACACAAAAAAACAATATACAAACCGTGCCATACGAATCAATTATACATAACACTATCATCACTATGTACTTACCGTGCAATACGAATCAAACACACATAACACAATGAACTTACCGTGCCATACGGATCAAATATACGTATATCACAATGTACTTACCGTGCCATACGAATCAAATACACATAACTCAATGTACTTACCGTGCCATACGAATCAAATATACAGATATCAAAATGTTCTTACCGTGCCATACGAATCAAACACACATAACACAATGTACTTACCGTGCCATACGAATCAAATATACATATATCACAATGTACTTACCGTGCGATACGAATCAAACACACATTACACAATGAACTTACCGTGCCATGCGAATCAAATATACATATATCACAATGTACTTACCGTGCCATACGAATCAAATATACATATATCACAATGTACTTACCGTGCAATACGAATCAAACACACATAACACAATGTACTTACCGTGCCATACGAATTAAATATACATATATCACAATGTACTTACCGGACCACACGAATCAAATACACATAACACAATGAACTTACCGTGCCATACGAATCAAATATACATATATCACAATGTACTTACCGTGCAATACGAATTAAATATACATATATCACAATGTACTTACCGTGCAATACGAATCAAACACACATAACACAATGAACTTACCGTGCCATACGAATCAAATATACATATATCACAATGAACTTACCGTACCATACGAATCAAATATACATATATCACAATGTACTTACCGTGCAATACGAATCAAACACACATAACACAATGAACTTACCGTGCCATACGAATCAAATATACATATATCACAATGTACTTACCGTGCCATACGAATCAAATATACATATATCACAATGTACTTACCGTGCAATACGAATCAAATACACATAACACAATGTACTTACCGTGCCATACGAATCAAATATACATATACCACAATGTACTTACCGTGCCATACGAATCAAATACACATAACACAATGTACTTACCGTGCCATACGAATCAAATATACATATATCACAATATACTTACTGTGCCATGACATAAATCATGTAGGTTTCGCCTCGCCGCTATACCTTCGTCATTAACTCTCTGTATGTTCCACAACTTGCACATGTATACGTTTACAGATAAGAGATACGAATGTCATTTCGTGGTGAACGGTCAATAGGTTACTCTTGTCTTATAGATAATGACTTGTAACGATGGCTATAAACTTCTCTTTTTGATGAACGTTCGTGATCAAGGTATACTTGTGTAACGTTCATTGAACGTTTATGCAAGTCAGAACCCTAATGCATGAATTTGTTGACGAGAACATCTATCTATCTATCTTCCTATGATGTCAAACCCTTTACGGGGACTTACACATTGTCCCTGGTGGCCTTCCAGTACTAGGCTAAGATATGTGTTTGTGTTTCGCCCAAGAACGCTCTACGGTGAAATACATGGCCGCCTTCGGGGATCGAATCCGGCCCACCCGGTCTCTAGTCCCCGACGCTATCAATTACATCACCGCAGGTCCCATTTTAGTATATATAAGAATACACAACCGCTCAGTGAACGACAGTGTTTTTCACTGAGCGGATGTGTTTGTCTCTTTGAAGGGTTCATTTGCTCGGATCGTTACATTGGTGGCAGCGGTGGGATGAAGACTTCTCCTTATATCGGAGTTGCCTTTTCCACGTAGTTCCTATGGGCCATGACTCGGGACGAGTCTTCTCGAAGGTGGCAGTTTTGTAACGTTCGTTGAACGATTATGCAAATTAGAAACCTAATGCATTGTTGACGAGAACATATGCTAGTATATATATATAGACAACACAACCGCTCAGTGAACGACAGTGTTTTTCACTGATCGGATGTATTTGTGTCGTTGAAAGGTTCATTTGCTCGGTGCGTTACATGTGTGGAATCGGTGGAATGAAAACTTCTCTTTCTATCGGAGTTGCCTTTCCCACGGGTTTCCCACTGGCCAAGACTCGGGACAAGTCTTCTCGGAGGTGGGAGTTATGTAACGTTCGTTGAAAGTTTATGTGAATTAGAAACCTAATGCATTGTTGACGAGAACATGCTGGTATGTAAAGGACAGCACAACCGCTCAGTGAACGACAGTGTTTTTCACTGATAGGATGTGCTTGTCTCTTTGAGAGGTTCTTTTGCTCGGTTCGTTACATTGGTGGCAGCAGTGGGATGAAGACTTCTCTTTCAATCGGTGTTGCCTTTCCCACGTAGTTCCCAAGGGCCAAGACTTGGGACGGGTCTTCTCGGAAATGGGAGTTATGTAACGTTCGTTGAAAGTTTATGTGAATTAGAAACCTAATGCATTGTTGACGAGAACATGCTGGTATGTAAAGGACAGCACAACCGCTCAGTGAACAACAGTGTTTTTCACTGATCGGATGTGTCTGTCTCTTTGAGAGGTTCATTTGCTCGGTGCGTTACATGTGTGGAATCGGTGGAATGAAAACTTCTCTTTCTATCGGAGTTGCCTTTCCGACGGGTTTCCCACTGGCCAAGACTCGGGACAAGTCTTCTCGGAGGTGGGAGTTATGTAACGTTCGTTGAACGTTTATGCGAATTAGAAACCTAATGCATTGTTGACGAGAACATACTGGTATATATAAGACAGCACAGCCGCTCAGTGAACGACAGTACTTTTTACTGATCGGATGTGTTTATGTCTTTGCTCGGTTCGTTGCACTTGTGTTGGGAGTCGAAGCAAGCAAGCAGGTGTGATATCCCTGAATCACAGGATGTCGATTCAACCCTTTCCCAAGCAACACATTTTCGACTGTCCCAAATTGAAAGAGTTTCCAGACGACATTTCAAAATGTGAAGAAATCGGAAAATAATCTTCTGATATGGCAGAAAAAATTGTGGAAAAAGGAGAAATTGCTTGTTCCGAGCAATTTCTCCTTTTCCAACAATGTTTTCTAAAGTTTTCTGCAACAAAGTCGTCAAACGTCGTTATTGTTTGGGAAAAAGTTAAAAGGGACCCACCCAGAAATGTTTGCTCTTGTAGTGGCACACGTATTTGTTTCGTGGCTCAGTGGTTAAGGTGGTGGACTCAGAACACGGGGGTCCCGGGTTTATCGAGCCCAATCGAGGCCATTTAGTTTCGCGGGAGTGGCCTTTGGCAAGTCACTTCAGAGCTCTAGCCTAGTAGGCTACTGGTGAATCCAGGAATGCCGTTTCAGAACTGAAAATGTAGGAATGGCCCCGACGAAGAGGACCCATATGGGACCTGTGTTGGGTAATGACTCTAAGCTAAGCTAATAAATGTGATATTAATGTGATTAATATTCATTGATACTAAACCGAGGACCATTTTCAATTGCTTTGCTTCTAAGTTGCTAATATCCTGTGCTTTCGTTCAATAATGTGAAACAAGCCCTCGCGCCTAGCTGTCAATGCTTTTTCTGGGAAATCCGGTTTATAAATAACCGCAGAAATTCCTTCCCGTGCAATTCTCTGACGTCACATGGCAAGGAGACGTTTCCGAAAACCCATCTGACGATGGCATTTGAAATAAGCACCTCTTGTCCAAATCCAACTCGTTGTTTACGAAATCAACGGTTTGCAATATCTTCAATTCAAATGATCTTTATCTTTCCTGTACGGATATTAACTGGGTAGGAAATTGTCGTTTTCTTCTGTAGAAGACAATTCATTCTCAAAAGGTTAAATCCAAATCTGTGAGACAGGCCTGTTAAACAAAGACCCTTCGATTATAATGTCGCATCTTTACCGGCGAAAGCAGACCAAGTCGATGCAAATACGAGGATTATTACAACGTTGAATTTAAGTGAAAGGGAAACCATAGGGCCTACCGGTGTATACATGTTTTTTTACATTCATTCGATAGAGGAATTTGTGTGAACTATTCGTCCAACTAAGTATATGCACATACTAAACAACAAAGTGGAATTTTAAATGATACAATCCTCCCAATTCTAATTAATCTTGTACGTGCGCATGTGAAAGTTTTCCATGTGGTTTCGGGCAAACAACTGAAACTTTTTGCAAACTTTCTGTTTTCTTTAAATGCCATCGATCGAGAAGCAGCAGCGCTTTCTACGCCAGACTAAAAAGATATCTCTGTTAATTAATTAATCGTTAATCACTCCACATTCGAGACACTTACTTTTTTACATTTCCCTTAACCCTTCCTCTGAAATCAGGCAAACTCGCTTCAAATGGGGTCGGGTCTTTCAGAGACGAATATCGAATTCGCCATGTTCGTCCCAGGTGTCAAACTGTATAAGTAAAAGAAGCTGATCAGAGCAATGAACACTCATTTCTTTAATTTATTGATAACGTATATTAGATTAACATACAATACTCAAAAATGATAATAAAACATACAACGATTGAAATATGAAAAAATATCTTAAATTTCTTTGATTTCTTTTCTTCTTCCTGATACTGAGCTGGGTTCTCAGTGGGACGTACTTAGCCTAAATTGAACATTGTGCTGGCGCACATATAATCGGAATCATGTACAAACATTTATAAAACTACAAACAGTGTCATGTCCGTGTAGAAATGACAGATTACCTCGCGAGGAACTAATATGTGGACTCCCTAATCTGTCGCTATCAGGGTTAAATTTTCGGGCAAGACGCTTATTCTAGCATAGAACAGATAGAAAAACAAAGTACTTCAAGCAAAACATTACAAGGTTTTTTTGCTCTACACAATCCTGTTATTAAACGGTTCTGAAAATCTTCGAAGGAAAACAAAGAAGCGAAAGTATATAGATGCGAAATAACACAGGTGCGAAACGGTCTAAATACATTTTGGTCTTGTCTTTTTATTAACCCGAAAGAATGTGTGTTTGATCTGTGGCTTTTTTTCCGTAAAGACAGAAAATGTCATTTGAAAATAGCAAAGTCCATTTCTATTTATGGAAGATTTTATGATTTTCTATTAAAAAGTTGTAATTAAACATGATTCGATGAGATTACAAACGAAATTTCAAACAGCTGTGCCAATTGTTCGAAAAGCGTTTAAAAACAAACGGCGCCGGATTCAATTCAGAAAATGCAAATAAAAAACTAAGATTATAGATTATCGGCCTTGAAACAACATATTTTTAATGAGCAGGTACGTTCTGTGTATGTTTATTGAATAATGGAAAAAGAAAAAATACACTTTGAAGTGCTCTGTGTGCGAGAAAATGATAATCTTCTGTTTTCTTCTATTTCGTTTGAATGCACGAAAGAGAGATTACGTCCGAAAGAAGATCTAGACTACAGTCAACTCGACAGTTCCGGATCACTCATAGATAAAAGATCGTTTTTTCTTGTATTAACCAATTGACTGTAGAAATCAACATATGAATTTAACGAAAAATTCTTCCTCTGTCTATTCATACCAATGATTTACCGCTTTTATTTTCCATTTTTCAGTTATTGAAGAAATCAAGATCGGGGTCATCGCGACAGTTTCGGATCAAATGTGACAGTTCCGAATCACGTTTATTGTCATATCATTTATCGTAAAAAGGATTAACTTCACAAAGAGACAATAAGAACAGAAGAAAATATCATCAATTAATACTTTATTTTCATCAAACACATGCCTTGTGCGATTTCCCTTTAAAGAATTATTTTACTTTTTACTTTTAAGAGTGTACGAGAATGACTGGAAGTAATATTGAGACGACCCCTATAAATCAAAGAGGTGATCCGAAACTGTCGAGTTCACCTGCCTTCATTCATCATGCAATTATACAATCCCAGACCCGTTTTAGCATGAAAATTTTGCATAAATACATTCTATTATAATTCTTCTTACAACTGATGTCAATGTTTAGTGCACATTATCTTTTTAAATGAGCGTCTAAATCGCCGAAAAAAAATATCGGTGAAATTAGGTCAACATCCGGTGACTTGTCTCGGTCTTAATTAACTGTTCCAAATTGATTGTGATCGCTTTACCAGAAGTGGAAATGTCATCTTGGTTTTGTCAAGAGCTAAATGAATATGCTAAATGACTGTGAAGTTTTTAAGGCCAGAGTTTCTTCGCATTCATAGAAATTTGACAACAAACCTAAGATGATCCGGAACTGTCGATGATCCGGAACTGTCGATGATCCGGAACTGTCGATGATCCGAAACTGTCGAGTTGACTGTATCTCTTCTTTTGAAATATTTTTATTCCCAATTACTTGTCATCTCATTTGTCCTGGATGAAGCTTTCAATCTTGTTCTAACTGTAAACTATCCAAAATAGCCAAACTATTTTTGGGGAAAACGTTCTGAAATTTTAATGGCCAAGAGGGTGTCGGGTTGACTCGGCCTGTGGGTTAACTCGGCCGTGTGTTGACTCAGCCGGGTCAACTCGGCCTGTTTTATCTAGTACAATACGGAGCATAGGGTAATTTGATTTAAAAATTAAGTAAAGATTTTAAATGCGCCGTTTGTTAATTAACAGGATTACTTGAGGAGGTAATGTTGACAATTGAAGTATAATACATAACGTCGGCCTGTTATATAAGTACAATCATAGGATCTTAGTGTATCATATTTGCACCGTTTGTTAATTAAACGCTAATAATGACGTAGTATAATACGTTGTTTTTATTCTTTTGCAGCAGTGATTCCACCCAAATAGTCAAGGCTATGCAAAAGATTGCAAAAGTATAATACATGACCATTTGATTCTTTTGCAGCAGAGACATCAGTATTGGAGGAATTTAACACCAGCATATGTCATAATCCGTGGAATGGAATAGCTGAATATTTGGATAAATAAAGGAAAGACCACTAGAAATTAAGGAAATAAATATAACTCTTTATTACTGCTAAAATACAAACATGCATAATATGGATATGTACATCTTTTTTTATTTTACTCTCGATCTGTAGCGACTGAAGAAGTTGCCTTTATTCCGTATAGATTTCCACAGGCTCGCACGAAGGATCAGGTTGACAAGTCGTGGACTTCGTATCGGTCCCACATATCTGCTAGTTTATCATCTAGTTGTCTGTACTCATCCTGTCTATTCTGTGCAAGATCGCCGCTTCTAAGGGCAAGCTCCACCAATGATGACTCCCTTTTCAGTAGTGGAGCAAGCCTGTAGAATCCCAGCCCGTACATGTCTGCTTTGCTGTTGAGGCGATGGTGCCATCCTTTAAAGAAAATGTAGTTATCAATTGACAAGAATTCATAGCTGTCATAAATTTGTGCTAAATGTCCCGGATGATTATCTCTGCTGTTGAGTAATTTCAATATAAGGAAGTGATTAACATCATTTAAAACGAATATTTTGGGTCGGTAATAATAAATGCACGTCATTTAAGTAACACGAAAACAGTGACGAAAAAAATGTTCTCAGTCAGACCAATTATTTTATTAAATCGTTAGTTTAAATAATTATTATTTTAAAATTATGTATAAAGATTTTCATACACTTTCTTTTAATCCATTTAAGGATACTGAATTTTCCTACACATGAATAGTAATGAGGAAGTTTATGAACATTTATTCTTGGAGCCATCATCTGATCTGAAGTTAACCCCCAATGTTCAAAACGCTCCTACGTCTATGTTTTAGTGAGTCAACAAACGGCAATCTCTTTTGGAAACAAGTCAAATAAATATATATATAGAGTTTACCTGTGTTACACAGTCGATGCTGCCAACGCTCGCAAGCGTCGCATGCCAAGGCATGACGTCGTCCTGTCACTGAAATATCGCACACAATGCACAAATCTGCCATGACCAACGTAACAGTTCGAAATGAGATATGACGGACAGAGGCAAAATCAGGCTTATTTATGCATTTTCCAATATGGAATCATTGACATTCATCAGAAAATCACAGTTTTAATATGCAATTGATGTAAAACAATTCAATTAAAATTTAGCTATGATCATAGTCATTCAAATTAAAGACCGCATGTTGCTTAAACAATTTATTTGATCAAATGATACAAAGTGTGATTGGACTTAAGAAGGCCGCTGATTGGTAATAGGTTTTAAACGCTTATTACGATTAATAAAGTGCCTTGATTGGATGCACTTTAAATATTTCGGCGTTGTTTAGAATGTAATTGGTTTGACAATTAATATTAAAAGATAGGCCCGATTCATTAAGTGCATAAATTAATGTAGGCTTTTGAAATAAATAACTGCGCATTTATAATATACTAGGCTCCTATAGTACTAATAAAGCAGGCCGAGTTGACCCGGCCGAGATAACCCCGTCCGAGTCAGCCCTAGGCTAAGTTAACCCACATTCAGCCAAGAGTGCAAAACTACTCTTTATCTAAAATGGGGATATGACCTAGTGAAACTTGTTAGAAAATTGGTTTCAAAAGCCTTCTCGAGACATAAAAGTCCACAGGGGTTCGAAGTTTAGGTAGTCTTAAGACTACCTTAACTTCGATCCTCTGTGTAAAGGTCAAAATAATTTTACTTGAAGATTGCCTTAAGGGTTATTTTCTGATTGCGGGTATGATAGGCAAACAAATTTGACGCGATCGGAAAATATTCAGAAATTTTTGTATCAAGCAATATCTCCCGCCACATCAAACTTTCGAACATTTAATTAAATGGTGGCCACTTGCGGCAAAAATTTTGTTGCACCGCTTGAGGCCCATTTTTCCATTGTTATTCGAAATTATCAAAATGTTTTACTCACAGTTGTGAATTAATCCTTTTATAATCGATCCATGCACTTTACATGTCTGTATTCCGCATATGAACTTTGTAAGAACGGTTTAATAAACGTTAGTTGCTGATTTTTTGCTCTATAATTTTTTCTGCGCATGCGCACTGGAATGGGAAAAACTTATTGAGTTATTCAGTGGTTTTTTAATTGTTTAATGGTAATTGATGCCATTGTTTGGTGGTATATAAGTTTATTTAACATATCTTGTTATATCAATTGACTTTGAATGGTCACTTGTGCTTTAAATTTGAAAATTAGAATAAAAAAAGTCTGACATTATTTTAATCGTTTGAAATTTCAACATTAGATTGCCCCATTAGAAAACAGGAAAACAATCTTCACGTCAAATTATAATATATAATTACAAAAACCTGAGATTGATTCCGGCTGATTGAGGCATAGAAAAATAGCAACAATAGCCTGATAGGGCATGCAATCTAACGTCGAAATTTCAAAGGATCATATATTAAGTGGTGGATTATTACCAAATTAATAGATTTAAAGCACAAAATAGCCCTTCAATGTGTATTAATAAGGCAAGATATATCATAGGCGTAGGAGCCATGGGGCCAAGCCCCCAACTTAACCAGACTGCGGGGGCCAGAGTATACTTTGCCCCTCCCCAATATTCACAATGGAAAATGAAGATTTTGGAAAACAAAAAAATAAAAGAAATGTTTAACAGCAGTATAAATTTTATACATGTGTATTTTTGTGCTTTATCTTATACCACTTCGCCTTTTGTTACAAACAAAAACCAAAACTTTTTTGACATCATCATGGCAATGACAATCTGAACAAATCGGGTTTATCCAATGAAAGCTCAGCTCACGTAAACACCCGAATAGTTTCGAATACGAAAACAGTGATGTAAAATGTCTTCTAAGCAGTCAGACCCAATACTGTGTTTAATTGTTGACTAAACCATAAATTTTCATGAAGAATATTACTGATTCCGTGGTTGTGACAGTATGGTCCCATTCACTTTTAGTTTTGATCAATACATTTGATTTCCACATGAGGTCGAGACCTGGCCTATCCTTTTTTTTGTGTGTGCGTGTGTTAAGATACACATTGTCATGTGCTTTCTTTTAATTCAATTAAGATATTGAATTTGTAGATGCATGAATAGACATTAGAAAGTTTTAGAATATTTATTCTTAGACCGGTCCTCATTGGAAGTTTGCCCCCTCAATGTTGAAAACGCTATATGAAATAAAGTTACAATGCATCGAACAATGGCAACAACTTGAAACCACAAGCAATAAATGTCGAAAAGCTTAATAGTTTAAACACGTTTTATTTAAGAAATAAACACATCATTCACATTACATTTTAGTGTAATTGGATTTTGCATATATCCGGTGTAGCCAATCATTGTTCATATTATAGTGAATTGTATATGTCATTGTGGAGGAAGGTGTTAAGGTCCTGCAAAAGCCACAGGGGCATCTTTGATCATGATGTAAAAAGAATTGTAACATGTACAGCACTTGACTTTAATTAGAGTAATACAAAGTTTAAACCATTTTTCAATATAAGACTTAATATATATATAATAAGTTTTACTGTCATATTTTCTTCTTCAGATAAGCCATAAACGTGACAGAGAATCATGACAAGTAAGACACCCAGAACGATGGTGGGTGCCTCTAACACTCAGCCACCCAAACACAGTCGTACCCAATCAATGTTAGATGATACTCCACGGTCCCCCTCATGGATTCCCACATCAAGCAGGAAAGGATATAAATCTCCTGCTTCCAGAACACCGAGATCTGGGATGGATGGACCAGGTCACACCCCAATACGGTCGCCAATACTCCCCAAAAGGACACCGATGTCAAAATCTGTTGATAGATCTATGAGCTCTCCTGGTCGTGTGCTTAAGTCTCCAGGGCGGCCGCCTATTACTCCAGGAAGAATACCGAGATCCGTTGACAGAGTTTTGAACTCTCCTGGGAGAGTCATGAAGTCTCCTGGAAGAATGTTGACCTTGGGGGATAGAGCTATGAACCCTCAAGTACAGATGGGCAAATCTCCAGGCAGATCTGTTCAACATGACAGAGTCTCAAGTCTTCGATCAAAGCAAAGAAGTTTTTCTTCGACGAATGCAGAGGAGATAACCCCGAGAAGCATGGTTTGTACTGTTCAGTAAAGCATAATTTTGTCTTTTCTATTACTGCTTTAATTTAGAGCTTGTTAAAGGGGGACTGTTAAAGCAGTATTTCAAGCTTAAGGACTTTTTCATTTCATATACAGTCCAACTTGTGTTAAGCAACCATCTTTTGAAGCAGCCAACCTGCCTTAACGACAACTACAGAAAGTCCCATTGTTGAATTTACATCACTTTGTGTGAAGCAGCCAAACTGTCTTAAACAGCTAACTTTCTCAGTTCCATAGCATGGCCTCTTGACACAAGATTGACTGTATTATAAATAGAGGCATATAAAGGTACCTTGAAATCATGCAATTCTTCCAAAAACTATAGTAAATTTTCTTTTATTTTTGTTTGTTTGTTGTTGTCCCTTTCCTTTATCATTTTTGACTATGAATCATTTAGGATCAGTTGTCAAATTCTAATTTTTCAAATTAGATCTATACATGTAACCAAATTCCTCATGAACATGGGCTTTATTATAAGGAATAATGGACATATTTTGGGTTTTCCCACAGGTTGCTGCATTTCTTGAAGGAGCTGACAGCACAATGCCCATTTTACGACCCCGCGCTAGGACCTCCCAGTCTGGTGTGGTGCTCAGCGTGCCAGCCAAGCTGGGACCAGCGGCACCGGGGGACAAGCGGGGCTCAATCTCACAACGGGCTCGGAGACTGAGTAATGATGCAGATTGTGAAACACCAAGGACGCTCATTGAAAACTTTCTTCAGAATGGTTCGTAACTTTAATCGTTTAGTTTAAACTTATTTATTTTTCATCGATTGTGAAACAAGTTCTTACAGCTTTTTTCCCACAAATTGGGAAAGGGTCCTGTGCCAAGACAATTGGAAAAATTGTTTTCTAATAATTGGGAGTTTTGGGATTTTTTTTCTAATAATAGAAAACTTCATAGGTAGCTTATTTTGTCTCTAAAACTTGAATTATGGAAACTGCAGAAAGAGTACAGTAACTTTGTCAATACATGCTTTGAGTCAAGGGTCTGCATTTGATTTCGGGTGTTCTGTTACAAATAATCTGAGGAGATTTTATCAGCTGAGCAAATTTTAACAACTCTGAATGTCTAATTTGGGAAACAAATCTTGAATTTGGGGAAAATGTTACCTAGATTTGATTGGGAAAGGGTCCTTTTACAGGACCCAAACAAAGATGAAAAAAAACCTTGTCTTACAACTTGGATTAATCACTCTCGATTCTCCTTCCAAGACACATAACTAGTACCCTTGTAGAATGTGGATTAATAAAAGTTTGCAAGACATCCTGCTTTTCACGGGATTTGAACCTACGACCCATGTGTCCAGAAGCCAACGCTTTACCCTTGGACCACTCTCCTTTTTTAGAATCAGAGATATGAGGAGAATTCTTCTTTCTTTCCTCCATTTTTCTTTTTGACAATACACTATAATCTTGCAACAATATAGGGTTTGAGAAGGAACAGGGGTGGTGAAATCTTATTTTAATTTATTTATGCAGGAAATGTGGGTCATTTGCTATATTTATAATATCGGGTACGGAGGAAAACTTGCATAACACAATAATTGAAATGTTGATGTGATGTAAAAACCCATCTGTGACTAAATAACTCCTATTTTCAGCATCAGATGCAGTAGAGACACCACTGGTTAACATACACAGAATCAAGGCCAACAACTACATCTCTCCGAATGTTAGATTACATAACAGTGTGTCGTACGAGACACCAAGGTGTGTACACAGGGATTCTCATTTCTTGAATGGGAAGAGGCTAATGCCTGGTTATATTTTAGTTAATTTGCTTGGTTTGCTACATTATCTTTACCCATTACCAAACAATAATGACATTTAACCACTTTGTTGCAGACGACTCTGGAAAACATTGTGGACAAAGGAGAAATTGCACATAACGAGCAATTTTTCCTTTTCCCACAATGTTTTCTGCCCTATCAGAAGATTGTTTTCCAATTTCATCACATTTTGAAATGTTGTATGCAAACTCTCTCAATTTGGGACAGTCGACAATTTGGCGTTTGGTAAAGTGTTAACCACTAAGCCAGGCAAGACCCAAGACTATATACCCAAAATGCCGCAGAACTAAGCATGAATGATTACAACCACACGGCACAGGTTTTTCCCCCGTTTCCTGAAGAGGAAAGGGCCTGTTAGTTTTCGAGAACATTTCGCTGAATAAGACTTATGGCTGAAATTGTTGAACTTAGAAACCCAAAAGCTGATGTGACTTTGAATATTTGGGAAAACTGCATGGTTTGGAAGAAAGTGTAAGGTGCCTTTTATAGGCCCCTACTAAATAACGCAGAAAGCCCTGGTATCATTGTTGTCTCTCTCTCTCACAATAACCTTCTAGAGAAGGACTTTGGTAGAGTTGTATAACAGTAGCCTGTAAAAGGCACCTTTAACATTCGGAAATTTCTTAAAAATCATGCAGTTTTTCCAAATAGTCAATGTCAAAGTCAAAACCTCTCAAATACACAATCACATCTGATCAGTGAAAAGCACTGTCAAGTCCTTATCAGTTGTGTTGTCTATTGTAGGTTGAGGATCAAGGGTTTGATCCGCATTGGTTGCATTGCAATGTCCTTTGGCAAGACATTTAAAAACCTGATGACAGTCCTAAGCCTTGTCCCGTTACGTGTCTGATTCACAACACCGCCCATCTATTCTCTCTATATAAAGATTTTTGCAGCATACAATAGAAATTGAAGAATGATAGGACTTTGTCACAATAAAAGTAATTCAATAGGAAGATATATATATTTTTTTTTACCATATTTTATGTTTTTGTGTTGTTTCAGTCCTTTTAAAACCACCTCCTCTGACAAATCTACGGACCGTGTTGTGAGTTCTCTCAGAAGAAAAACGCCCAGGAAGTTTATAAAGCCTAGTGGTATGTTCTGAGAATATTCTTGTTCTTTTGGTTTTTCGTTGAATAGACAGTTCAGAGGTTGAAAATTCCACTCGCCCGCTCGCATTTGCGAGTTAACTTCTAGGTCGGACGAGCGGAAATTGGACAACGCAAGCCCTGCAGGGCGAGTGCTTTTTTCCAGTTCGGGGATAGAAATCAAGAGCTGATACTGAGAAGTGAACTTATGATACGCAAGCAGAAAGCGCTTAAAATTTGACAGACGATCATAAGAAATCTGTCAATATATAAAACCTCATCGCTAAGGTAAACAACTGATGACGTCACGGGCACTGTGTTTACTCGGATGCATTCGATTTGTGAAACACGGAGAATATAACACAATTCAAAACGGTCGATCAATACCGCATTTTATAGCGAAGTCGATAGGTCAAACCTACGCACACAATCATTTGGAAATTAAACTTTATATATTTCGTGTCTACTCTTAAAAAACACCTCTTTCATTGTTTGCATGGCGAAATGGTGAAATTTATGATCGCTCTGATTCATGGTAAGTAAACCTTGGTTACCGAACAAGCAGCCCTTTTATTTTCGTCTGCAAAAATGGAAGGATTGATACTTAAATTTCTCCAAGGAGGTCCCAAAATGGTAGTAAGACAAGTTCATCAAAAGATGTGAAGAAATTTCAATAAATGATAAAGTTGACTAAACAATGTTTTAATTTTATTTCCACAATTTTATTCACATTCAATAAAACAGGCAAGGTCAGCAGAGTCATCCGGGTTTATTTTCTCCTGAAAATGCAGGGCAAGTGGCTATGGTTGCAGGGCGAGTGAATTCCATGAACCACTTCCCCTATAGAGCGAGTGGCTCTAAAAATATTTTTCAATACCTGCAGTTTTCCTAGTTACAGGGCTTTATGTGGAATTAATCTCCAATTCTGGAGCTGGGAATAGTGAAAGACATCAGAAATTGGGGATTTCTTTGAAATACTTTTTTAACGTTTTTTAACTAAAATTACTGTTCGCATTATAGCAAATTTACTAAAATGCTGATCTACCTATAAATGACAGGACTTTTATTTCTCCCAATTGTTTTCTTACTTGAATTGAGAAACCTCTTTAAAGTTTTAGGGGCAAAATAATCTTTTATGATTGAGAATATGACTGAATAACAGTTATATAAACTTTAAAGAAAACCCCATGCAAGGTACTGGTAGATTACCAATTACTAGGGTACATTACTAAGTGAATTGTGTGATTTATAAGTCATAAGATGTTCATACAGTGTTTAGCCCCAATAAACATTTTTGGTGCATAAATTAGATCTAATGTTATGCTTTGTTGAGTCATGACTAAATCCTTTACTAGACCCTCATTTGAATGTGTATTCTTAGAATAAATGCAAATGTGAAAAGGTATTTCAAGATTTTTCAAAAGATATTACATACATATCATTCAGATATCTCTTTTTATGTTACACATATCATACAGTTATTTCATTTTTTATAACATATACAGATATTTCATTTTCTATAACACATATACAGATATTCCATTTTATATTTTATATTTCTTAAACCAAATACATTTTAGCCTGTAAATGATTCAATATACTTTTATTCACATCATCATAATGCCTGCTAAATGACCTTAGCTGCCAATGCGCCTTAAAACACCATTTATTCATTCATTCATTCTATTAAACATAACATTTTTTTTATATGGGTTTTAAATAGCAATGCCCGACTATTAATGATGGAGGAAGACCCCATACTCAACTGCCCACAAGGGCTGGTTAAGGTGGGTAGAACCATCGGCATTCCGTAAGGCAGTCGGGAGACTACCTCTCATGAAAATCCATATCCTTCTCAGGATTTAAACCCACGCGGAGAGGGGCCATGTGATTTCAAGTTCTGTACTCTAACCACTAAGCCAGGGAGGCCCCTAAACATAACATACAACTGTCTCTGATCCCATTTTTCTATTACAGCCTCCAACACAAGGAAAGTTGTGTCCCCGTTCCTATCATCAGAGGTTTCTTTGCCTAGCAGTATGTCATATCACACGCCAAGGTAAGTAATCTAATGCTCAATAATTTGTTTTGTGGTTTAACATTGTTTTCAACGCTGTTGTACTCGACTTTTCGAAGAATAACAAATGTTTCTAAAAGTTTTATTAAGGTGACTGCCTTGCAATTTTAGCGTAGTATGTTGGATCCAGGAAAGACATTACATTATTGAAAAATTGTTGATTTGATGTAATATACCATACAAACAATCAATCAATTGCCTGGAGGTATCTTATATACAAGTGAAATGCCTGCCTAGTATTAGTGAAGTCCAGAAAAGCTTTAAGATAACTGAAACACTGTTTACACGACCCCATATAAGTAAAATGAATTACAAAAGTAATTGATCGACACTTTGCATACATACTCATAATGGAAGGTCCCTTGTCAAGCCCCATGAATTTCAAGCAAATGATGCTCTTTTTGTATTCAAAGCATCTTGGTAAAATTGATGTGTGCAACTTTATAGTCCTAATGAGAAACAAATTACATATCGCTGCCCATATAACTCTCTTGAAAGTAACTTGAACAGTCGTGCACTCTTGATCAGTTATATTTACCCATTTTCAAAATCGAAATTAACTCCGTCCTAGTTTCACAAGGAACTTGCTTCTGTCGGCTGCTAAATGCCTTATGCTGTTATGTTTGAAACACATTTTAACATTTTCTTATACTGAACACTAACCTGTGTAGTGGAGGTGAAGGACATTATTGATCAATAAGTGACAAATCTCCAACCCCTTTTCAGTCCATTTAAGTCACCTCTCTCACCAAGGACTAATGATAAAGGATACATGATGAGCAGAAAGGCACCTAGAGGGCATTCTAAAACAGGTAGGTATTTCTATATTCTTTCTTGTAAAGGGCCTTAACCCGTAAGAGATTGCAGGTCATTGACCCATATTTGATCCTGATTATGGCCAATTATTTCATAGAAATATGTCTTTCCTACTGGAAAGGAACCAGGTTTCATAAATAAATGAATTGTTGCCATGATTGTATAGGTGATCAAAAATGAGGGGTTTCCTCAAAATACCTTTTTAGAAAAGCAGCATGTATTCTTGATATAGTTCATCTTTTACTTTGCTATTTAATAAGAGTGATTATGTTGGATATTCAATTTTAACTTGACTATAAAACAAGTTTATGTTGGAATATTCAACTTTTACTTAGCTATAAGAAAGTTTATGTTAGCTATAAGAAAGTTTATGTTGGAATATTCAATTTTTACTTGGCTATAGGAAAGTTTATTTTGCATACTCACTTTACTCTCCTATAAGAAATTTTATTTTGCATATTCAACTTTTACTTGGCAATAGGAAAGTTTATGGTGGATTTCATTTTTTACTTTGCTATAGGAAAGTTTATGTTGGATATTCACTTTTTACTCTGCTATAAGAAAGTTTATGTTGGATATTCACTTTTTACTCTCTTGTAGGAAAGTTTATGTTGGATATTCCTGAAGACTTGATGAGGTTGAAGAAATCTGGCAATAATTGCAATCCGGACGAGAGCGCTGAGAATATCTTTGATGAGAGCGAGGGGGAGGACTCTTATGACATTGAAGATCCAACTGCTATAGATGAACATCAAAATTCAAAGTATAGAAATGAATATTCAAACCCTGAAAACAGAAATGAATATGCAAATCCTGAAAACCAAAATGAAAATGGAAATGAATATGCAAATCTTAAACACAAAGATGAGTATGGAAATGAATATGCAATCACTGAAAACCAGGATGTAAATGAATACAGAAATACTGAAAACCAAGATGATTATGGAAATGAATTTGCAGAGGATGTGGAAGAGGAACAGAATTATGGGAAATCTAGGAACAGCAGACGCACAAGTTATCGCTCACACAGCAATGTTACTGACAATGCAGATAGACAGGAGCACATTGTTCAAACTACTGTCAATGATGTTGAATATGATGATGCAGAGAATCAAGACAAAGAAAGTGAAAATGCAGAGAACCAAACGGAATATGGACATTCTGGGAACCAGAGTGAATATGACCACTCTGGGAGCCATAGTAGACATGAGAATACTGGGAACCGAAGTAAACATGAATATTCTGGGAACCGAAGTAGATTTGAACATATGGGAAACCAAAGTAAACATGAACTTACTGGGAACCAGAATGGATATGAACATACTGGGATTGAAAATGATGACCATGAAAATAGGCAAAATTATGAAAGTGACACTGAAAATGAAGAGGAAGGGAATGATGAGTTGGTGAATGCAGGAGGAGAAAGTGATGAAGAATATGTACAGAATTCAAATGAAAACAGCAGCACTGAAGGTGTGCACAGTAATGAAAGTGGTAGAAACCGTAACCAGTACAGATATCCCGAAAACATTGTTGAAGATTCCACGGACAGTACAGCCGCACAGGCAAGTGACAATGGAGATGGGGAAGATGATGATAATGATGGAGATCATGTTGAAGATGATAATAATGTCCAAGATGATGATTTTCAAGGTGATGTTCAAGATACAATTGGTGATGGTCACAGTCACACTAGCCACCGATCTTCACAGGAGGTCAACACAAGTCGAGGGATGGAAGCGGGGGATGATGATGGAGAAGCTAGCATGGGAAGAGTCTCACCCGAGGTACCTTACGAGAATGGCAATGTCAAATCTTCCTCAAGGCATTCTAACAGGCTATCAAAATCAGGTTAGTATTATTGTCAGATCTTTAATATTCTTTTTATAAAAGGTGGGCCTAACTAAGTGGCTCATGGTGCGAAAAAAATGAGAGTCATTTTTTTGTACTGACGGGTCCAAACATAGTTGTATAGTGTAGATGGTTGGTGATGTAAATCAGAAATAATATTGGGCGAGGGGTACGAATATTGTCCGTTGAGCTGAATGCGAATTAGATGATAATCAAAAGCCAAGCCTGATAACTTTTCTTATTCAAAGCCACCAACCATCTATATTATTTTATCCTTTTGCCTTCATGGATTCTTATAAATAAACAAAAAATGAAAACAAAACATGACAAAAAAGGAAACAAAACACAGAAAAGAATTAGAGAATGAAGCACACATGACATGATTCATATGGGCCGCGTCACGCGAAAAGGGGCACTCGGACATAAATAAAAACCGCTGACTCAGCTCTTTCTTAGCGCTATTATTCCAGCATCTAGTCACAACAGTTATCATTTGTATTTATCTAAAGGTAGAACTTGGATGTCCTCTAAGATGGCAAACAGTGTAACCCCAGACCAGCCGCCACGTCACTGACGTGGCAGCTGGTCTGGGGCTACACTGTTTGCTATGTCCGAGTGCCCCTTTTCCCGTGACGTGGCCCATATAGATATGTCATGACATACTTATGATGAACATGGTTTGTCACATGACTGTGTGTTATATGATTAGTGTTTTATAATTATATTATCACAAAAGTCTGTATATTGAACTACTGACAGGATCATATAAACATAAGTGATAATCTTTTTCAAAAATGAACAACCTATCCCGCCCAATGTTGCAGAAAGTAGTGCACTCAAAAGTACTAGTAATTGAGAGTATTAAGATTTTCAGCAGTTGATAACTTGGATATTGAATCCATATAAAAATAATTTGTTTATAAAATAGGAAACCAATAAATCTAATTCAAATAATGATTATATGTATTAGATTTATTGGTTTCCTATTTTATAAACATATGATATTTTACTCTCTCCAATATTATCAAATAGTTGAGTTTGCTGTCTTATGGACAGTTTCGTATAAAATATAAGATTTGTTGGTTTTGTTGGAGTCATTTTCTCAGATGGAGTATTTGGATGGATTTAAAGTGGAAGCAATGGCCGCCAAAAAAATTCAATCAAGTATTAGTATTAACATTTTGTTCGCTATTGATAGGGTATTATTGATATCATTATGAACCAAAGCTTAATTTGCACCTTTTTTGTATTATTAGCTCACCTGAGCACGTAGTGCTCAAGGTGAGCTTTTGTGATACCGAGATGTCCGTCGTCCGTGCGTCCGTGCGTGTGTCAACAATTGCTTGTGAACACTCTAGAGGCTACATTTATGATCCAATTTTTATCAAAATTGGTCAGAATGATTGTCTCAATAAAATCTTGGCCAAGTTCGAAACTGGGTCATATGGGGTCAAAAACTAGGTCACTAGGTCAAATAATTTAAAAAGTTTGTGAACACTCTAGAGGCCACATTTTTGGTCCAATTTTGATGAAAGTTAATCAGAATGATTGTCTCAATAAAATCTTGGCCAAGTTCGAAACTGGGTCATTTGGGGTCAAAAACTAGGTCACTAGGTCAAATAATTTAAGAAGTTTGTGAACACTCTAGAGGCCACATTTATGGTCCAATTTTGATGAAAGTTGGTCAGAATGATTGTCTCAATAAAATCTTGGCCAAGTTCGAAACTGGGTCATGTGGGGTCAATAACTAGGTCACTAGGTCAAATAATTTAAAAAGCTTGTGAACACTCTAGAGACCACAATTATGGTCCAATTTTTATCAAAATTGGTCAGAATGATTGTCTCAATAAAATCTTGGCCAAGTTCGAAACTGGGTCATGTGGGATCAAAAACTAGGTCACTAGGTCAAATAATTTAAAAAGTTTGTGAACACTCTAGAGGCCACATTTATGTTCCAATTTTAATGAAAGTTCATCAGAATGATGGTCTTAATGAAATCTTGGCCAAGTTTGAAACTGGTTCACGTGGGGTCAAAAACTAGGTCACTAGGTCAAATAATTTAAAAAGCTTGTGAACACTCTAGAGGCCACATTTATCGTCCAATTTTGATGAAAGTTGGTCAGAATGATTGTCTCAATAAAAATGTTGGCCAAGTTTGAAACTGGGTCATGTGGGGTCAATAACTAGGTCACTAGGTCATATAATTTAAAAAGCTTGTGAACACTCTAGAGACCACAATTATGGTCCAATTTTTATCAAAGTTGGTCAGAATGATTGTCTCAATGAAATCTTGGCCAAGTTCAAGACTCGGTCATGTGGGGTAAAAAACTAGGTCACTAGGTCAAATAATTTAAAAAGCTTGTGAACACTCTAGAGGCCACATTTATGGTCCAAATTTGATGAAAGTTGGTCAGAATGATTGTCTCAATTGAAATCTTGGCCAAGTTTGAAACCGGGTCATGTGAGGTCAAAAACTAGGTCACTAGGTCAAATATTTGAAAAACCTTGTGAACACTCTAGCAGCTATATTTATGGTCCAATTTTGATGAAAGTTGGTCAGAAGGATTGCCAAAATGAAATATTGGCCATGTTTGAAAGTGGGTCATGTGGGGTCAAAAACTAGGTCACTAGGTCAAATAATTTAAAAAGCTTGTGAACACTCTAGAGGCCACATTTATGGTCCATTTTGATGAAAGTTGGCCAGAATGATTGGATTATTTACCATAAGCTTGACTGTCTTAAAATTTTCCAAATTTATTTACTGTTGAAAACCAATAAACGACTTTGAGATACATTTTCCAATTGTTATTATTTTAATTTGCCCAACCAATTGTTACTGTCCCTGCTTTCACAAACCTAAATTTTCTTCATCTTAATTCTCTTTGTCTTGGTGAACATTAACTCAAGAAGACAAATACAATACACATAAAAAAATGTTAACAAGCAAGAGCATTGGCTTAGAGTATTCAATGCAATTAGCACTTAGAAGAGTTTGAAACATACCAACCACTCTGTCTTAAATATACCTCTTTTTCAAACAGAACTCAGGTGAGCGATAAAGGGCCATTATGGCCCTCTTGTATGTCTTACAGGTCTACTACTTCAGATGTGTAAACCCTTTGACTGCTAAGTTTTCTAAAAATAGATTTTTGTGTTGTCTGCTTTTCAAAATCTTAGACTTCTGTTTAAAATTTTGATGAGGAAAGATACTTAAAGTAGCAGACAGGTTTAGATTATAGGCCAGCCGCTGGCCTTGATCTAGTCTGTTTGCATAAGCATGTGGTCGGTTTGAACACTATAAGGGTTAAGCACGGTAGAATTCATGCACAGGGGAAGAGCTTATTTTGAGAGCTTGCAGTGATCAAATCAAGGCATGTCTTATTTGATGCTGGGGGAGGGGTTTCTGTGAAATAGCAGATAACCAATTCTAAAGGTAAACCATGTAATTTCAGGATTGAACCAGTCTTCAGTAGTGCCTGACTCGTTTGCGCCTGCCTTCACTTCAACACAACAACCTGCACAAGATCGACATGAGGTTTGTGTCATATTCGCTGTATTGAATCTTCACATATTTACAGGACAGGAAGTGTCCTACCAGACATGTAAAGTGTCAATGGTTCTGTCTCAGGGATTTTCTTTCCCTATATGATTGGAACGGTAAAATGGGCCAATCCAAATAGAATTAACTGACCATTTCTTTCCCCTATTTGCCAGTACAAAATTCCAAAATTACTATAAATGATTCCGAAAATAAAAAGATCTCTTAAAACAGCAATTACAACAAGAAAAAGCTTAAACAACCCTTTCAACCATCCTCTTTATGAAAATTGCTTTACTAAGTTGTTATAAGTTGATATAAACTCTTACTCTTTTCAGCCTGAACATGCTCATGAAGACATGGAGTATGAAGATGTGGCAGAGCCTGTGATAGTGTATGTATCCCTTCATTTTACACAAGTAACGCTTCATATAAGTATGTGAAATGGTCCAAATGGAAAGCAGAAATGAAAAAAAAAGAATTGAAGTGGGGAAAGTTTTATTATGGTTTTGAGTGGAACTATACAAGCCATTGTGACAAACAGATATTACACACTTATAATCCTGTGAGATTTTTCTTTTCCAACTCCAAAATCTCCATTCCAAATTGCCAATTAATTCAATGTTCTCAGGATTGTTTCAGAGCTCATCTTCTTTAGCCTTATGCAGTCTGAGAATATTTTAAGTGTTAAGTTTGCTCATTGCTATGAATATCTTTTTGGTTCCATTATCTTAATTCTTGTTTTATCTGCTCGTTTCAGAGAGAAGAAGAAGGTGGTTCGAAAGCCAAGGCAGAAATCAAAGTACTCGCTCCCTGTGAATCTTGTAAAAAAGCAGTTCACCCATTTCTCACGTATGCGTGTCAGCAAAGAAGCTGTGGAGGAAGTGATGAAATGGTAGGTTTTTAGATTCGCATGTACAGCCAATCTTGTTTTAACTCTTAGAATGCTGGAAAATTGTCTATGAATAGATTTTTGTGTTGTCTGCTTTCCAAAACCTTAATTATCTGCTTTATTATGTTTAGGAAAGATACTCAGAGCAGCAAACAGGTAAGATCACAGGCCAGCCTAATCTATTTGATAATATGATGTTACAATACTCGGATGAAAAAAATGCTTATGGTAAATGATTATCAATACAGTGAAGCCTTGCTTATCCAGACCCCTTTAATCTGGATGTCTCGCAATCCGAACGAAATTGTAAGGGAATGGAGTTATTTGTAGTAATTTGCCTAACTAATTGCAGAACAGTAACGACAGTTAATCAGTTTGTTGCAGGCGACTTTTGAAAACAATGTGGGTAAAGGAGAAATTGCTTGTCCCAAATTGCTTTACCCACAATTTTTTCTGCCATTTCAGAAGATTATTTTTGAATTTTATCACGTTTTGAAATGTCGCCTGCAAACTCATTCAATTTGGGATGGACGGAAATTTGGCGTTTGGTAAATGGTTATAAATATACACATGCATACAGACCGTTTATGTCTTAATGTGTATAAGACCAGACATTGCTTATTAGTCCGGATGACTTGTCAATCCGGAAATTTTGTTGGGATCGGACGTGTTTGAATTAACGACGTCACTGTATACAGAACAGTTTTCTTCATTTAAGATAGTATAGCACCACTTATGACCTTTTTATCCGGAAATTAGGATGTTATTCAGTGTAATAGTAATTGATCATTCTTTAAATAACATTTCATAACCAAATTTATAAATGATTAACAGAAATTTCCCATGCATCAAATACTATAAAAAACATAAATAAGAAGAAACGATATAGTCCATACATATGTAATTGATGAGAAAGAGAGAGGAAGGTATCATCACATCTTTGTTTATAATAGTTTACTTCAACAAAGATAGTATAGTATAGTACTATTTGAAAATGATAAACAGACATTTCCAATAGCATCCCATACTATTAAAAAACATAAATAAGAAGAAACACAATACCAGGTTTCAGCGCAAGACTATAGTAAGTGCTTCATAAACATGAAGCACTTACTATATTACTGCACTGAACCCTCGATAGTTCATACATATGTAATTGATGGAAAAAGAGAGGAAGGTTTCAGCACATGTTTACTCTATGTTGCAGCTCTGAAGTGTACTGGGATAACTTAGCCAGTGATCTTCAGGCCTACGCAATGCATGCTGGGAGGAAAACAATAACCATGGCAGACTTTCATCTCCTCTTTAAAAGGTTAGTGTGATCAGACGATACTCTTCAAATGTTTTTGTTTTCTTTTTTAGAAAAATTGGGATTAGCTTTTTACCTTGTTTGAGTTTTTTTTCAACATGTTTTATTGTCAAATCATTATGTTTCAGCGTGTTTGCCTACGCCTTCATCAGAACGATAAGTTAATAACTTAGAATATAAACAATGGATGTGACATCGTTAGGTACTACCACTTTACTTCGCCGAAAATAAATGTATATATATGCTAAATAATTATGATATAATATAAATGATATAGTACTGTCCATATATGAAATACATAAATTTCCTATAGCATTATTTTAAGAATTGTGAATTTCTATTTTCTTTCTTTGTGTTATTTATCCATCAGACAGTAAGTATCGCTTGTCGGCTACTGCTTGGCCCAGTGGTGGACTCAGGTTGAAATCACATGGTCCCTCTGACCAGCCCCAATGGGCAGTTGTGGTTTGGGTCATTATGAGCTGGGCATCGTAACATAACTGAAATAATGTTGACACACTATAAATGCCATGTATAAATAGATAAATTAACACATATTTTAGCAAGTTCTTACGCATATATTCTATCTACTTTCAGGCAAGGGTTGGTGAATGATAAAGTATCCCTTTATTCACTGATTGAGAAATATCTCCCGATGGAAGAAAGACGTAAACTTATCCCTGTTGCAAGAGCAGGGAACAGAATAGAACTGCTTAAGTAATTTGAGCTGGTCAGGGATGAATTATATGAAGGGGAAATACTTTTGAGCTTGTTGGAAATTATCCAAAGCTATTTAGATAGCACATGAATAAGTAAGGCACAAGAAACAGATTATAGTTGAAATAATTTGGGCTCATTTTAATCGGATACTAGATTCATAAGCATTTTAGCTTTTTTCATGATAATTTTGGAATTGTAATAATTCTTTTACGTTAAGATGTAAATGGATGTTAAAATGTGAGACAACTACAAATAAAGTCAAATACACTGAAAGAAAATAATGTGTATGTGTCAACTTTTTTTTATGCTTCATTTGGTTTTGAAATTTGCATGAACACAATGGCTACCTCATCTTACTTTTTGTGATCCGGGTGGCACTTTTCAGATGTAAACACTGTGGCTTCAGGGAAGTCTTTTGTTCATTTCTTTGTCAATATTTAAATGAAACCAAGACAGGGCTGTAAGAAATCAAATCTGCATCATCAACAATCAAGTCTGCTGAGAAAGTCCTTAAAAGTCAAGATATTTAGGAGGGTGTTTTCTCGGAGTCATAAATCTTGCAAAATGGGGCGGTGGCATTGTAATATAATGTTTGCAGTCCCATCTATCTAGGTTTTTAATGACTTTTATAGCACATACACAGAATGGACAAAAGTCTTGCCTGAAGTAATGGGTAGCCACCCTGATGAACTATTTCAGCCTTGCAAGGAGTGTAAGTTAGAGAGATAACCTCTTACTCATTAAAGATTAGGAACACTAAGCGTCTGTCCTATTGCTAAATATGAATCAATAAAGAAAATTTACAGCATCTGCAACTGAAGAATTTTGATACAATTGTTACAAACGAGGAAACTGCTTGTGACAATGAGCTGATCTTTTTGACAATTCTGACAAAAGAGGAAAATGCTTGGGACATGGCACTCATTTCTTTTTGACAGTTGTAACAACAGAGGAAAGTGTATGTTATGAAGCATTGCTACTTTTGACAATTGTGACAAAGGAATAAGTGCTTGTGATGAAGCATTGCTTCTTTTGACAGTTGTGACAAAGGAATAAGTGCTTGTGATGAAGCATTGCTTCTTTTGACAATTCTGACAAAGGAATAAGTGCTTGTGATGAAGCATTGCTTTTTTTGACAATTGTGACAAAGTAATAAGTGCTTGTGATGAAGCATCGCTTCTTTTGACAGTTGTGACAAAGGAATAAGTGCTTGTGATGAAGCATTGCTTTTTTGACAATTGTGACAAAGGAATAAGTGCTTGTGATGAAGCATTGCTTCTTTTGACAATTGTGACAAAGGATTAAGTGCTTGGGACATGGCACTCATTTCTTTTTGACAGTTGTAACAACAGAGGAAAGTGTATGTTATGAAGCATTGCTACTTTTGACAATTGTGACAAAGGAATAAGTGCTTGTGATGAAGCATTGCTTCTTTTGACAGTTGTGACAAAGGAATAAGTGCTTGTGATGAAGCATTGCTTCTTTTGACAATTCTGACAAAGGAATAAGTGCTTGTGATGAAGCATTGCTTTTTTTGACAATTGTGACAAAGGAATAAGTGCTTGTGATGAAGCATCGCGTCTTTTGACAGTTGTGACAAAGGAATAAGTGCTTGTGATGAAGCATTGCTTTTTTGACAATTGTGACAAAGGAATTAGTGCTTGTGATGAAGCATTGCTTCTTTTGACAATTGTGACAAAGGATTAAGTGCTTGTGATGAAGCATTGCTTCTTTTGACAATTGTGACAAAGGAATAAGTGCTTGTGATGAAGCATTGCTTCTTTTGACAATTGTGGCAAAGGAATAAGTGCTTGTGATGAAGCATTGCTCTTTTGATAATTGTGACAAAGGAATAAGTCCTTGTGATGAAGCATTGCTTCTTTTGACAATTGTGACAAAGGAATAAGTGCTTGTGATGAAGCATTGCTTCTTTTGACAATTGTGGCAAAGGAATAAGTGCTTGTGATGAAGCATTGCTTCTTTTGACAATTGTGACAAAGGAATAAGTGCTTGTGATGAAGCATTGCTTCTTTTGACAATTGTGACAAAGGAATAAGTGCTTGTGATGAAGCATCGCTTTTTTTAACAGTTGTGACAAAGGAATAAGTGCTTAATTGTGATGAAGCATTGCTTCTTTTGACAATTGTGACAAAGGAATAAGTGCTTGTGATGAAGCATTGCTTCTTTTGACAATTGTGACAAAGGAATAAGTGCTTGTGATGAAGCATTGCTTCTTTTGACAGTTGTGACAAAGGAATAAGTGCTTTTGATGAAGCATTGCTTCTTTTTTTACATTTGTGACAAAAGAGGAAAGTAAAAAAAAAACACCCCACCCCCAAATGATAACTACGTCAATATCAAGCACAATCGGACCCTGAATCAAAATCTACAACACGATAACCTTCTTGAATCCAATGATCCATCGTCTGGATCAAAGGCCAAACGTTCTTCAAGGAGAAAGGAAAGAAAAACCAGCTCAGACCGTTAGACAAATTGGATGCCATGGACGCTGTCAAAGAGCCACTTGAAGGCGGTTCTTCATAATTATGTCAAACTGTCTATCTGAGCTTTTGCTTTGGTTTCTTTTGGGTGAAAACAAAAGGCCAAAGACCCAAAGTCACCTTATTGACTTTTAACTTTGCTGCAATGAATAATACAATTATGTATACGTGTACATGTTTTTTAATTTTAATTCTAACTATAGGTACATTTGCTAATTAATTCAATTATTCAATGGAACTTTCGAGGTCTGAACGCCAACTCTGATGAGTTGTGTATTCTTAATAATGCTCATATACTTGCTGCACTTTGTCTTCAAGAAACATTCTCCTCACTTTATATCAAAGACAGAACTGAAAAGGTCTGATAGATGTATGCATATATACCAGAAGACTCTTCAAAAAGAATTCTTATGGCCAGCTTTTCTCATGTAATGGTTTCTTTCCGATGTAAAGAAAGAAAAAAAGATTACAGGATTTTTGAGACATTGTTACGCTTTTCCTGTGTTTGGAGCGCACACAGAATGTACAAAGAGAGGATATTTATTTTTTCATGGGTTATCTCCCCTTCAGTTATTTGTGCGGATTTTGTATTACAGCAAATATAAAAAAGTATCCGCACAATATTTATGGTCCGCCCCTCGTAGACTCGAACCCAGCCGTGTTTACCCTCAGGATTCCTTGATTATTTGCTGCACACTTCTACCCGACGGACAATATTTAAGACATCTCTTAAAGGGTAATTATGTATTTTTTATCGAATGATATTCGTTCATTTTGACATATTTCCTTAGAGTGTATTTTGCATTCGAACTGTTTATATATCCGGACATGGATTTATTTCGGATAAAATGGCTTTATTTAAATATGGTAACGTTACAAATGCAAATGTGGAGAAAAGGAGACAGTGGAGCATATCCAATTGCAATGCTCTCTGTATAGCAAAACCAATTTCGTCGTGATATGTGGAGACAAACATGATCCCTGTATCTCACTATGGAAACTTAGTCAAAATAATTCAACGTGAAGATTGTTTTATACTTTCTGATGTGGCAATCTAACGTCGAAATTTCGAACGATCCAAATAATGTAGGACTTTTTTTATTACAATTTTCGGATTTAAAGTGTAAATGGCCATTCAAAGTCAATTGATATGACAAGATATGTTAAATAAACTTATATAACACCAAACAATGGCATCAATTACAGTTAAACAATTAAAAAAACACTAAAATTTAATAGGTTTTCCCATTCCAGTGCTCATGTGCAGATAAAAATTATCGGGAGCAAAAAGTTGTCAACTAATTTTAATCTTACAAAGTTCATATGCGGAATAAAGACATTGATTTCAAGATTAAAAAAGAATTAATTCACAACTGTGAGTAAAATAATTAAATATTTTCAATAACAATGGAAATATCAGTCTTCAAACGGTGTGACAAAATATTTGTCGCAAGTGGCCACCATTAAACGAATCAATCGAAAGTTTGACGTGACGGGAGATATTGCCCAATACAAAAATTTCTCAATACTTTCCGATCTGCCTCAAATTAGTTTGACTAATTGGAAACTATACTCGACAGACAACAGGATAAACAGACTGACACTCCCGCAAAAGACACAAAAACATGCTATGTACTGCTGGCAAAATACATAAGCCAAACAGCCAGATTTTCGTAAATGATTTCAAAATGTAATGCATTGTTTGTTCACAGGGAGAAATATCATAATAGACCTTTATTAACACTATCATAATAGACCTTTATTAACACTATATATATAGTGTTAATAAAGGTCTATTATGATATTTCTCCCTGTGTGTTTGTTATGTTATCCTTAGCACAAACTTTTACACTTAACTTTTACACTGAAGATCCCTTTGAGTCACACTTTGAAAACACTTGGTGGCCTGAATACAGTGCATTGGACTTAGAATCGAAGAATGTTATTGGGGAAAAGAATGACTCCTTGGACCTGATTGATTGTATATTGGTATCGAATATGAACCAATTTGTGTAGCTATCAATTTTGTTAGGGGCCTCCGTGGCCTAGTGGTTAGAGTACAGAACTTGAAATCACATGGCCCATCTCTGCGTGGGTTCAAATCCTGAGAGGGATATGGGTTTTCATGAGAGGCAGTCTCCCGACTGACTTACGGAATGCCGATGGTTCTACCCGCCTTGACCAGCCCCTATGGGCAGTTGAGTACGGGGTCTTCCTCCATCATTAAGAGTCGGGCATCGCTACATAACTGAAATAATGTTGATGTGATGTAAAACCCATATAAAAAAAAAATCAATTTTGTTGACATTGCAGGGGTGGTAAAATCACATTTGTATTGGTCGGAGAAAGTCCAAAACTGCAAAAGACCTAACAGACAAGTGAATTTTTACTGAAATTTACTAGATATGTAACCATTATGCTATCTACACGAAAAGGATTTGATATTTAGGGATAAGTAAATCAAAATCAGATTTCGCCACCCCTGGCAATGTGGTCAAAGAATTATTTCAATGTATATATTTCATACTTTGTTTTTTAACAAAACATTGTCTGCTTCAGGACTTTCTTTCATCTGATAAGAGTTTTATGGCGATGTCAACACATTTTTAGTTATTGTTGTATTATTGCTTTTCTGTATAGTTGTCAACACAAGTGTGGAGGCTTATACAAGTAACAATTATATAGTCTAATCTATTGTTTAATACACATATTTACAGCAGGTAACACATGTCTCTACATTCTATTGTGTATCTATAATATCTCCAGCTCTGATGCCAGAGCCAGAGCGGGCTGAGGTCGGACTCATTAAGGGTCATGTGACTAGTGGCTATTTGTAGACTGGCTACAAGTCGCTATACTGTTGGGTTAAGTATAGAACAGTTCTTACGAACAAAGTCCGCAACGAAGCATAGTTAGAAAATTCCACTTTGGATTTTATGTCCCCTATGAGGATTCGATCCCGGTTCTCCTGGGTGACAGTCCAAGACATAACCACTGAGCTAAAGAGTCGGCTCAGTAACACAGAGGTTACACCTTGTTCTGATTGATTGTTGCTATGCTGTAGAGAGTGAGGCGGCTACGTAACACAGTTATAATACAGTTTTTATTGGATTGACCATTGCTAGCCTTAGACTGTAAATTGTATTAATAAAAGATACGTCCACAACACAAGACTAGTCACAGCTGCGGGAATTGAACCTGGAATCATGTGCTTCTTAGATCTATTTAGAACCTTTACCTCGAGTGAAGATTGCTTTTTTTTCTTATGATGGGGCAGACTGGCATCAAAATTTGAAAGGATCAAAATGGTGTGGGACTTTTCTATTTCTGATTTTCGGATTTAGAGCACCAAATGGCCATGTCAATGAAGCACTTACTCTAGTCTTGCTCTGATCCCATGATATATAAACTTATATACAGTGAACCCTCGTTTATCCGAACACGTCCGTTCCCAACAAAATATCCGGTTTACCGAATAATCCGGACTAATGAAGCAGAGCATGTTCTTATTCACATTAAGACATAAACGGTCTGTATGAGCGGTGTATAGTTATAACCCTTTAGCAAACGCCAAATTGTCGACCGTCCCAAATTGAAAGAGTTTGCAGAAGACATCAAAACGTGATGAAATTCAAAGATAATCTTCTGATATGGCAGAAAACATTGTGGGAAAAGGAGAAATTGCTCGTCACGAGCAATTTCTCCTTTACCCACAATGTTTTCAAAAGTCGTCTGCAATAAACTGGTCCAATAATTCCGTTCCCTCACAATTTTGTTCGGATTGCGAGACATCCGGATAATCGGGGTCCGGATAAACGAGGGTTCACTGTAACACCAAACATGGCATCAATTGCTGTTAAACAATTATAAATATACTTTAAAGCACACTAGCGCTCAGAAAAACTGCAAAACTGGGTAATATGTGTTCTTAATTATGATAGAATATGTTGAAACATAGCGAAAAACCGCAGGGTCATGACAATTTGGCTTGAACTAATTATTACCTATTTTTCAAAGTACTATTTTCATAAATTTGGTGCCCACCAATTTAACTTCATTGTTTACATTCGAGTAAGATCTTAAATAGCAAGGAACCCTTGAACTAATGAGTGGGGATCACCTGGTAAGAAATCCATGTGAAACTAATAAGAATACTGTCATTTATCCAATATTAACAAGCTGATCATTCAAAATGGAGAATTTCTTTGGTTTGATTGGTTCCTAACCATTTTCGGATGACCTAGTTTTATCGCTAATTGTAAACAAACATTATAGTTTTCACTCTTTTTAAAGCATCATATGAACATGTTACAGTCTAAATTCATCTGTCTAAAAGGGGAATTTAAGGTAATTGATTTTCAAGTTTTCTAGAACTTTCACAATTTAAGTGCAAATGAGCGCAAGTATGGCTTTAATAGTTTTTCCACATCCCAATTTGCATGCGCAGAGAAAACTTATCAAGAGCAAAAATTGGTCACCTTGTGTTAATTAAACTCTTCTTACAAAGTTGCGGAATAAAGACATGTTAGGTGCATGGATTGATTGTAACAGGATTAATTTACAACTGTGATTACAATCATTTGTTAAATCACAATAACAATGGAAAGATTCTGTTGTACTGTCCACGTACCATTAAATGAATGATTCAAAAGTTTGAAGTGACACTCAGAGATATTGCCTGATTAAAAAATTTATCAATATTTTCCGATCGCGTCAAATGAGTTTGACTATGGGGATAGAACCTGGAATCCTGTGCTACTAAGATCTATTTGGCACCTTTACCACTTGGACTGTGCGTGCCTAACACCTGAATTACAAAACATAAAGTTTAGGTCTAATATAGTTCATACTGCAGAGGTTAAGCGCTTTGCGGGTTTTATTTGAAAAGGAAGGCCTAGACTAAAATTTTTCACTGTGGGAAAAGGAGAAATTGCTCGTAACAAGCAATTTTTTCCTTTTCCCACAATGTTTTTTGCCCCTTGAATGCGTTCAGAAGATCATTTTCCAATTTTATCACCTTTTGAAATGTGGTCTGCAAACTCTTTCAATTTGGGACAGTCGAAAATTTAGCATTTGGTAAAGGATTAAAGGGGCAATATCTTCCTTCATGAGGTTTTGATTGTCAATCAGAAATCGTATGTGCATCAAATTATTTTGCCTTGAATTTCCTGTTCAAGTCTTGGTATGAACTTGCATCTGCAGCAGGCGACTCATTTCATAACAATTGACTTCAAGTTGGTGTATGTTTTTGGTTTTTTTTTTCATTGTTCAACTCTTTTCATTGTATCCATGGGTAAATGAAATTTTTTTTCAAGAAGTGAAAACCCCAATCTGTGGACTATATGCGTTTTTAAAACATCCTCTTCAGCAATTTATTTGAAACAGGATAGTTTTCTCACTTGGTGAGCAATTCCTGTTGTTTTATCTTTGGACTAAAGGGCTTAAGTTTCCTCTCTTTATGAGATTGAAATTGACAATAAATTGTAAATCTTTACTCATTTGAAATACTCATTTATCAATATCATTACGAATTATTTATTTGATATATCATACATTAGTTACAATTTATTTAGATATACTATCATAAACTCATTCCAATCATGTATTGTTCATAAACCAAATACATTTAAGCTTGTAAATATAGGCTGTAAATATATGTCTATCCAAATCATCATAATGTGTGCTTAATGATCTTAGTAAATAATGCGCCTTCAAACCACCATTCATTTTTTCATTCATTCATTCATTCATTCATTCATTCATTCATTCATTCATTCATTCATTCATTCAATAAGGAGTTATATTTGATATATAAAGAACTGTAAGGGTTAAATGATTCAAAAACGGAACCATTAAATTTTGAATTTTGCAGACACCTGTCACCTCGACGTCTTTCCGATCAATACAGAGATTTAGTGAACAGCTGTGATGTAGATCTTTAAACCATTAGCTACTGGACCCGGCAGTCAGACTCACCTGAGTTGTCTATCATTATATCATGTAAATTAGGGCTTTAAGAATGAGTCCAACTGGTTTGCAAGTCAACAAGCCTTTTCTTTTCGCCATTTTGGCAGGTAAGAGCTTGTTTCAATGTTTTGATGTTAGCTTTATATTAATGATAACAATTACATGTCTCCCTTGTTTTGTTCCTACTTATATACAGTGAAGCCTCGTTTATCCGGACCCCGATTATCCGGATGTCTCGCAATCCGAACAAAATTGTAAGGGAATGGAATTACTGGACCAGTTTATTGCAGACGCCTTTTGAAAACATTGTGGGTAAAGGAGAAATTGCTCGTGACGAGCAATTTCTCCTTTTCCCACAATGTTTTCTGCCATATCAGAAGATTATCTTTGAATTTCATCACGTTTTGATGTCTTCTGCAAACTCTTTCAATTTGGGACGGTCGACAATTTGGCGTTTGCTAAAGGGTTCTAACTATACACCGCTCATACAGACCGTTTATGTCTTAATGTGAATAAGAACATGCTCTGCTTCAGTAGTCTGGATTATTCGGTAAACCGGACATTTTGTTGGGAACGGACGTGTCCGGATAAACGAGGGTTCACTGTATTGGTAAAATTGCTTTGTTCTTTCCTTTAATCCTTAGAATGCTGGGTAATTTTCTAAAAACAGATGTTTCTATCATCTGCTTTACAAAACCTTAAAGCTATATATTTGTATTCGCCTCTTTTACACTTAAATTGTGGCAGTTCATGAATAGTTGACAATTACATTAAAGCCATACTTGCACTCATTTACATTTAAATTGTGGCAGTTCATGAATGGTTGACAATTAACTTAAAAGTACTTTAAAAAAAAATTGCAGAGGAACTGAGACGGTAACACATTCACATGTCGAGGGTTCAATGCAAGACTGTAGTAAGTGCTTCACATACGTGCAGGACTTACTATAGTCTTGACTGAACCCCCGATGTGGCTTTTAAAAGGGTGAATATGATAAGTTTTTTTTACAATATGCGATAAAACAAGGTCAGCTGAAATTTTATATGGTGATTAGCCAATGTGTAGCCCATGACTTCATGATGTGCAATTCACATGATATGCTGCAGGATGAATTGCTCATAGTGTGTGTATTTCCTTTTTCAAGGTTGTTTTATTTGTCATCTACTGTTGATTTCAATTTTGACCTGTCACACCCCTGTGAAAGATTCAAGAACTGTTTCATTAATTTCAGGAACATTTAATGACTGTTTGTGAACACAAAGCTGCCAATGAACACAAAACTGTTCGTGACTTGTTGTTCATGAATTTGAAGAACATTTTTTTATGAACATGAAGAACAGATTCATGAATGTATTCATAAACCTGTACTTGATGTTTATTAAACTAGCTGTTCTTGAATTTCATAAAAAATTTCTATGTTCATGAGTGGTCATGTAACATTCATGAACATTCACCAATTTCATTGAAGAAGTAAAAGAATGGGTGAAGGAACTATTGCTATTACCAATGTCTATAAATTGGCTGTTTATCGAGTTTTGGGTTATCTCCTCAACAGGGTTTATAATCTGGGACGATACCTCCTTCTTTTTATCATTAACGTTCTCGATGTTATAGGGAGACTATATCAACTGATTTCTGCATACAAGGTAGATCCAAATACATCTAGATCATTTTCTGTATTGTTGTAATCTAAATGATGAGATTTGTGACTTTTTACTGTATACAACTTTTATTTTTTCAAAGAACAAATGATTTGCTCAAGGCTGTAAAGTATGGTTGAGTTAACCCATTACCAACAATAAGGACATTTGACCAGTTGCTGCATATGACTCTGGAAAACATGGCGGGAAAAAGAGGAATTGCTCTTAAAAGACAATTTCTCCTTTTCCCACAACGGTTTCTGCCCTATCAGAAGATTATTTCAATTTCATCACATTTTAGAATGTGGTCTCCAAACTCTTTCAATTTGGGACAGTCGAAAACTTGGTTTTTAGTAAAGGGTTAAGGCTTAAGGATTGTGTGATGTGTAGTCTTACAATTATACATAGTTGAATTGTGATTCATTTACATTTACAAGGAGGGTGCAGTCTGTTTTGTTTCTTTCAGGATTGTTCTTTTTCTTTCATCTTAATTCCATCAGATGGGAATAATTGAAACAGTTTGAAAGTAGAGCAAGAACAGACAGCAAAACTGAAGCAAGAAGAAAAAATACTTTGTTAATCCCTTATAGAACTTATGAAAACAGGTAAGATCAAGGCCAACTGCTATAAGGCCTGTGATCTAACCTGTTTGCCACTGAGTATCTTTCCTCATAAAAATTAAGCAGATGTTTAAGGTTTTAGAAAAAAGATGACACAAAAGTCTTTTTTTAGAAAATTACCCAGCATTCTAAGGGTAATGATAGGGGGTTGAAACCATTATGGCGAACAGATAAATTGCTTCTAAGAGGCAATTTAGTCTTTCAATTCATTGGTTTCTAAAGTTATTTGCAGGACATGCACCAAAGTTGAGTCAACTATATGTAGTGAGTCAACCCAATTGCTCATATTTGATTTTGTGACAGCTTTAATTTAAAGGTGTTTGCTCATGAATAGAAGATAAAATTCGAAAGTCAAAATATAATGTTCTTGAAATGATACAGTTTTATATTGTTGTTTGATTCATATTTGAAATAAGCTATTGAAAGAATAATTAATTCAGGATTAGCGTCAATTTTTCTAATTAGTATGCGCAGTTTGTATACTGTAAGTCTCAAAAGCAAAGCAATGTAATGCTTTTGCATCAAAATACACGTTAGTTCACCGTATACAAACTTAAAAGTTTTAAAATGGGCTCATTTTGCTTCCAATGACTATTCTTCCGTGATAACTGAACATTCTGATATGCAGTTTTAAAGTAATACATTTTTAAGTTCCAACTCTCCTAAATCTGTGAGCAAGCACCATTTTCTTTTTTTTTTTTTTTTTTTTTTATTTGGGTTTTACATCACATCAACATTATTTCAGTTATGTAGCGATGCCCGACTTTTAATGATGGAGGAAGACCCCATACTCAACTGCCCATAAGGGCTGGTCAAGGTGGGTAGAACCATCGGCATTCCATAAGTCAGTCGGGAGACTGCCTTTTATGAAAATCCATATCCCTCTCAGGATTTGAACCCACATGGAGAGGGGCCATGTGATTTCAAGTTCTGTACTCTAATCACTAGGCCACGGAGGCCCCACAAGCACCATTAAATGAATTGCAGAAACAAGAATGCAAAAACAACATTTTTTCATCTTGAAGGAATCATTCATCAACAAACTTAGCAAATAAACCTCTTAAAGTCACTGGTACATCCTATCAGTATAAAACACTGTTGTCCACTGATCAGTTGTGTTGTCTATTTATATACCCCCATATTCTCTTTAACAATGAGTTAGGTTTTCTCATTGGCATAAATGTTGTGAGAAAGTTACAAGAATATAGCATGATTGAAGTAAGGAAAACATCATATTTGGAACCTTACAGTATAATTATTGTTTCTTATCAAAATTATTGTTTGTTATTAAAAAAGTTTCCAGACATTGGTGTTTTTTACTTTCAGGTGGAACAATCGTCTTTTACCTTTGGTACCGGCTGTCCTCTCCCAAAGCAGAAATGGAAATGGATGCAGTTGATAAAGCTAAGCTGTCTGTTGACAGGGTAACCATCCATCATGATGCTAAACTGACCTTCAAAGTGGGAGACAAGGTTAGTGTTTAAAGGTCAAACCAAAGTCATTGAACAGGATATTTAATCTCTTACCAAACGCCAAATTTTCCGCTGTCCCCAATTTAATGAATTTGCAGATGACATTTCAAAATGTAATGAAATTGGGAAATAATCTTTTGTTGGGGTAGAAAACATTGTGGGAAAAGGAGAAATTGCTTGTGACGCCCAATTTCTTCCTCTCCCACTATGTTTTCCAGAGTGATCTGCAAAGAACTGGTGAAATGTCGTTATTGTTTGTGAAAGGGTTAAGATAATTTTCTATTTTAACTAAAGGAGTGTCTGTCTTTTCATTCATCAATTAGTCTTCACAGTAGGCAATAAAAGTTGTTATGAAGAGAAAAGTAAAATTTCATCCATTTATTTTGGACTTCAGACTTCAGGCAATCTCCTTTTTTCCAACAATAGCTTCTTCCCTATCAGAAGATTACTTTCCAATTTCATCACATTTTGAAATGTTGTCTGCAAACTTACAATTTAGAGCAGTCGAAAACTTAACGTTTGGTAAAGGGTTAAAGAAATGAAAACTATCTCTTTAAGGACGCTCTTTTATATCTTAGAAATAGATTGCAAAAGGCATGATGAAATTAAAATTATTGTGAAAATTGCATGTTATTAAAGAAATTTCCAATTGAGAACGTGCCTTTAATGGGCCCCTGTTATATAGCCTGAAATAGCCTTGCTTTAACCCTTTCCCAAAGAATAAAGATATTATACCACTTGCTTGCAGACGACTTTAGAAAACATTGTTGGAAAAGGAGAAATTGCTGGTAATGAGCAATTTTTCATTTTTCCACAATGGTTTTCTTCCCTATCAGAAGATTACTTTCAAATTTCATCACATTTTGAAATGTCGTCTGCAAACTCTTACAATTTAGGCCAGTCGAAAACTTAATGTTTGATAAAGGGTTAAAGAAATGAAAACTATCTCTTTAAAGACGTTTTTTATATCTTAGAAATAGATTGCAGAAGGCATGATGAAATTAAGAAAAAAAAATTGTCAAAGACATTCCATCTTCACAGGGCTTTTTGTCATTAAATTAGGAAGAAGACTAGGCCTGCTAATTGGGGGAAATGGTATCAATGAAAGTGCTGAATTGGGAACCCTAAGAGCTAGTGGTGGGGCTTGAATTTTTGTGAAAATTGCATGATATTAAAGAACTATCCAATTGAGAAAGTGCCTTTAAAGGCACATGAAAGGAGATAAGTACATATAAATTATTAAATAATATATGTAGTTCTATTATTATGTTCACAAAAGTCATGGGACATAATTTATGAATGCATTGAGACCCTATTAAATAGACTCCTTTAACATAAGTTATTTTGTGCTTGAAATTCAGTTGTCTCCAATGTTTGTTTACATATTAAAATTTCAAATTTTGATTGGTCTGTTAAGAAATATGTGTATCAACTGACAAGGTCAGAGGTGAAGAATCAGGCAACCTGAATTGTTTAAATTGCTAATCTTGGTTATTTCTCATTGGCTTTAATGTTTAAGTTGTGCCAATGACTTTTTTTGCTGATAACTATTTGAATCTTTCCGAAAGTTTACAAAATAATGTAGTTTGATATAGCAGAAATCTCCTTTTATGAGCCTTTAATGGGCCCCTGTTATATAGCCTGAAATAGCCTTGCTCTAAGATATGATACATCTGTTTATTTTGTTTGCTCACAATTGATACACATCGGAATATAATGATAATGATAACTTTATTTATTGAAGGTATACACATGAAGAGATGCATAACATACAAAGAAAATTTTTACATTGTGAATACAAAAACATTATTTATACAAAATCAAATACAAATACAATAATCAATATACACAGACCACTACATACCAAATGAGACAAATATGTGATAATAATTGAATTGAATAATAATAAAAAGAAATCTCATACAGCCATCGCGACATTTCAAATAGCCTTAACAACACATTTTTACTTAATGATATAAAAGTAACACAGACAGACGTACCTGCTGCAAAACACTTAACAAGCCTTCATGACTTAATGAAACATCGATCGTGACAAGGAATGTTTCTTTTAGTCATAATGGTTTCTATGCAACATCATAGAAATAGATTTCGTCCATATTTTTTGGTTTGCTGCATTTGTTTTAGTCGTAATAGTTTCCATGCAATATGGTAGAAATTATTTTGTCCATATTTTTTGGTTTGCTGCTGTAGCATTAATAGGCCCTGGGTGGCTTGGTGGTTAACCCTTTCCCAAACAATAACAACTTTTCTAATTTCATCACATTTTGAAATGTCGTCTGCAAACTCTTTCATTTTGGAATAGTCAAACATTTGTTGTTTGGGAAAGGTTTAAGGTGTGTGACTTGTGACACAGGGGTCCTAGGTTCAAATACCCTAGCAGCACTGGGTATTTCTTGATTAAGACACTTCAGGGCCTTTCTTTGTACTAGTGAAGGGTCTACATGGTCTAGTGGTTAGAGTACAGAACTTGAAATCACATATGGCCCCTCTCCGCGTGGGTTCAAGTCCTGATGAGGGTTATGGATTGTCATGAGAGGTAGTCTCCAGACTGACTTATGGAATGCAGATGATTCTACCCGGCTTGACCAGCCATTATGTGCAGTTGAGCATGGGGTCTTCCTCCATCATTGCGAGTCGGGTATTGATACATAGCTGAAATAATATTTATGTGATGTAAAACCCATATAAATAAATAATATGCATAACATACTGGTGAAGTCCAGGAAAAGCTGTAAAATAACTGAAATATTTTTGACACTGCATTAAACCCCATATGAAAGACTTCCTGATTCTTTGAGAGCCCCAGTAGGACCGAACTGAACACTTTCTTCTTTGCTTATGTAAAAATCTGTCAGACCAAAGATGGACTCTGTCAGATGTCAGGAATTTAAGTCAGTCAAGGGCCTACGGGCGTACAAAAATTCGTGAAGTCTGATACGAACCTTTCTCTTCTGATAGGATGTAACGATTGCCTATCGAGAGGTCAAACCGGAGAGTTCAAAAGGTGATATCTTGTTTCTGCACGGAATGAGTTTCAAGTCCGAGACCTGGATTTTGCCACCAGTCAAAACCCTACAACTGATGTACTGTCTAAACTATCGTGCAGTAGCCATTGATCTGCCAGGTAGGTTCTTTACTTAACCCTCAGAATTTTTCTTGCAGATATAGTCAACTATTTAAACCAATACCAAACAATAATAACATTTGACGAAGGTGTTGCTGATAACACTGGAAAACAGTGTGGGAAAAGGAGAAATTGCTCTAAACAAGCAATTTTTCCTTTTTCCATAATGTTTTCCGCCCTTTCAGAAGATTGTTTTTAATTTTATCACATTTTGAAATGTCGTCTGCAAACTCTTTCAACTTGGGAGAGTCGAAAATTTGTCGTTTGATAAAGGGTTAAACAGGCCTCACAAACAGATGGATCAAGGCATTCCTCCAGGACAGAAGCCAGACTGTTGCACTAGATGGACAACTTTCAGACCCAGTCGCTGTAGAGTCCGGCGTGCCCCAGGGTTCTGTACTTGGGCGGTCCCTGTTCCTGTTTTATATAAATGACATCCAGGAAGTGCTAGGATCTACTGTTAGACTATTTGCTGATGATACCAGAGCATACCTGACAGTAGCATCAAACAGTGACTGCCACGGCCTCCAGTCTGATCTAGACAAACTCGCCTCCTGGGAGACCAAGTGAAAGATGGAATTTCACCCCAACAAATGCGAGGTCCTATCCATCACACGAAAAAGGAAACCAATCATCCACAACTACCTCCTATATAACCACACCCTTAACCCTTTAAGGTATAGAGATAAGGCTTATCAGTGACACTATAGGTATAAACCATCCGATTATCGAAGACCATTAACGCATACATAACTAGTCACCCTGGGTACCTATTTGCACAGGATTATCTCCGATAATTGTTATTGATTGGGGTACTGTTAATCAAACCTAAATTAATGCATTTTACATTCATCTAATAGATTTTTTCAAAGAATAAAAGACGACGAGAACAAAATTTCCTTTAAGTTGATATTTTTTTCTTTATTTAGTGATACATTCATATCAGGATTAAGTTGTAGAAAATTAAACAAACAATGAAAATGTATATTACGGTGTGAATTATACAAAATCAAAATTAATAATATGACTAATGTGTTCTCCCTGAGAGATCCGTAATTTGTTTTCCGTTTGTCATCAATTGCAGGGAATTTTGTTGCCGAAAAATACCGTTCATGACTCGAGATACATACTTTGTCTTTGCATATTTCTCAACAAAGCTGAATCGTTTTACTTCAATTCCCATTCAAACCGTTTCCAAAATATATGAAAGAATGTTTTTCAGCGCAATATTGCTTTGTAAAGGAGTTAAACCTAGTCCTTCTTATAAATGTAAAACAGTAAAAATCAACTCATTTTGGCAACGAAACATGCTTATATTTCCGTAAAATACGTGTCCATGGGTGATGGATTTACCAAAAGCTCGTAGTTGTAGTCAAAGTCGGAGGAATGATCTAATTTGCTTGTCCGTGAATTGGTAATATTTATCAACATTTCATCATCTTCAGGCTTAATAAAAAACGATCAAATTACTGCTCTGATTCTACATTGATGTCCGACTTGCGATCGGAAACACCAAATTGGCTAAATATTTTAAAAAGGCCGTCTTTATAACGTCAATTATTTGACGGCTCGATTTTCAATCGCCTTTAAACTTTGAACAATAGCTCCGTGTCATAAACATCCTTTACAGGTCGCGTGCCGTATGCTCTGGTTTTAATTGGATAGTATTTTTAGAAATGTGTTAAGTTACTAAAGAATTGCATGAAATCCTTATCGAGTCTTTACAAATCGGCAGTGTTTTGATCTTTTATGACCGGAAGACTTCTCATTAAATAGTCTACGGGTCGCGTGCCCTATGTTCTTTTTAATTGGATAATATTTTTAGAAAAGTGTTAGTTTGTAAAGAATTGCAGGAAATCCTTATCAAGTCTTTACAAATCGGCATTGTTTTGATCTTTATGACAGGATATCGAAGGCCGCTTTCAGTTTTATTGGCGGTGGGTATTTCATTTCCCTTCATCTCAATCCCATAGCGTCTCTTTTAGAAGTGTGCCGCGTGACCACTATCAAAAGATTCGCTCTAGAGCAAAAGTTTAAACTTTGACCCCATGATTTTATCATCGTATATGAAAGAAAACATATTTGTTTAATAGGAAAATAAACTTTGGAGAAAATGACGTGTGTGTTTATTTGTGTAATTAAGGGTTGAAGTTGAATCAATTTTTCAGCTGTCAAAAAGCGTTCTATGCAGTAATCGATAGCCCGTCAAAATAGGTTTTATACGGTAATAGGTATACCGGCGAAAAGCGTTTTATGCGGTAATCGATAAGGCGGCGAACGGCGCTATATACCGTAAAGGGTTAAACATGTCACCTCAGCTAAATACCTAGGATGCACCTTCAACAGCACACTCGATTGGGGCCAGCACATTGCAAACATCACATATAAAGCAAGTAACACCATCGGCTTCCTAAGAAGAAACCTAAATATAGCCTCTACAAAAACCAAAGAAACTGCCTACAAAGCCATGGTAAGACCAACATTAGAGTATGCGAGCTGTATTTGGGACCCATACGAAAAAAGCGACATAGAAAAAATAGAGACGGTCCAACGACGAGGAGCTCGATTTGTCAACCACCGCTACCACAACCGCTCCAGTGTCTCCGACATGATACAATCACTCAATTGGAACAGCCTTGAACATAGAAGAAAACAATCTAGACTAATTCTACTATACAAAATCATCTGTGAAAAAATAGCCATCGACCCAGCAAACAACCTACAGAAACCAACCAGACAGAGCGGAACTAACAGCACCCTCTTGTATGGAGTCCCCTACGCCAGCACTTTCTCCCACCAGCAGTCCTTCTATCCTCGAATTATCAGGGATTGGAACTTACTACCATATGAAGTCCAGTCAGCAGGCTCAGTTGAGGCCTTCCGTGTCCAACTAGCCACCACCTATGCCTAACTTCATCTTTGTCTTTTATATTCACCCTGTATATACTTCACTCTCTTAACTTTTTAACTACCTCTATCATGCGCACACACATACCTGGTAAAATATTCAATATGTTGAATGTGACCAGTAATGGCAGAAGAAGAAGAAGAGGCTGTTTCGTAAACAATGATTCAATCAGAATCTGCTATTTCCTTCTTGGGAAATTGTCAACATTGATAAGAGAGTCCTGGGCCTGGACTACGAAACGGGTTGTCACTGTTATCATTTAATGCTTGCAAGTTGTGACAGAAAGCATTCCTACAACTACTGATTAGCGAATCGGAACTACTTGGGCATTCCACAGATATAAGAGTAGGGTTATAATATTTTGGGTGAATTTTCCCCGACAAATAACACATTTCTTACAAGGGTCCACGCTAACTAATTCAATGTACATTGATATGGACGTGTTAAATATTGATTTGAATAATTATTTTTCGGTTACTCATACATTATAGTGAAATTATAAGTTGTGATTTATATAACTGTACCCTTAACCAAATTTAAAAGACTATTTATATTTCACATTTAAGATCTGTATTTGAGCTAAATTAAACAGCCAATCAGTTTAGTCTGATGGTGATAAATGTTCTTCTCGTCACTGTCATAATAAAAGTGGTGTTTACTTTCTATAGTACAAAGTCTTTTTGTATATGTTTTCGACTGGCCCAAATTGAAAGAGTTTGCAGACAACATTTCAAAATGTGATGAAATTGGAAAATAATTTTCTGATAGGCCAGAAAACATTGTGGGAAAAGGAAAAATTGCTTGTCAATGTTTTCTAAAGTCGTCTGCAACAAAGTGGTCAAATGACGTTATTTTTTGGGAAAGGTTGAATCAATTAGCATCAATTAACATTCTTGTCTTAACATTTCACTTTTTATATGTTTTCGACTAGTTTGCAGAATAAGACTTCAAACTGAAAAAAAGTAAGAATCTGCTCATAATGGTCAATTTCTCCTTTCTTAGAAATGGTTTTCCTGCTCATGATTAATAAAAGAGATTTTTTTTTTAAAATGTATGATTATTGTCTGTTTTTGCTTTGAATTTGGACCAATGGCAATAGTCCATATGAAAGAATGAGTTAATTGATTGATCACTATCATCTGGTATTAAAGGTATTGATGAGAATATTTGTTATTGGTTTCACATTGTATGTTTTATAAACTTTAAATGATTTTAAATAGCAATTTTAAGTATATGCTTCCAAATTGTATACATATTATTTCTGAGTGTTTCTAAAACTAGACTTCAATGAATTATCAAAGTTTTGGAAAAGAAAGCATCATGTATAACTCCATACTTGGCTAAATGACGTTAGTCGTTTATGCGCTTGAAAACACCATTCCTTCATTTAGACTTTCACAAAATCCAGAAAACTGGCAGATTTACTATAGCTTTGCATTTGTATCCTCATTGAGGTGTTTTCTTGTTCAGGATTTGGTGAAAGTCCAAAAGCTGAAGTAGATAGGAAGCAGTTTATGGAAGCTGTGATATCAACGCTGAAGTTAGACAGACCTGTAATTGTGAGTCCTTCCATGAGTGGGTCATACGCTCTACCATTTTTACTGACAGGTATGATATATACTTCTTGTCTAGTTTAACCCTTTCCCAAACAATAACGACATTTGACCACTTTGTTGTAGACAACCTTAGAAAACATTGTGGAAAAAGGAGAAATTGCTCGTAACGAGCTATTTTTCATTTTCCCACAATGTTTTCTGCCCTATCAGAAGCTTATTTTCCAATTTCATCACCTTTTGAAATGTTGTTTGCAAACTCTTTCAATTTGGGACAGTCAAAAATTTGTTGTTTGGGAAAAGGTTGAAAACTATTGAAACGCTCATTATACAACAAATTTTACATTTAACCCTTAAAATACCGGTAATTTTCTCTAAATATATTTTTGTGTCGTCTGCCTTCCAAAACCTTAAATGTCTGCTTAAATATGTTGTAGTATGATACTCAGAGAAGCAAACTGGTTGGATTACAGGGAAGCCATTTTGCCATATTTTAGGGGCCTCCATGGCCTAGCGGTCAGAGCATAGAACTTGAAATACTATTGCCCCTCCCCCTTGTGGTTTCAATTCAGGGTGACAGATATGGATTATCATTATAGGAAGTCTTCCCGCTGACTCACTGAATGCCGATGGTTCTACCTGTCTTGATCCATCATTATGAGTCTGGCATTGCAACGTAAATGAAATAATGTTTATGCAATGTAACAACGCACATGAACAAATAGATAAATGAATTTTTCCATATATAACAGTTTGTACATTTGGGCTGATTTTACCCAATAAATAATTGAATTTTTAATTGATTTGATTATAGACCCAGCTTCAGCTGATAAAAGGTGTCGGGGGTATGTACCTATTGCACCAGTTAATACAGAACTGTACAAACCAGAACAGTATCAACAATTAAAGGTATGTATATTAACTTGTTTGTTTGATTGTAAGGGTTTGATATTGTGTCAACAGTACCCTGTTAGTAAAGCTGTATAGAACCATTTTAACCCAAATAGTGATGGAACCAACATCATGCTTATGCAAACAGGTAAGATCCAGGCCAGCAGCCAAGAAAATTGGCGACTTGATGTGACCTAACCTGGTTGCTACTTTGATTATCATTCCTCATCAAAATTAGGCAGATATTTAAGGTTTTCATACCTTAAAGATCCCGGACGTCATACACTATATATTTATAAGTAAAAAGTAGAATTTGCGTATGGTATTCAGCTATGCTTCTTACAAATATTCATTTAAAAAAAATTGCTGAAATCGCGGTATAAATGATGATTTTGACGGAAAACCCCCATGGCCTCGACTTTTGTACGTTACTACAGCTATATGGTACTGGTAATTAGTTACATCATGTGGGCTGTCAAGTGCCTGTCATGTGACGATGAATACCTAACTTAGAAGATACTAGCGTCAGCCTCCATTTTAGTTTTCAGCGTGTAGTCTTAGTATCACATGAGCGTCACATGTTCGGTTGTTCATAGATTGATGCAATATTTAGTTTATGTTGGATTTCCCTCGGATTTTTATGAAATGAAAAATGTCAAAATCTATCTTATATGCTATTGGTTTCTCTGCTGAAATGTGAAATTAATCTATATTCCTCTATTTTCGAACGTTTCAAAAACTAATCCTATGATGCACAGAAACTTGAAACTAGCACATGTATGTAATAATTAGTCTCATTCGAGAAGCGTTATGGATAAGGCATTTAAGTTATGGCAGATGAGGCATGGACTGTCAGAATTGTCTTGCATGTTGGGTAAGTTTGATGAACCATTTATAAACAATTATGACATTTGACCAGTTTGTTGCAGGCGACTCTGGAAAAATTATGGGAAAAGGAGAAATTATCAGAGGATCATTTTTCAGTTTCATCACTTTTTGAAATGTCGCTAAGTCTTTCAATTTGGAACAGTCGATTATTTGTTGTTTGGGTAAAGGGTTAACTGAAACAACTCTTTGTTGTAAATTTCAGGTCAAAACCATGATCATATACGGAGCTCAGGATACAAGGTTGGGGTTTACATCACGCGATAATCTGAAGAATACTCCGTCGCATGAAATTGTGGAGCTCCCAGACGCCGGACATGCATGTTATATGAATAAACCGGACGCCTTCCACAAGAACCTCTATGCCTTTTTGGAGTCTTTGAATAACAGCTAGATGAACGAACCAATTCCCATTATGCAATTTCTGATTGTATAACAGTTAACCCATTACCCAACAATAACCACATTTAACCACTTTGTTGCAGACAATGCTGGAAAAGATTGTGGGAAAAGGAGAAATTGCTCTGAACAAGTATTTTTTCCTTTTTCCACAATGTTTTCTGTCCTATCAGAAGATTATTTTCCAATTTTCATCACATTTTGAAATGTTGTCTGCAAACGCTTTCAATTTTGAACAGTCGAAAATTTGGTGTTTGGTAAAGGGTTTAACCCTTTATCTTTATGTACATACACCTGTTAAAATGCACCTATTGGGACCTTTTTGATCCGGTGGTTAGTGTATTGAATTTTGAATTCTATGTCTCCTCTTCACGTGAGTTCAAATCCTTATGGTGGTATTTGGACTTTCATGCAAGGCAGTATCCCAACTAATTTATGGCATGTCAGTTGTTCTACCCGGTCCAAATTGAAAGCCATATCAGACCGCGATTATTAAGGTTTTTTCATTCAAAAGAATTGTTTAAGTAGAAGGTATTAATACTTGACATTTATAGCACACCATAGCTAAAAGGACTATACCACATTGAGATCAACATCTTTTCAAGACAAAATGTCCTCTACTGATAACATGACATCACAGATCAAGTTATAGAAAACTAGAATATTGATATACTTCTCACCTTCTTTTTTTAAGTGTAAAATGGAGATATAGTACATTACATTTATGTTGCATGTTTAGTAAACAGTTTAAACAGTTTATTTTGTAAACAATAATCTTCTATATTTGTCCTTTGAAATCATTGAAATGGGTAAGGGTGTCTTTGACCAAGATCATTTCTATTAATGAACCTTTTTTTGTTAATCAAAGCACTGAAGGTCCTTTTTCGCATTTCTTGTTAATTCAATGAAAACACAGGTTTCCAGCATCTTTAAAATGTAGATATTGAAAATGATCATTCAACCCTTTACCAAACGCAAAATTTTCGACTCATAAATTGAAAGAGTTTGCAGATGACCTTTCAAAATGTGATGAAACTGAAAGATAATCTGCTCATAGGACAGAAAACATCGTGGGAAAAGAAGAAATTGCTTGTAAAAAGCAATTCTCTTGTTCCCATAACGTTTTCCAAGTCTTCTGCAATAATCTCTTCAAATGTCATTATTGTTTGGTAATGAATTAATTTATGATAAGGATTATTTAATTCACCTTTTTAAGCTTTTAACTCACACATCACATGACTCTGTGAGATAGTCCTTTTAAACCATTTCTATATTTGGTTATAATAATAAAGCAAAATTGAAAGCTTTAGTAGACTTTCATCATGAAATATGAATATTATTAAAAAAGCTGAAATTCTTTGGAGAAAATATAAGGAGGAAGGAAGAAAAGAGTTGCTTGAAAAACTTTTGGTTTGTCCAATGAATTTTAAGTAAATCATGTGGTATTTGTGTGTTATATTCTGTTGAACAGTTCACATGAAGGTTAATGTTATTTGCCATTATATTGGCATAAAAATTTGCTAATGTCGTTATGAATGGTTGCTGTTTGTTTTTAGGGGGCTGAATCACATGTTCTACATTCATTTTATGAAATGGAAAAAGTATACATTGCTTTTATTCCTTTTCCACTAGGGTTAGTTTATGCTTTTTATTATATTCCTATCGGTGAAATACTGGGCTTTCTCAGTGCATTAATTTTCAATTTTGTCGCAGTGAATATCGTCACTAATAATGATATCAAAAAAACATATCATCACTAATGATGATATCAGTTTTTTTTAGCATTCCTTTGCATTAAAGTCATGGCTGCACTTTTGCAAACGGCACTTAAATGTTTGTATTCTAAAATATATCCATACGCGTAAATGACGTCATAGGTTGCAAAAATGACGTCATGGGCGTTGATTACTGCTTTGCTCCTCCCATTTTTATTCCATTTGGCGTTTATGGAGGTATTTTGGCAAGTATATTAACTATAGTGGAATAAAATAGATAGAATAATCAACTCCATTCGATTGATTCGATTATCCTCTATTCTGTATTGGTGCATAGGGGCAAGAAAAAATTCTATGCTCTTTTCATATTTTTTAAACGAAATTCTGTAAACTGATATCGGTTGCTTTTATACCTTTTCTACTGAGGCTAGTTTATGCTTTTCTGTATTGAAGATTCTTGGAAGGAAGGAATGTCGTTGTTGCTTTATTCACATGTTCTTTACTCATTTGATGAAATTTTCCATAATACTTTATGGATTGCTTTTCTGTTTTTATTTCTATTGTAAGCTGTTGGTTTCTGCTTCATTGGTGCTAAGTGGTAAAAAAGGGATTTTTTTTAACTGTTTACCTTTTCTTTATTCATTTTATAAATGCGCATGCATTGGCTTTCTGTCTTTTCTATCTAATTAGGTTGGTTTACATGTTTCTTTTTTTCTGCATAGACGTGAATATAAATGTTCTGGGAGAGGAATTAAATGATGTATTTAAGAATCAATTTTTAACATGAATTTTTTTTAAGATGGTATGTCTTCAGTAAAGATGTATGGGGAGAGAACAAAAATGATGTCTTAAAGAAGCAATTGTTGAAAGGAAGTTTATTATTCTTTATGTGCATGTATATATGTTAAATAAGCATGTATGGGGGAGAGGACTAACATGATGTCATTAAGAAGCAATTGTTGAAAGGAAGTTTATGATTTCTTTATGTACATGTATTTGTTAAATAAACATGTATTGGGAGAAGAATAAAATGATGTCTTTAAGAAGCAATTGTTGAAAGGAAGTTTATTATTTTTTTATGTGCATGTATATGTTAAATAAACATGTATTGGGAGATGAAAAATATTATATAAACCCCCCCCCCCACTGCTGAGTGGTAGAACCCCACCAAGTGCCTGCCCGTTTGCCGTGGGCTGCGACTTGTACTTGTATTGCCTGATGCAGGGATCCTGGTAGTTGAGTGAATCCATGGTTAGGCTAGTTAATGCCCTGTTGTTGCAATACACTGCTTTGGCCAGAATTTGGGCTAAACAAGAGGTCAGGAAGGCCCGACCTGATCAATCGGCTGCCATTAATTTTTTTTTTCATCAATCTTTTCAACCAATAAGATATATTTTCAAATTTATTTCAAACTTCTTTACCTTTAGTACCCCATGACGGTGGCCCATGGGTCAATCAGATGAAAGATTTGGTGTTTGATTGACATTCTGTACCATTCCAAATTTATGTCGCTTGCTTGGAATGACACCTTTTGGGACACATTTGTCCAGTCTAGCCCTTTCACCCTGAGTATACCATCATTGTAATCCTGACTTGTTCTGCGATGGGTTTCCCCAAATTAAGTCCCCTTGTTGGGCTCCATGGTGGGCGGAGACCAAGGATGGTGAACTTTTTAAATTAATATGGAATCCCATAAAAAAGCTGCCAAGCGTACCCTATCTGACAGTGAATGAGAGGCAGAGTCTTCTCCTTCACCAATAAATTTTCCCAGATTTATTGTTGTTGAGGAAGAAGATTCATCCAAACATATTACGCATAAGTCACCCTTTGCTATTGAGAAAACCATCAAAAGTATTCTCGGTACACCAAAGTCAGTCAAAAAACTAAAAAACAACACAATACTAATCGAATGTTTCACAAAGCAACAAACAACCAATACACTTAAACACAAAACCTTCCTCAATCAACCTGTAAACATCTTTGCACATCCAACACTAAATTTTTTTAAGGGAGTAATCCGTTGCAATGCTCTAACACATTGCTCCTCTCTCGATGACATCAAGGACAACTTGAAATCCTAGTCGGTCTCTGATATTAGACAAATCAGTGTCAAGAGAGATGGAGTACTTAAGCAAACAAACACCTTTATCATCACCTTCAGCTGCCCAAACCTTCCACAAACTATTAAAATTGGTTTTGAATCCATAAAAGTTGACATTTACATTCCAAACCCTCTTGTTTTAGATGTCAACGATTTTGACATCACACAAGCAAATGCACCAACACACCAGTCTGTGCCAAATTCGCATTTGTTGGCGCAGATCACAGCACTGATCACTGCACCGCACCTGCATGCTGTTTTAACTGCAAGTCTGGTCATGTAGCCTATGCGAACGAGTGCCAAATTTGGAAAGATGAGAAGGATATCCTGACCATCAAGTACAAAGAAGGCATTTCCTTTGCGGAAGCTCGTTAACTTGTTCTGCAACGTAAGCAGGACAAGGAAAGACTTGTTGGTGAAAACAATTACTCAGCAAAAGCCTCCCCGAAGCAAGACTGCCATACATGCGATCTTCTCCTAAGAATTCTTTTGGAGAAAGTTCCAGAAATGGCAGAGGAGCAGAAGGGCAAAATCCCAGCACCACTGCTCTCTTCATGCATTAAAAACAACCTATCTCTTCTGCACCAACACCCTCTACTTCTACAACCACTACAAAACCTACTACATCCACACCGAAACCTGCAACCAAACTAAAACAAGCATCTGCACCAAAACAAGCATCTGCACCAAACCTGCAACTGCATCTAAAGCAAAAACATCCCAAAACAAATCTGCCTCTGATTCAAAATCTTCTTCATCCAAATCAACTTCTTCGTCCGATGGTTCATCTTCTAAAAAAGAAAGGAAAAGCCTTCTAAAACAAAAATCTATTGGTTCAAATGATGAACACTCAGGTGCTGCGACAAGTTCTGTCGCACGACCTCCCATTGCAACTTCTAACAATTTTGAAGTTCTGGATGCAATGGACACTGAAGAGGTCCTTGAAGGCGACTCTTCAGATATCGAGCAGTCCATCTGAGGTGGTTCTTTGGATGATTGGGGGAAAAACCAAATACCAAAGACCCCAAGTCACCTGCTTCTTAACCTTTTAATCTGCTGCAATGAATTATAGAATGTTATTTTATACTTTTTCACTTTTACTTTTAGCGAAATGGCTAATCCAATTATCCAATGGAACTGTCGAGGTCTGAAGGCCAACTTTGATGAGTTGTCACTTCTGATTAATAATCACAAACCTGCTGCACTTTGTCTTCAAGAGACATTCTTGAAAGAGGATGACACTATCTCCCTCAAATTTCATTCTATCTATAACAAGATTTACACTGAAGGCAATAAAGCCCAAGGTAGAGTATCTGTCATTGTTAATAATAGTGTTCCTCACAAGCACATACAGCTTGATACTTCCCTTCAAGCTGTAGCTGTGAGATTATCTTTACATAACACTATTACCCTGTGCTCTTTGTATCTTCCACCAAATAAACCTATACACCAAGGTAGTCTTGATGATTTGATATCTCAACTTCCTCAACCATTTGTACTTGTTGGTGATTTCAATGCACATAACACCATATGGGGTTGTACAGATACGATCCGCCGTGGTCATCAAATAGAGAAGTTTATGTCTGTAAATTATCTATCGTTCCTGAACGATCCAAGTGCAAAAACATATTTGCATCCAGCGTCAGGATCATAATCTTCTATTGACCTTTCTTTTTGCAGTCCAGTACTTCTCCCTGATTTTTCATTGAGATGTTTAGAAGACACTTGTGGAAGTGATCACTTCCCTATTATTTAACCTGAAAATAAACCTTCAGTCCTTGATCGTCCTCAAAAATGGAAGTTGTCCAAAGCAAACTGGAGTAAATTCCAGATGCTTTGTGAACAGAATATTGTTCACCATGCATTTGAGGACTGTGAAGACCCTTATTTCCTTTTTTCTTCTATATTGTTTGATGCAGCCAAACAGTCTATACCTCAGACCTCGACAAATCCCAAACGTCCAGATAAACCTTGGTTTACTACTGAATGTAAGGAAGCCGTTGGGGAACGAAAGGCAGCTCTCAGGAAATTCAACTTGAGACCAACACAAGAAACCCTTAACGACTTTCGTATCCGCCGTGCAAAGGCAAGATGCACAATTAAAACAAGTAAGCGCAAGTCCTGGAGAGATTATATCTCTAGACTTAATAGTCGCACCTCAACCAAAAAGAATTGGGACATGGTTCGTAAAATGAATGGCAAAAGTCCATCTCATATTAGTCACCTGACTTCAAACAACCAAGAAATAGATAACCCCCAGGACATAGCAGATACCTTGGCAGAGACTTTCTCGATGAAATCCTCTGCTGAGAATTACTCTAAAAAGTTTCAGACCTTTAAAACAAGGGCGGAGAAAACAAAGCTCAATTTTACTTCTAAAAATGAAGAGCATTACAATAAACTCTTCACTCCTAAAGAACTTCAATCTGCCTTGAAGAAATCACATGGCACTTCTCCAGGTCAGGACCAAATTCACTATCAATTCCTCAAGCACTTACCCCATTCATCCCTTTCTATTTTACTCGATATTTTTAATAATGTTTGGCAGACTGGCGAATTTCCATCCAGCTGGCGAGAGGCTTTGGTAATTCCAATTGCAAAACCAGGAAAGGATGCAAAAGATCCAAACAGCTACCGACCGATTGCCTTGACAAGTTGCATCTGTATAACTCTTGAGCGGATGGTTAACGATAGGTTTGTTTGGTTTTTTGAATCCAACAACCTTATTGTATCTGTTCAAAGTGGCTTCCGCCGACAACGAAGTACGTTAGACCATCTTGTTCGGTTCGAAGCATATCTTCGAGAGCTTTTATTAAAAAGCAGCATGTAGTATCTTTATTTTTTGACGTGGAAATTGCATATGATACCACTTGGAAACATGGTATAGTTAAAGATTTACACGATTTAGCCTCAGAGGCCGCCTTCCTATATTCATTGCAGCAATCCTGGATGAACGGCTCTTCCGTGTTCGTGTTGGGAATACCTTGTCAGGTGCTCGCGAGCAGGAAATGGGGGTTCCCCAGGGATGTATTTTGTCTGTTACACTCTTTAGCATTAAGTTAAATAGCATTGTTAAAGCTATAAACTCTGAAGCGGACTGCTCCCTTTATGTAGACGACTTTGTCATTTGTTTCCGTTCCAGAAACATGGATATTATTGAACGCCAACTATAACAATGCCTTAATAAATTACAATTATGGTCAGATGAAAATGGGTTCAAGTTTTTCAAAACGAAAACCAAATGTATGCATTTTTGCAACCTTCGTGGATTGCATCCAGACCCCGATCTGACTCTAGGTAATACTAAACTAGAAGTTGTGCCAGAGTTCAAATTTCTTGGAGTCATCTTTGACAAAAAGCTTTCTTTCTTACCTCATATTAAATCTCTTAAAAAGAAATGCCAAAAAGCAATGAACATTCTTAGAGTTATTGCAAACTCAGATTGGGGAGCCGAAAAAAAGGTTCTGCTAAGGCTATATCGATCCCTTATTCGATCAAAACTTGACTATGGATCTATAGTGTATGGACCAGCCCGGAAATCCTATCTCCAGCTGCTAGATCCAATACAAAACCAATGTTTAAGGATTGCCCTAGGCGCCTTTAGAACATCTCCTGTTAACAGCCTCTATGCAGAGGCCAACGTACCTTCTCTATATAACAGAAGGGAAAATCCGTTAAAAATACTTTTTAAAATTGAAATCCAATCCTTTTAACCCTACTCATCGAGTCGTTTTTATCCCCGAATACAAACGCCTTTTTCAACAGAAACCAAATGCCATTGCCCCATTTGGTATTCGCATGGAGCCAATTATAGATAATCTTGGGGTAGACACTGATTCTATAGCCCAGTACAAGTTATCTGACATACATCCATGGACACTGGACACAGCAAACGTTTTATTTGATGTTACCTCTGGTAAGAAATCAGAAACAGATAGAGCTATCTTTCACAGTAAATATAGAGAGATAAAAGAACAATATTCCTCCTACAAACCTATATACACTGATGGATCCAAGGACGGTGCTTCCGTTGCAGCTTCAGCTGTATATGGAGAAAGGATAAAGCAATGCTGCCTTCCAGACAAGTCCTCTATCTTCTCTCCAGAGATAAAGGCTATTGATCTAGTTCTTAACCTGGTGGAAAATGCCAACCAGTTTATAATGTTTTCCGATTCTCTATCAGTACTGCAAGCCTTATCAAATCAAAAGTTGTGGAACCCTTTGGTATGTCAAATTATTCAAAGGATCTCTCATATCTTGTCTTCAAACAGACTTGTGTTCAGTTGGCTTCTAAGCCACACTGGTATCATTGGTAATGAACATGCGGATAGATCTGCTAAATCAGCTCTTAACCTTCCCATTTCAGATTTTAAAGTACCATACACCGACTTTTAACCTTCTATTTTAACTTGCATCACATCCATCTTGCAATCAAAATGGAATGCTGATGCTTTTAATAAATTCAATTAACCCTAACCTCGGAGAATGGTACCCTTCTTACAGGTCTGTACGACGAGAGGAGGTTACAATTGCACGAATCCGAATTGGTCATTCACACATTATACACTCCTTGCTCTTGGCTAAGGAAGATACACCTGAAGGCATTCCATGCAATGCACCCTTTACCATCAAACATATATTACTCGATTGTATTGATTTTCAAAGAATTCGTGCAAAATATTTCAATGTCAACACTATTTATGAGCTTTTAGAGACTGTCAGGATTGAATTAATTCTTTCCTTTCTTAAAGAAATTGGAATTTACAATAAATTGTGATTCCTTACACATTTTAGATATATATACATTTATCTATATCACTTTTTCATCACACACTATTTATTTAATATCACACATTCATTACAAACAATCTATCAACAATCATTAATTTTTTACAAATTTTCTATCTACTTTTGTTCATTCATTACAAATTCTTAATTATTTTTCCTTAAACAAATACATTTTAACCTGTTAATATTTTTAATGTACATTCATCCACATCATCATAATGCGCGCTAAATGACCTTAGCTGTCGATGCGCCTTAAAACATCATTCATTCTTTCATTCATTCATTAATAAAATGATGTCTTGAAGAAGCAATTGTTGAAAGGAAGTTTATTATTTGTTATGTGCATGTATATGTTAAATAAACATGTATTGGGAGTATAAAATGATGTCTTTAAGATGCAATTGTTGAAAGGAAGTTTATCATTTGTTATGGGCATGTATATGTTAAATAAACATGTATTGGGAGTATAAAATGATGTCTTTAAGATGCAATTGTTGAAAGGAAGTTTATCATTTTTTATGTGCATATATATGTTGAATAAACATGTATTGGGAGTATAAAATGATGTCTTTAAGATGCAATTGTTGAAAGGAAGTTTATTATTTGTTATGTGCATGTATATGTTAAATAAACATGTATTGGGAGTATAAAATGATGTCTTTAAGATGCAATTGTTGAAAGGAAGTTTATTATTTGTTATGTGCATGTATATGTTAAATAAACATGTATTGGGAGTATAAAATGATGTCTTTAAGAAGCAATTGTTGAAAGGAACTTTATCATTTTTTATGTGCATGTATATGTTAAATAAACATGTATTGGGAGTATAAAATGATGTCTTTAAGATGCAATTGTTGAAAGGAAGTTTATTATTTGTTATGTGCATGTATATGTTAAATAAACATGTATTGGGAGTATAAAATGATGTCTTTAAGAAGCAATTGTTGAAAGGAACTTTATCATTTTTTATGTGCATATATATGTTGAATAAACATGTATTGGGAGTATAAAATGATGTCTTTAAGATGCAATTGTTGAAAGGAAGTTTATTATTTGTTATGTGCATGTATATGTTGAATAAACATGTATTGGGAGTATAAAATGATGTCTTTAAGATGCAATTGTTGAAAGGAAGTTTATCATTTTTTATGTGCATATATATGTTGAATAAACATGTATTGGGAGTATAAAATGATGTCTTTAAGAAGCAATTGTTGAAAGGAAGTTTATTATTTGTTATGTGCATGTATATGTTAAATAAACATGTATTGGGAGTATAAAATGATGTCTTTAAGATGCAATTGTTGAAAGGAAGTTTATTATTTGTTATGTGCATATATATGTCGAATAAACATGTATTGGGAGTATAAAATGATGTCTTTAAGAAGCAATTGTTGAAAGGAAGTTTATTATTTGTTATGTGCATATATATGTTGAATAAACATGTATTGGGAGTATAAAATGATGTCTTTAAGAAGCAATTGTTGAAAGGAAGTTTATTATTTGTTATGTGCATATATATGTTGAATAAACATGTATTGGGAGTATAAAATGATGTCTTTAAGAAGCAATTGTTGAAAGGAACTTTATCATTTTTTATGTGCATATATATGTTGAATAAACATGTATTGGGAGTATAAAATGATGTCTTTAAGAAGCAATTGTTGAAAGGAAGTTTATTATTTGTTATGTGCATATATATGTTGAATAAACATGTATTGGGAGTATAAAATGATGTCTTTAAGAAGCAATTGTTGAAAGGAACTTTATCATTTTTTATGTGCATATATATGTTGAATAAACATGTATGGGGAGATGAATAAAATGATGTCTTTGAGAAGCAATTGTTGAAAGGAAGTTTATTATTTTTTGTGTACATGTAGTATTTGGTATAGTCGAACAGAGCAGAACATATATTTTATTTGACCAATACATGGTACAAACATAGTCATGTTATGTTATGTTATTGTGTCAACAATATACCTAATGGGCTCATAAGCCTCATTAATTATGTAAATAGAATGTCATTTTAACATACTAATAGAATCTTGATTTTATATCATTGATAATTCTGTATTGATACCCATTTTTACACATCTGCCACGAAGGACTTTAGAAACCACTATATCACAAGGATGAGTTTTCCTTTTATTAAACTTTTTCCAAACAATAACGACATTTGACGACTTTGTTGCAGACGACTTGAGAAAACATTGTTGGAAAAGGAGGAATAGCTCTTAACGAGCAATTTTGCCTTTCCCACCATTTTTCTGCACTATCAGAAGATTATTTTCAGATTTCATCACATTTTGAAATGTCATCTGGAAACTCTTTCAATTTGGGACAGTGGAAAATTTGCTGTTTTTAAAAGGGTTAAGCAATAGGACCAATTTATCCTATAGTCATCATGTTTTGTATCCAAGCACAGCGATTTCCCCATGTCTTTATGGTCTTGCTTGTCCTCTTTTGTTTCTTTCAAATTGGTTCGGCCACAAATTCTTATAGACCTTAAAATAGAAGAAATAGTATTATTTATATTGTAAATTAGGTCATTAGGCCAACGGCCCATAACACACATGAGAAGTAAAAACATTGAATGATCATTTGAGTGAAGCATACATACAAATGATACAAGTGCTCACAATTAAACTAAAATTTTTCTCAAAGACACACATGTCACCTTGTACCGAAAGTATAGATAAATTCATCTTCCAAAACATTAGGTCTATGGCTTTTGTTTGTATCTGTTGAACGTACTATCAACTGTTTTTCAATTATGTAACTGCTTTCCTGGAGTCACCAGTACTAGGCTTAGGATGTAAAGTGACTTGTCAAAAATCACTCCAATGAAGCCAGAGGTGTCGATCGCACCCCCACCCCCCTCGTGCGGAGTTCGTAGACCGTCAGTTTAGCCGCTTGGCCACACGGACCCGTCTATGGCTTTGTAATTTCAACGAATAATTGTACACATTACTTGAACACATCCAGGTCGATGGCGCAAAGATGTAATATGGTTAGTTCTTCACAAACGTAAAACACTAACTATAGCATTGTGCTGAATCTTCGATTTGCTCTCAGCGTTGATCGGATTGTTGTAATTATACAGCCTGTAATTGACAAGTTTTGCAATTGGCTAGAGCCAATGCCTTCTGTATCTTAAATGGAGTCCGCTATTTGGACTGTTTGTCACATCCTGTTAAACGGTCTACGCCATCAGAAACGACAGACTGTCCTTTGACGCATCACAGCGCGATATCGCTTTTTTGTGTATTTACGCACCGCATTGCAATAGAAACATAGCTAAAGAAATTGATAGCGGCTTCAAAAAGAATGGTCAAGGTAACAAAATATTGACTCTGACAAATGATCTAGAGTAAATGAAACAATACTTTATCAATTTGCAGTCGATCAATTTGATAACAGGCTATATTTTGACTGTACATGTCATGGCGCTTTATCGGTACGCGCCATTCAAAGTTTGGGACCTATTGCCCATCTGCAAAAACAATAACACCACCAACAACACGAGGGTTGGTTTAAGAACGTAGACTAGTCTATCTCAATCAACCGTATTTGACTTCAAAAACCCTTATACACATGCTACCTTGATAGGTTTAAGCGTAATTGCATAGCCTAATCAGAGACAATATTTCCCGCTGATTTTACCAACATCTTTTGAAGTACTCGTTTAAAGAAACTTGCAAGATTTTGGTGCTTTATTCTTTTTTCCATGATTGGTCTGGGCAGATTTGGGTAGAATTCATTTGCAGTGGTGTGATTAAACTTAAACTTAAATATGCATAGTTATAAAAAGAAAATTACAAGTAGTCATCATTTTTTCTTCATTTACTTTTTCAAATTTATGTGGGATATATTTTCTTTTTCAAATAACTATTACAGATTGTCTTAGCTTTGTATTGGCTGGATTGTCAGTGCATATCTATGATAAACATCTTTCATAGTTTTGTATATATTTGTCTTTAACTAGTCAATTGTTAAAGACACTACTGTATGCAAAGCTTTATATGTGCTTTGATATTGTTTAAGATATTTTTTCATATATTATTGGCATCCCGCTGTAACAGATGTACTAGTGTTTTGTTTGTAAACATGTTTTGAAGCCTTTATACAGTGCATTCATATGTATCTTTATGATAAGAAAATTCAAAAGCATTTTTACAGTTTTTAAATTTCTGCATTTTACTATACATACACAAAAATATTGTCACTGCCTAATAAAAATTATGCTTTCAATAGCATAGGTATTGCATATCATACAGCAATACAAAAACTGTTCTATTTGAATTACATTTTCTTTATGACTTTAAAATGTTTTCATCTGTGAACCATGCACATTTTGATATATGATATATTACTATCAATACGAACATAAACAAAAGAAAATGGATTTCATTTGAGAAATCAAACTAAAATTCATGGAGTAGACCTGTATTTCACTACATGAATTTGAAATTGTTTGTGATCGACTGAACAGACCAGAGAAACAATTGTTTGATACATCATATTTTTTACCACTGCTTTAAAAAGAAACGACGAAGTTTCGCATTTTTCTTTATAAAGTTTGATTAGATTAAAATGGTTACCTTAAACGCTTTTTTGTGTTGTGAACCTACAATAAGAAAAAATAACACGAGAGTTAAAAATCTACTTCCATTTCGATAATGTTTTGTTATACATGTACTAGGCGTGAAATCATGTTTATCGTGAGAGATTTGGATCTTCATGAACCAATTTTCATTTCCTTGTACAGGGAAGAGTTAACAGAAAGCGTGTATAGAAAACAGAAGTGGTAGGAGGGAAGTTGCTTTACGACGCATTTTGTGTTTTGATTTAAAGATACTCTCCCAGGAATGTGTGTATTTGGAGTTACAGACTTTGAAAACATGGTATTGACAATCCTTGTCACTAAAAAAGACCTTTTTTATTTTTTTACTAATAAGTTGCTAAATCCTTGGTTTCGTTATTTAACGTGAAGTGAGCCGTCGCGTTTGTCTGATCTTTTTTAGGAAAGCCGGTTTATAGGCCTTTTCAGAAACGTGGTTTGTCTCCCTTTGAAAAATCGGACCACATTCGGAATACCTTCACTTCCGGGTATTAATTTCGAAAGAAGAATGTGGGCAAAGGCAAAGAAAACGATCGCTATCGATCGGAGTTTGAAATTTATAAGCTTCGTGTACCAAAATCAGAGATTTACATACGAAAACATCAACAGAATGATTTGTTGTTGGCTGCTGCCAAGCCTCGTTATAAAAGGAAATTAGATTAAATTGAATTTAATGAGAACCGAGTAGCGCACCGCAGTTCAGTTAAAACATGACATTCCTTGTGAAAAAAAAAGGCACATAAGTATATGTTTTTGTCTGAATTAAATGCTTTGACAGATCAAAAATGTGTTACTCAGCTGGTTGATGGAAGGAAAGAATGAATGGAACGCATATTTCTAGAATGTTATTACAAATTTGCATTAAATTCGATTTACGGATTTTAAATAAGATAGAACAAACATCAGCATTTTTGTTAATAATGTGTAGAGGTTATGTTTCTCCAATAAGTATATATTTTTTCTTAAAAATTGAAATTTGTCGTATAAATAAAGTACCTTAAATAGAGAATTAGTTGTTACATGAGGTTCTCTGTCAGCCTACCTTTGAAGATATATCGTATCCAAATATTACGGGCTATTAAAACAGTCCCAGTCCATTTTTTCCACCTGTTGAAACTACATTCAAATAACGCTTACTAAATAACGAGGGACACAGGGTTGTGGAGATCTTTCATATGTTTAAAGGACCTCAGATTGCCGATGGTTAATTACTCTATCTCTCGATTGGCTAAACAATAAAGGGTGTGACTAGAACATATGGTGCAAACGTGGCAGATTGGTGTTAATTTGCATCAACACTCTTAATCCCTGTGATAGCCAAAGTTTGTAAATTGACCCTTTGAATGTAATTAAGAAGGAAAACTGGCAACAATCCATTGAATTGAGAAGAGATTAGGCTACAAATGTGTAAATTATCATTTTAATGATATATAATTACAAAACAAACTCAAACAAAAACACAATCGTTCTTGTTAAACAACAATTATAAGAGACATTTAATCAAAAGATTACTACGCAATTAATTAAAGCTCAAAGTAAGAGAAACAATATTTTCTAGCAAATCTTTGAACTATTTATCAATATGATTACAAGGCAAAAAGTCGTCAACAAAGTAATTGAAATGTTCCAAATAAACCCTTATTGCCGAATCTGACTCTGTTTAAAAGTTTACTTCAAAGACCAGGGGTGGTCCAAAGGTTTTTTTTTTCGTTGCTTAAAAGAAGCCTCATTTTACATAATGTAATTCTGTATTACATCGCATGAACCATAAAGTCATAACAGAACAAACTAAACATACATGTCGGCAGATCAAGACATACGGGTTCAACAAATATGAAACATAGTACATAGGCAAATGAATTTTCTACATAAGGACTTCCCATTTAGTCTACATCCCATAAAGGTTTAAATTCCCACGTTGTCTACAGATTAATTGCCAAAACATCTACAGATTAAAGAAATATTTTCATTTCATTTTTAATTGATTAAAATATCTTTAAAAGATTTAGATTATTCTGAATCTGCATAAGTTGTTAGAAGCATATTACGAGAAAAAGTGTAGATCAACATAAGAAAAATATTCTTTTCTGGATCTACACTTTATACATATTTTTCTTTCCCACCAACCCCCATAGAAAAAGTGATTATAGGTTTGATTGATTTTCTACTCAATTAGTGTCAAAAACAACCAAATTTTTCCGTGTAGGTGAGATGGAACTTCTGTCTGAAATGGTGTGAAAATTGGTAAAATAGACTTTAGACAAAATGGGAATAAAACCTTGTACATAACAAAACGACCTGACACTCAGTAACATAAGGAATTAACTCATAAAGAGTTGATGTGTATTTGGTCGAATATAGAGAGTAAAAAAAAGATCGTATATGTTATTTCCTACGTTATGCAGTTGACCAATAAAAGAAGCAATAAAATCCTCGACGTGAAAGATATGTTTCTTTTGAAGCTTGCCGAAATACACAGGCGCGCATCACATCATGTTTCGTTGACACATAGTTGTGTGTTTTATGGCTTCGAGGCATGCCATTGGTTGCTATATAATGACGGAATCATATTTTGATTGGCGTTGCAAAGTCAGATTAGGGTAAATCGTTCTGCTTGAAGGGTCCTGGAAACAGTAATTCTAAGTAGAGTGAATGGTATGGACATGTTTTAAATCAGAGGAATCTAACGTTGACTCGGTAGTGTGATTATTGTTGACGTCCGATAATTAAACATGAATATAATCATTTCCATAATCTCTTATAAGTTAACTTTTATTTGTCACTCTTATTGGACATAATTTGATTGAATGTCCCATAAATAAGTGGAACATTTATTAAGTAGGTTTGATCAGCTTGCATCATATCATCTGTTCATTGTGTTTGCATTTACATGGTACAACATCGTTTGAAAATGTTAGATTGCAAAATGGATTTTAAATTATGTTATCATAAGTTAAGGCAATAATCAAACAGATCTTCATCATCGTATTCTATACTTAAATTAATGTTTTAGCAGAGGATCGACTCTTCTCACTAGAAAATCGCAACGTTGTAACCGCGTTGGTATACAGTGTTTTATCTCGGGAAACGGGGTAAATTGTCCGCTAGAGAGTAAACACAAAGTAAGGATATACTTTGATATTTCCCCTCCTCAACAATCTTTCCATTGTAATTTTTACAAACACGACTTTTGACGGCATTGTTTAAATACCCGCAGCAGTTTATCTATGTTTCTCAATGTCAGCTGTTATTATTTAATACCCGGAAGTCTTAAACCGGAAGCTACCGAAAATTTCGTTTCTCCGATTAAGAGTATTCAAGAAAAGATAACAACAGTTTCTGAAAAGGCCTATAAATAAATGTGGGTATTCTTCTTCCTGCGCTTTGCTTCTGTTACGTGACAATTTAGAATAAATTTCATATCAATTACGTCCCTTTAGATTTAGATTTTCACATTGAAATTAGAATTACATAAATGAAGCTGGCAAATAAATTTTTTAGATATGAAATAATTTAAAAAAGCACGTGTTCTATCGAGATTTTAATCTTGTCATTCTGACAATACTTTTTTTTAACATTCTGGGTAGATATATCTAACATCCTATGTATAAATAGTGCTTATATTTTCCCGGTTTTATCTTGCTCTCCGAATGGCAAACGCCTAGGTGGTTATGGTTAACTGACAAACTGCGATTATATCTAATTAAGCAAGAATTAACTTATATATATATTAACGCTGTTTGTTTCCAGCCTTATTCGAACTATCTTCGCTTGACGGAAATGATGTTTGCGTCAATGCGCATGAGCGGAAGATTTTTTTTCGAAGACCCAGTTGACGATAGTACCTCATATTACCATCTCTTACTTTAAGTTCACAAAATAAAACCCTTTTAAACTGTCATATATTTCTGCGATTTTAATATTCTAGATCTTCTTTGTATAGTTACGAACAGGGTCGGGAAGCTGTTAATAATCTAGTTCTTTGTTGCTTCAGAAATCTTTGTTGTTCTTTTAACGGTTAAAGACAATTTATTTCAAAAAAGTTAAAATCTCCATCTTTTTAAGAGTACTTAGACATAACAAGATCTACTATATTCGACCAAAATATTTTTCGAACTTAAATATAAATTCGTTGAAACTCTTTTTGAACTCTTTATAAGATGTAATTTCATGAAACAATGGAAACATGTACGAAATGTTCAGTCAATTTCTATTCTTCAAATTCAATTCTTTTCTTAGTTTTAACAATCATTTACTTCGTCATACAGGCGAAGGATCATTTTAAGATTTTTGAAAGGAAAATTCAATTATGCTTAAAAAGTTTGTAAGTTCAAGCAATCCCACAACATACCTAACACATATTATATTGGAGTTTTTTCGATGCAACATCAAGTAATAGACTATTCCATTATTTAAACAAATGGTGTTGCTGTGTCCCTTCGTACTATTGCATCACGGGAAACCGTTTAATTTCAAGATGATCGAAAAATAGACTATATTTCAGTCTCTGGTCACAGAAAGAATACTCATTAAGAAATAGAGCCAAAGGGAGTACATGTGGCTGTTTTCCTCAAGCATGTTCCCCAAAATAAATCTCAAATGTATCCACCACCACCTTGCTTTAAACATATTGTTGCGAGCTAGCTCTGTCAGGATGTCTCGCTCACAATTTGGTAAATGGGGAAGGAGAGGGGCTCAGCAAATCTCTGATGTTTTGGCTCCACCTGGCTATCCAGTACTCAAGGGTAAATGGGATAAGGGATTTTAAACAAACTCAAAAAAAAATCAAAGACGAAAATAAACTTCAAAGTCAAACCTTTAATTTAGATGTATAACTATAATAAATTCTGTTCCAAAACTATCTTCCTTAAATTATCTTAATACGCAATGTAATTATTGTTTAATCCTATAAGTTGTTAGAAGTTAAAACCCAAAATAAGTATGAAATAAATGTCTAAGTTTAGCGTACCGAGTACTGGAGGTGAAGCCTCGAAATGTGGGAAAACGTCGCTTATATAGCGAGCATCTTCCCACAACGTCGTGAATTCCCACAATCACAAAACGTCGTGAAAATGGTAGTATTTCCCGAACGTTGCGGGGTTCCCGCAACGTTGGGAAAACCAGCACCTTCCCGACGACGTCAAATGCGCGCAATGAATGGGATGCGCATACAGTCAGAAAGAAAGTAAAATTGCATCTAGACAAACACCGATACAAAAATAAATAACAAATGCTTAGACAAAGTGCATAATAATCTTTGGAAGCGTAAAATTTGTATCACTGAAAGACTAAGAAAACAAGTATTATTTAGCCCAATACGATTGACAGTTCGAAAAGGTCTGTTGACATACCGAAAGTAGAATTCAAAGAGGTCAACCCACAATGCATCGCTGCGTCGGGTCACAAAAGGTCACGACACTAGCATGGCTGCACAGAGATGCTTTGGGGGAAATCAGAACAAAAATCATGAAAACTAATTAATCCGGAGGTGACAGCGCTTGATGGAAGGTGCAAGGTCAGTCCGTAACTGTTGCTCACATGTCTAATGACCATAAGAAATCCTATCTATGTTAAATAATTGTCAAAATGAATGAAACAGCGAGTCGTCAAATGAAAGTAAACAACACACATAATTGGGTCAGTAAATACGTAAGACCAAAACTGGGGTTGCAACAATATCTTAGCACTTCAGTGCTTTCAGCGCTTTGATTATTATTTTGGACTCAGTTAATGTCAACTCAAACAGGCAGCGCTTCAGCTGGAAAAGCGGTTAATTGCTCATGACATTTCCAGTACACTTCAATTAGTTCGAAGCGTTTCCGATTTGTTGTTTAACCCTTTACCAAACGCCAAATTTTCGAATGTCCCAAATTGAAAGAGTTTGCAAGCGACATTTTTAAAATGTGATGATATTGAAAAAGAATCTTCTGATATGACAGAAATCATAGTGGGAAAAGGAGAAATGCTCGTTAAGAGCAATTTCACTTTTTACCACAATGTTTTTCACAGTCATCTGCAACAATCTGCTTTAATGTCTTTCTTGCGTGGTAAGGGGTTAAGGACTCTCCATAGCCGAAGTTGTTAGAGGGTCGATCCAATCTAAACTCGTCGCGTTTATCCAATGAAAACATTTCTTACATAGTAAGGAAGCCGCCATTTTTCCTTTCTGCAGGCTTAATTTCATTGTACCTGCGTTTTTAAATAAAGATTCGATTCACCTGAAATACTGTAACCATACACTCATGTACGAGGTGTATTTCTCAGGTCACGGAAATGCCCGAGTGGTTACGAACTTTACCGATCAACAATAATGATTCAAAATGATGTTCAACGCTTCTATAAACATTGTACTATTCAACGTGGACGTTCCCAGGAAACGTATTGTTAGCCGGGACAAAGAAAATTTTGTGTAGCCTTACACTTATGTATGAGGTGTATTTCTCAGGTCATGGTTACAGTTGATGCATTCGGAAACCTCGGCCATTTCTTAAAATAACCTCGGAGGTAATGGGGAGCCATTTTTGAAAGTAGGTCAGCAACGAAGGGCCAATCGTGTCAACTCGGCAATCCCCGTCACAAGCCGGGGATTGCCGGAAAGAGCTGATTGACAAAATATGAAACAAAGATGTGTTCATATGATCATCTTTAATGAAAAGGGTAAAAATACCATTCAATTGTGATATATAACCAATTTGCGTGTATCGAAATACATATTTAGTGCCTGTGTGCATTTTGCGTTATCCGCCGGAAATAAGGCGAATTACCCCAGGATTTCTGGTGTATTCATGTACTGCCTACGAGGTATATCTACCGACTTGTTACGGGGATTGCCGAGTAGATACGATTGACAGTTGATGGTCCATCTTGAAATCACGTGACCAAATCTGTGTGGTTTTGATTCAGGGTAGCGGTACGTGAGTACCTGAGACAAAATTACCTGAGCAGATATTACGGCTGATTGAGGCCGAGAACAACAACAACAACTTGAATTATAACGAGATAGGCTTCGGGTTGACTTACAGAATGTAATCCAGGTTTGACCAGCTCTGGAGTGGAGTTAACCCATTACCAAACAATAACGACATTTAGCCGTTACAGACAACCATGGAAATCATTGTAACAATGGAAGAAATTGCGTAAGACGAGCAATTTTCCTCTTCCCAAAATGTTTTTTGCCCTATCAGATGATTATTTTTTCAATTTCATTACATTTTGAAATGTCTCTCCTTAAAATGTCATATAAGAATATTACTTCCCAATTTCAACACATTTTGAAATGTCTCTTCTCAAAATGATTTCTGTCCTACAGTTTGTATCAGAGGATTATTTTCCAATTTCATCACATTTTGAAATGTCGTCTGCAGTCAAAATATTTTGCGTTTGGTAAAGCTTTTGGGTCTTTCTCCATCATTAAACTATGCCATTTGGTAAAGTTTTGGACAGATTCAAATTGTTATCATTAGAAAAAAACCATCAGCACACCTTAAATGTCAAATCTAACCAGAAATAACCCAGATTAGCAAGTTTTATAATTCAGATTTCCCGATTCTTCACCTCTGATCTAAAAAGTTGATATACACTTTTTTTAACCGACCAATCAGAATTCTTTATTTTGAGCATGTAAACAAACAGGTTGTTGATAAACATGATTGATTTGGAGACAACTATATTTCAAGCACAAAATAATTTATTTTAGATGAGTCTATTATATAGCATTGCATTCCTTAGCTAATTCTCACGATTTTTATAAACAAAATAAAAGAACTCCATATATTTTTTCTGTAATTTATTTGTACTCTTATTCTTTGATGTGCCTTTTACAAACCGGGAATCTCATTATAATTGGAACTCTGTTGACAAATATAAACCCGTTACAATCACAAACAAACTTGGCGTTTTATAACGATTGCAATCTATTGGGACGTTCTGTGCATACGTATACACTGTTTCCGTTTCTAAAATGATCTAAATGTGTGCGTCGTTTCACTTTTTTTTTAAATGAAAACACATATTTGGAGAAATTTACGATAATGTTTTGTTTAGCGAAAAGGGCCGATTTAATCGCCACATTAACGTTTCTTATCTACAGAGCAGAGCAATCTGTAAGATTGTCCCGTTAATCCTTTACCAAATGCCTAATTTTCAAATGTCACAAATTGAAAGAGTTTGTAGATAATATTTCAAAATGTGCTGAAATTGAAAAGCAATCTTCTGATAGGGCAGAAAACATTGTGGGAAAAGGAAAAAATTTCTAATCAAGAGCAATCTCTCCTTTCCCACAGTATTTTCCAGAGGCGTCTGCAACAAACTGGTCAAATGTCGTTATTGTTTGGTGATGGGTTGAAGAACATGAACACAAAACCTGAATCCTAGATCGAGGCTAGACCAAATATACTTACGATGTCTACCAAGTTGATTTTTCCCTCTCACCAATTTACAATTCCATCTATGTGCTATTGTGCACAGTCTGTGACGGGGAGAGACTGTGGCTGGGAAATGATAAGCAACAGTGCTGTGGAGAAAATTCGATGAAAAAGGATAAGCGCACTGAGTGTCATGGTTATCTGACCGACATCTAATTTTTGAATTGCGCAACATTTAATCCATTCGAACAACAAAACAAGTATCTCGAGCAAATTAAATAGGTTATTTCACAGAGGTTCATAAACAATTCACAGAACCCATCTTGTATTTTCCGTGAACACTTGAGAAATGGTGACGCGTCACCCTAAGAAAAGCCAACTGTACATTTGCGAACGTGTTAAAAAAAACTTGAACTTGAATATTTGATTAAACGCCTATTTCTATAAATAAGTGCATATTCAATGGAGCAGTACAAAGAATGAAATAAAATTTTAAACTTTTTAGCAGTACAAAGAATGAAATAAAATTTTAAACTTTTTTAACCTCACTTTTGAGTGTAAAAGATTATCGATCTAACACAGTTAAAGAAGCAGAAAATAGTTCTTGAAGTAGTATTTTTTCAATTTTTGTTACATGTCTACATGATCACTTTGTTTCATGCTAACTGGTAAATCATTCCATAACTTTGGACCTATCACGCTGAAACTTCTGTCAGAAAAAGCCTTGTTTTTATCAAAAGGAACATCATAACAACCAATATATGATTCTAATGATCTCTAGTTACGTTTTGACACTTTATGAGACAGAATTTCATTTAGATAAGATGATGCCCTTCCTAAAGAACGGTTGTACATATACGTGTATACTAAAACTTTGAATCGTATACTTGCTTTTATTTATCATTTTTTTGTTTTATATGGGTATATCAAATCAACATTACTTCAGTTATGTAGCGATGCCCGACTCTTAATGATGGAGGAAGACCCCACACTCAACTGCCCATAAGGGCTGGTCAAGGCGGGTAGAACCATCGGCATTCCCTAAGTCAGTCGGGAGACTGCCTCTCATGAAAATCCATATCCCTCTCAGGATTTGAACCCACGCGGAGAGGGGCCTTGTGATTTCAAGTTCTGTACTCTAACCACTAGGCCACGGAGGCCCCACTTGCTTTTATAGGGAGCCAGTGAAGATCAAATAATGCATTCTTTGAACTTTCATACTTGGAACGGTTTAACACCATCTTAGCACACATATTCTGAATACGTTGAAGTTTTGATAATTCTGATTTGGATACGCCATAAGGAATAGCGTTGCAATAATCTAGGTGTGCTATCACTAAGGTTAAAACAAGAGTTTCACTGGCTTCTTTCGACAAATCTTTCGAATGCTCTTGATCCGAAAATAATTCAGCATGACAAATTTACATTTATGTTTAATATGGTCTTTGAAGGTAAAAGACTCATCCCAAAAAAGCGACCAGATACCTAATACAATTTTGTGATATAATGACATGTCCACATATATCGATTTCAATAGTATTACACTTACTAACCCTTTCCCAAACAATAAAGACATTTGACGACTTTGTTGCAGACGTCATTAAAAACATTGTGGGAAAAGGAGAAATTGCTCGTAACGAGCATTCTTTCCTTTTCCCACAAGGTTTTCTGCCCTTTCTGAAGAATATTGTTCAATTTCATTACATCTTGAAATGCCGTCTGCAAACTCTTTCAATTTGGGACATTCAAAAATATGTTGTTTGGCAAAGGGTTAAGCTGTGCATAACTTCCAAATTGAATAGACTCTGTCTTTGAATGGCGGCTTCCTATTTATGTCAAAGGTAATTTCATTGTATGAACCCGATGAGTTCATATTGGTAACATAGCAGCTCACTACTTAGTATACTTGATTTGAGATTCACAACAGCCCCGTTACAAGGATTTTCCTTTACACGCAACATTTATTCTGTCACAAGAGCAATTTATCGACCGAACTCAGGGTGGCGTAACATTTTTGATGTCTGTCACTAGATCACGAGATCGCTGTGAGCAGCTAGCTGTCAGTATCGATGTTCTGTTTTGTTTCACTTTGTTATCGTGTTTTATTTTCATATGATGAGACTTTAATAAACAATGAACTGTTTTGTTTGTTGTTTCGACTTCGGCTCATCGAATAATATCTGCGGATTAAGAATTGAAGTGGTTATTTGACCAATCCTCGTGTGTGAAAAAAAGCCGTTTTGAGTCTCCATACTCTAACGTTGTTGAACATTTGTGTTTGCATCGAAAAAGCGAAACGATTTATCACACCTTTAAGTCATTGTATCTTTGTATCTTGGTTGTTTTTCCAAAATGAAAATAAGGTATACAAATGTACAACCAGATGTATTTGAGACGAATGAGATGATTGTACATGAATGTACTACAACTCACCTATGGGTAATCAAAATTTAGATCATCGTTTTCGAAATAAACCGTTCAAATGGCTTCGGTATTAGCAACATAAATACGCTATATCTTAAACACATCATAATGAAAAATGATGGGAGTCGTATCAATAACCAATTTCATATAAAATGTTAGATCTGTGATGGAGCTTTATTTGTAGAAGACATTTCATTTTAGAAATATAATTCAATCTCGGAGAAGGTCCTTCTAAGCCTGACTTTGCTAAAGTTCTTGCCGCACATTCCCCCTACGTTTACAGATTTAAACATACTTTTTATAATGTGTTTTTAATCATGGAGAAATGAACTGTTATTTCGAAAAGCATTTCCAGGTTCGAGCACTTGTTGGTACACTGCGGGTGAGAATCCCTTTCCTCATCAGCAAACTATTTTAATATGAAACGACCAACTATCCCCCCACCACCCGTTAGTTTAAACATATTTTATTGTAAAATGTTTTTACAATAGGATTGGGACGGAAGCTATAAGCTTATTGAGTACCTCTCCTTAATAACATTACAACACGACAGCAATACAATACAAAAAATATGTAACATATAATTGTAAATTCACTGATAGAGAGAAGGGGACAAGTAGAGAAAGAGTTATTTAGAGATATAGATAGAATAGGGAGAAAGAGACAGACTGGATGCAGCTGTGGATGAATGGACCAGAAATGATAAACCATCAATCAAACCGTTTGCTTCCTTTGATATAATTGTGAACATGAGTGAATACCATATATACCCCCCCTGTTGAAGTGACACGTTGTTTCTGTCTGCACGTACTTCTCATTAGTGAAAAGCTCCGCTAGCGGTGGTTTCCGCTGCACTTATAACTGTACTGCTACAAATAAAAAGAGGAATTAAACTTAACGTTTACATATATCCACTCAATTTTGACGGAATAACATTGGCTTAAAGACAGTTGGAAAACAAGGTGCAAATGCTCATAACGTTCACTTTTGTCATAGTGACAGCCATTATTGTTTTTTAGTGATATTAACCGCGAACATTTGACTTTTTATTTTTTTACACTGTCGTATACATTGGAATCACATCAAAGCACTGAAAGGCCGGAAAGATTCCACTTTTTGATTGAAAACACAGATGTTAAAGGGACTAACTCAGATTTGTGTGCTATTGAAGTAATAAACGATAAAAATTCAATACTAACAACCAGTGTCACTAAACCAAAGACACTTTTCAATATCTCTCGTAATTGATGCTTGATAAAACCGTTATTATCAAATAATAAATCATTATGATATGAATAATATCATGATAAAGATATGAAGTTATCAGCGCTTCTATGGGAAATACGGTTTATAAATAATTTAAACACATAAGCTTCTCCTAACGCTTGTTACTTACGTCACGTGAGAGGAGAGGTTCAACTTTTCGTAACACCCACGTGACGATGATATCTCAAAATAGCACCTGTTATTTTAAGCTAAGCTTGTAAATTTACGAAATAAACCCATTTAACGGTTCGCAATAACTGCTGCACAAATGATCTACATCTTTTTTGTATGGTTATAAACTGGGTTTGGAAGATGTCAATACTCTAGTCTCTTGTAACTTAAGCAATTTATGTTGTTATTTTATCCAGACAATTTATTTTAAAGAGATGTAAACCTTATTTGTTTGAAAGGGCTAAAGTTAAATATTGCGTTTTGTCTAGTAGCAATGATAGATTAATGCAGATTTTTCATGTGTGTTCCTTATAGGATATTACGTGTGACATAGCCCCATTAACATTCAGATTGATCCACAGAAATGAGAGATCATTGTTTAGAGATAAATCGTTTAAACGCTTTATTATATGGGTAAGATAAAAGCGCTATATCTTTACGAAACTGTTATCGCCATCGCTGAGAATTGAATGGATAAGCATGTTTTACAGTACTCGAATCGACTTTGACGTCGAACGACACTCCTATCACGTGCCGCTATCAAGGTTCGTCATGAAGCAATGACACAACTATTTATTAACCATCGAAGTACTTTAAGGCAAGGGCTTTTTTGCATTATTTAACAGGGATCCATAAAAAGCGCCATTCTAATTAGAAATTTCTCATAAATCATACAGTTTTCCCAAAACTTCAAAGCCACAACTTCTTTTTCTTTCAAAATCAGCAATTTCATCGACACTATACCCAAAATATTAACAGACCCGGACCAATTCAAAGAAAAAAGACCAAAAATGGCTCGAACACTTATTCACATATTTCAATTATAAACACAGGTTCAAAGTTACATTCAAGTGAGAAAATTAGAAATGGTCTTTTGGCTAGTGATATGAAATGTTTTGATCATCTTTTAAACGTTTGCTACACAAAAACCAAACTGTGATATTGTCCCTTTAAGGATGTAATCTGCAGGCCCCATAAGTCGACACCAATTGCCATTTAACCAACAATGCGACACAAAACTGTTTTGCAATGCATACGTGGCTTTAATACGTAGATGAACGGGGGTGAGAGAAGATGGCTTCCTTAGTGGGAATTATAATTGTTATTCTTGGTGGATTGATTCTCGCCTGCAATGGGAATGGAAACGGTGTGTTTTATTTTATTTATTCTCGATTTATTTATCTTTTTATTCACACCGACCCCCATCGATGTATACCTAGAAAGACCGAATCCGACGAAGGAATCAGTTTCTCGGTTTGTGGGTAGTCTGACCTAATCTTGCTGTCTCTATCCACATCCTTTGTTTATTTATGTTACTGTCATTAAATCTTAACGAACCAACTCAGAACAATTCCATTCAGTTCTCATTAAAAGTCCTTATTCACAGAATAGAATATGTGAAAGCCAAAACAAAATGTCGTCGAACCAATATAGTTTTAGTATTGTTGTTTGGTACATTATCAAAAGTAGCAATTGAAAGCACAATCAGTGCAGGAGATGTCAATCTATCAACGTATGTACAGTTTGTACATATAAGAGGAAGATGTCAATACCGAAGTCACAGATTTGGATTAAAATACTTAACTGTACTGTTTCTTTTGCTCTATATTATTACTTTCAAGTTTACAATCTTCACGACTTACCGAGCCTTTGTAAATTGCAGTTTATTATATTTACGTGAACGCTTCGTTGAGTGCAGTTAATTCAAAATGTCGATTCGTGGTAGATTCCATATTTTTCTCTCTTCACCCTTGTATCGAGGGTCCCTAGTTCGGTCCTCGTTAGTCATGTCAAAGTTGCCAGGATTAGCCCTCAAATGGGCGCGGATACTGGTTCAGTACATGGATCTAGGAAGCAGTTGTCGAGAGTGAACTTAATAAGTTTCAAGCTTCAGCCACAAACGATGCAAATGAAATAGGTGTTAACTAAACTAAACTAACAATCTTTACCCAACCTCTCAGTAATGAAATGTCCCTAGATAATCGGCCCAGTGAAAGTCTTAATGAGATGAAAGGTCAACATGTGGGTACAGTGATATTTTATAACTATGGATTTACCTGAACCATATTCTTGCTGTAGGCTCAGTTGGCCAATCAAATGTGGTCATTTGCAGATGTACGGCTCTAACAGACAATCTAGAATCACCTTAGTTTATCCCATTGCAATACAATAACGAGATTTGACGATTTTGTTGCTGACGACTCTGAAGAAACATTGCGGGAAAAGGAATAATGCTCATTAAGAGCAATTTCTCCTGTACCCTTTATTTTTTTCTGCCCTATAAGAAGATTTTTTATCAATTTCATCATATTTCGTAATATCGTCTGCAAACTCTTTCAATTTTGGGCAGTCGAAAATTTGGCGTTTGGTAAAGGTTTAAAACTGTATTTATTTTACACCAAATGTGAGAATTTATCACTTAAATGTATAACATTGTATAACATTTTCCACCCTTTCAGTGAAGAAATGTCCCAGGATAAACAACCCAATGAACGGTTACGTGACGATGGTGCGAAAACGCCCAGGACAGCCGCAAAAAGCCCATTTTCATTGCGACCCGGGGTATATGCTCATCCCACCGGAATGGCTCACTCTGGAGTGTCTCGAGAGGAATATGAGGTGGAGTAACGACTATCCCACCTGTCGAGGTAGGGATATTTGAGATTGTAACAGTATAAGACATTCTTAAGAAATGTTATCCCTTGAATGTTATCGTATGAGTTGGTGTGACGACTTCCCCTGCTGTCGATGTAGGAACATTTGAGTTTGTAACAGTATAAGTCATTCTTAAGAAATGCTATTCCTTGATTGTTATGATTTGAGTTGGTGTAACAACTTCCCCACGTGTCGAGGTAGGAACATTTGAGTTTGTAACAGTAAAAGTCATTCTTAAAAACATGCTATACCTTGAATGTTATGGTTTGAGTTGGTGTAAAGACTATCCCTACTGTCGAGGTAGGAACATTTGAGTTTGTAACAGTATAAGTCATTCTTAAAAAATGTTATCCCTTGAATGTTATGGTTTGAGTTGGTGTAACGACTATCCCACCTGTCGATGTAGGAACATTTCAGATTGTAACATTATAAGTCATTTTTAAGAAATGCTATACCTTGAATGTTATGGTTTAAGTTGGTGTAACGACTTACCCACGTGTCGGGGCAGGAACCTTTGAGATTGTAACAGAACAAGACATTTTTAAGAAATGTTATCCCTTGAATGTTATGGTTTGAGTTGGTGTAACGACTATCCCACCTGTCGAGGCAGGAACATTTCAGATTGTAACATTATAAGTCATTTTTAAGAAATGCTATACCTTGAATGTTATGGTTTAAGTTGGTGTAACGACTTACCCACGTGTCGGGGCAGGAACCTTTGAGATTGTAACAGAACAAGTCATTTTTAAGAAATACTATCCTTTGAATGTTATGGTTAGAGCTGGTGTGACGACTTCCCCTGGTGTCGATGTAGGAACATTTGAGTTTGTATCAGTATAAGTCATTTTTAAGAAATGCTATCCCTTGAATGTTATGGTTTAAGTTGGTGTAACGACTTACCCACGTGTCGAGGTAGGAACTTTTGAGATTGTAACAGTATAAGTCATTTTTAAGGAATGCCATCCCTTGAATGTTATGGTTTAAGTTGGTGTAACGACTTACCCACGTGTTGAGGCAGGAACTTTTGAGATTGTAACAGTATAAGTCATTTCTAAGAAATGACATCCCTTGAATGTTATGGTTTAAGTTGGTGTAACGACTTACCCACGTGTCGAGGCAGGAACTTCTGAGATTGTAATAGTATAAGTCATTTTTAAGAAATGCTATCCCTTGAATGTTATGGTTTAAGTTGGTGTAAAGTCTTACCCACGTGTTGAGGCAGGAAGTTTTGAGATTGTAACAGTATAAGTCAATTTTAAGAAATGATATCCCTTGAATGTTATGGTTTAAGTTGGTGTAACGACTTACCCACGTGTCGAGGCAGGAACTTTTGAGATTGTAACAGTATAAGTCATTTTTAAGAAATGCTATCCCTTGAATGTTATGGTTTAAGTTGGTGTAAAGTCTTACCCACGTGTCGAGGTAGCGAGCAATTTCTCCTATTCCAACAATGTTTTCTAGAGTCGTCTGAAAGTGGTTTAATGTCGTCATTGTTTGGGAAAGCGTTAACAGAGATTATGTGATTCTTAAAATAAGTCTTTGCAACTTGAGTTCTTTTAAACTACCCAAAGTGGACGCTCATATGAAATATGTTATTGGCCGGGATATTTTACACCACCTTGGTTAGCCCATACTTAATTACGAGGTGTATGTATCAGGTCACGGAATACCCGATTAATTACGATTTTGTTCAAACAATGACGTCGTTTCCTGTCTCGTTTAGACAGCGTTTGGTTTCATCAATTTCAGGTCAAGCCACGGTGGCTGATATTGCCAAGGGGTTAAACGACAAAATGGACCAACTCGGTGGGGGTTCTGCTGATGCAGGAGGTATACAAGGTATGTGCAGCTTCACGAATGTAAACTATGTGCACAGAACATAGAACATATTTTATTAGAACTTAAAGGCACATAAAAGGAGATAAGTAGAAATAAAATACTAAAAAGTATATGGAGTTCTTTTATCATTTTCATAAAAGTCATGACAATTCATTTACGAATGCATTGAGACCTTATTAAATAGACTCCTTTAACATAAGTTATTTTGTGCTTCGACTATAGTAGTCTCCAAATCAATCATGTTTATCAACAGCCTGTTTGTTTTCATATTCAAAATTACACATTCTGATTGGTCAGTTCAAACATTTGTGTATCAACTGTCAAGGTCAGGTGTGAAGAATCACACAATTAAACTGGTTTATCTGGGTTAATTCTTGTTGGCTTTCACGTTTAAGTTGTGCTGATGTTTTTTTTTTGGGTGACTATTTGAATCTGACCAAAAGTTTACCAATAAATATAGTTTTATATAGCATTAATCTCCTTTTATGTGTCTTTAAGCATATTAGCTCATTGTTCTTAAAATACAATTAACTACATAACAATGATAATAGTGTCATTTCATATATACAATCAACTTAACAAAACGCATTGCTCTGAAATAAGAAAACAAAAGTTCTATTTTACTTTTATCAGAAATCATGATGACAAAGTGTATAAATAGCCATCGATGCCTTGCTAAACTGAAAATTTAACTAAGATTAAGTATTGAATAGAGACATCAATGATGGTTTTCATTCTACAAAGTTGTGTATGAGAGTGTTAAAAACGTTTTCAACAAACAGTGCAAGGTTTGTCAGTATTGTGATGATTGGAGATGTAAACTATGTGTCACGACTTACCCAAAATCACAGGTGCACATGCATATTGTTATCCTGGTATCAGTTCTATGGACAGTCAAACTTGTGTTAAAAGGCTGTTTAAAATTGACTGTTTAAGACAGGTTGGCTGCTTAACACAAATGGATGTACATTCGTAACGAGCAATTTTCCTTTTCCCACAATGTTTTCTGCACTATAAGAGGATTATTTTCCAATTTTATCACTTTTTGATATGTCGTCTGCAAACTCTTTCAATTTTGGACAAATCAAAATGTGTTGTTTGGGAAAAGGTTAACATCGATTGTGAAACAACCCCATACATAACAGGGGCCCGTTTTACTAAACAGTTTACGGAAAATGTTTGCGTAAGTCATAATTGATTAACATGGATGATATCTTCAATGAAAGTACAATATTGCAATGTGACACGTCATTGGAAGCGTCTCGGAGAGACGATTCTAATGATGTGTTACTTTGCAATATTGCTTTGCCAAATATTGAAATAAAAGGACTTGTTGTTTTAGACTTACGCAAATCTAAAGCGTAAACTGCTTTCAGTGTACCGCCCCAGGTGGCTCAACAAAAAGGTCTAACTTTAGACACGTTTAAGTCGTCAAAAACCCTTTTTAGTGCTGGAAACCGACCATTTGAAACAGGTGTTAGAGCCCAGGCAAAGCCACCAAGTACATTGGCGGCTGGTCTTTTGATCTAACCTGCTTGCTACCGGAAGCTATCTTTCGGAAAATTGGAATATGTTTAAGGTTTTAAAAGCAGATGACACAAAAAATCTATCTTTTAGAAAATTTCACTATTACTGATTTTGTGGAATATATTTGTATATTGACCTATAGTGTGCAGCAAGTGAAGGCCGAAGTGGGTACGTGCTGTGAATCTAGTTCCCAACTCATGCTGCACAACCCATTCAAGGGAAAGGATAACAAAAGACAAATAAAACAATTAAAAAATTCTAATTTTTAATCACTTT
>OX401408.1:1795211-1808762 GCA_947846245.1 Cerastoderma edule
AATTGTCATTTGGTTTACAGGAATATAGTACCTATCAAAACATAATTTACTTCCAAATATCGTCATATAAGTGAACAAGCACCAAGTAGGATATGAACATAACATTACCCTTTTTTTATATATATGTTTATCATCATTATAATTCAATTTCATTTAGATATGGATATAGCAGCATGTAAAAGGTTTGTTCCCGGAACCGTGATTCGAATTTTATCACACATGGGTGATTTTAGGGGTTAGGAGGACCTTCAAGGGAAAGTTGACTATCAATTGTCTAAGTAAACATAGAGGGTTACCATTTATTATGTGGTTTAATGGAGAACACATATCTATATAATGGGTTTAACTTTATACATTTATCTATACATTTTCTAGTAAATTATATTAACGTTGAAATCAAATAAATCAAGTCTGAAAATATGAGAAAATCACACATATTCAAAGTCCTCATGTACTATCAATCTGAACACATCGGGTTTATCCAATAGAAAACACCTCTGAAATAATAGGGATGACGCCATATTGTTTACCGCGATAATGACGTCACTTTCTTTCGTTTCTAAAAATAGATCTTGAATGTAAAATCCAAAAAGTCGTTAAATTTGATTGAGGAAATAAGTATACATGTCACAACAACAAGTTCGCCATTTGATATGAGTTACTGATCAAAAGTGATTAAAAAGGATGTCCAACACTTCCATACACATTGAACTACTTAACATGCACGCTTAGAAAAGGTGTTCATTGGCGGATGCCGATTTACCCGAAAAATTGTAACCCTACACTTATATCCGAGGTGTATTTCACAGCTCACGGAAATACCCGAGTAGTTCCGATTGATGTACTATTTAACCTAATTGGACAATCAGCGATGCTAGGTCTGCATATCTCATTAAGTGTAATACTCCTTGGTACCTATCCTTCAGCGTGGTCAGGCGGCGGTTGATGTTCATGTAAGTTTTTTTCCGCGGGCGGTCTTGTACTTCCACCTGCGGTTATAAATTATATCTAATTCATTTGCACTCTATTTGTCTTTAACTTATTACCATACAATAACGACACTTGACCAGCCTGTTGCAGACGACTCTGGAAAACATTTAGTGAAAAGGAGAAATTGTTCTTTACGATCAATTTCTTCGTTTCATTCAATGTTTCTGCCCCTATCAGAAGATGATTTTTCAATTTCGCCACATTTTGAAATGTCGTCTGCAAACTCTTTCAATTTGAGAATTGCTAGTTTTGTTTGGTAGGTCGGCTCATCCTATCTTCTAAGGTCTGGAACCAGCGATCTTCAATGGCATCCAATAGAATAAGAGGCATATGTACGGTGACACAGAGGTGACAGGTATCCGATTGTTTTTTCTCGTTATTCCGAGTTAGTTCGTCGAGATAACGAGATCATTAAGTCGTTATTTCGACTTGCAAAATCGAAAAAATGATATGATTAAGTCGTAATTACGAGTTTGCTGACCAATCAGATTCACTCTGTCTTTAACTAAAAATATAATCTACCCGCGTGCGTACACAAAACAGGAGTGGTTAACACTGCGTCACATTGTACGTCACTCAGCCTGGTAGGCTATAGATTTTACATAAATTCGCTGAATACAACAAACCATCTTATTAATCAACTAACTCGTTATAACGTTAATTTTTATCTCATTATGTCGACTTACTACCTCGGAATAACGAAAAAACGCATACAAGTCACCTCTGTGCCACCGAACAGATGGGATGGCTACTCGTCTAACAAATGTCCTGGCGTCATAATTTGTTTTTGTAAGGAATAAGTAGGCTGATAGCCTGCGCCTTTCTCCATATGCTCTGGATGTTCAAGTGGAAGGAACACCCTTTCGTATTAATTCCTGGAATGCTTCTTTTATTGCATTGTGGGAAACTGTTTCTAAGTCGGAGGGCGGTACTCGTTGATGGAAATCTTAGCCCAAAGTCGTACACCTTTCCAAGTCATGATTGATGAGTCGTGTTTATTAATTCAAACGAAGGCCGAAGATTGGAGAATTACTAAAGTAACAAAAATCAATTAGATTCAGACTATCAATTTATCATTTCCAACGAAGGCCAATGGTTTCTTATTTGCACAAATAACAATTATCAATTACATTCAGACTATCAATTTATCATTTTCAACGAATGCCAATTGTTTCTTATTTGCACAAATAACAATTATCAATTAGATTCAGACTATCGATTTATTAAGTCAAACGACAGACTTCTACAGTTTTATATTTTTCACTTTTACCGATTTTCCTTTTTTCCCAAATGGTGGGCCAATAACCCCCCTTGGGATAGGTGTGATTAAAGATTTAGTTGACGTTCACGGAAAACACCATGTAGAAATGTACAATACACGAATTTGCCTAATGGGGTCAGTAAATGCTCTTTGGGTAATGTACCATGAATGCCTGAGAACGGTAGTTCTTTTAAAGTGATACACTAACAGAATGTGTTGTCTGAGTAATAATCATTTTAAAATATGATAAACAATCCTTATCACTAAATAAATCACCAATATCAAATATATACGTTAAAGGTACAGAAAACCTGACCATTTCTTTACAGTCGAGTTATGTCTAGAAATAAAGATAAGCGCTCCGAATATCAAGTGGCGAGCACCTGGTTAAAATGTGCACATAATTCTGTCATATATCCAACAAGAACAACGCCAGTTATTAATTGTCATATATTCTAGAACTTACACAATTGACTGCAAATTAGAGCCATTTTGGCTTTAATTGTCAAATATTCTAGAACTAAAACACTTTTCTGTAAATGAGCGCTGATCTGACTTTAATTGTCAAATATCTTAGAAATTACACAATTTTACTCTAAATAAGTGCTATTCTGGCTTTAATTGTCAAATATTTTAGAACTTACACAGTTTTACTACAATTATGAGCGTTATTCTGACTTTGAATGCTTTCAGGTTGGTTGGTGGTCGGTCCGAACGAAATTGTATGAAGAAACAACATGGCGCCGGGTCGTATTATGATTGGTCTGGCCACGAACCCTATTGCATCGCCATTGGGCGGATAGGTCAGGGTTTTGTGCATATATTCTTTTCACTTATACGCTCATTCTTTCATGAATCTATGTATCTATTCTTTTCTATTCATTGTTCATGCATTTGTTCATTTTACCCTTTGGTTTATTCAACTGTATATATTTATTTATCAATCTATTTATTAACCGTTTTGTTTCTATTTTCAATTGTCTATTCATTTATGTAATTACTTGTTCATTTTTATTTTCAGTTGATTAGCTTTTTATCAACTTTTCATGAATGCATCCACTCCCACTCACTCTCTTTATTTATCTTTTTATTCACACCGACCCCCATCGATGTTTACCTAGAAAGACCGAATCCGACGAAGGAATCAGTTTCTCGGTTTGTGGGTAGTCTGACCTAATCTTGCTGTCTCTATCCACATCCTTTGTTTATTTATGTTACTGTCATTAAATCTTAACGAACCAACTCAGAACAATTCCATTCAGTTCTCATTAAAAGTCCTTATTCACAGAATAGAATATGTGAAAGCCAAAACAAAATGTCGTCGAACCAATATAGTTTTAGTATTGTTGTTTGGTACATTATCAAAAGTAGCAATTGAAAGCACAATCAGTGCAGGAGATGTCAATCTATCAACGTATGTACAGTTTGTACATATAAGAGGAATATGTCAATACCGAAGTCACAGATTTGGATTAATATACTTAACTGTACTGTTTCTTTTGCTCTATATTATTACTTTCAAGTTTACAATCTTCACGACTTACCGAGCCTTTGTAAATTGCAGTTTATTATATTTACGTGAACGCTTCGTTGAGTGCAGTTAATTCAAAATGTCGATTCGTGGTAGATTCCATATTTTTCTCTCTTCACCCTTGTATCGAGGGTCCCTAGTTCGGTCCTCGTTAGTCATGTCAAAGTTGCCAGGATTAGCCCTCAAATGGGCGCGGATACTGGTTCAGTACATGGATCTAGGAAGCAGTTGTCGAGAGTGAACTTAATAAGTTTCAAGCTTCAGCCACAAACAATGCAAATGAAATAGGTGTTAACTAAACTAAACTAACAATCTTTACCCAACCTCTCAGTAATGAAATGTCCCTAGATAATCGGCCCAGTGAAAGTCTTAATGAGATGAAAGGTCAACATGTGGGTACAGTGATATTTTATAACTATGGATTTACCTGAACCATATTCTTGCTGTAGGCTCAGTTGGCCAATCAAATGTGGTCATTTGCAGATGTACGGCTCTAACAGACAATCTAGAATCACCTTAGTTTATCCCATTGCAATACAATAACGAGATTTGACGATTTTGTTGCTGACGACTCTGAAGAAACATTGCGGGAAAAGGAATAATGCTCATTAAGAGCAATTTCTCCTGTACCCTTTATTTTTTTCTGCCCTATAAGAAGATTTTTTATCAATTTCATCATATTTCGTAATATCGTCTGCAAACTCTTTCAATTTTGGGCAGTCGAAAATTTGGCGTTTGGTAAAGGTTTAAAACTGTATTTATTTTACACCAAATGTGAGAATTTATCACTTAAATGTATAACATTGTATAACATTTTCCACCCTTTCAGTGAAGAAATGTCCAAGGATAAACAACCCAATGAACGGTTACGTGACGATGGAGCGAAAACGCCCAGGACAGCCGCAAAAAGCCCATTTTCATTGCGACCCGGGGTATAATCTCATCCCACCGGAATGGCAAACTCTGGAGTGTCTCGAGAGGAATATGAGGTGGAGTAACGACTATCCCACCTGTCGAGGTAGGGATATTTGAGATTGTAACAGTATAAGACATTCTTAAGAAATGTTATCCCTTGAATGTTATCGTTTGAGTTGGTGTGACGACTTCCCCTGCTGTCGATGTAGGAACATTTGAGTTTGTAACAGTATAAGTCATTCTTAAGAAATACTATTCCTTGATTGTTATGATTTGAGTTGGTGTAACAACTTCCCCACGTGTCGAGGTAGGAACATTTGAGTTTGTAACAGTATAAGTCATTCTTAAAAACATGCTATACTTTGAATGTTATGGTTTGAGTTGGTGTAAAGACTATCCCTACTGTCGAGGTAGGAACATTTGAGTTTGTAACAGTATAAGTCATTCTTAAAAAATGTTATCCCTTGAATGTTATGGTTTGAGTTGGTGTAACGACTATCCCACCTGTCGATGTAGGAACATTTCAGATTGTAACATTATAAGTCATTTTTAAGAAATGCTATACCTTGAATGTTATGGTTTAAGTTGGTGTAACGACTTACCCACGTGTCGGGGCAGGAACCTTTGAGATTGTAACAGAACAAGACATTTTTAAGAAATGTTATCCCTTGAATGTTATGGTTTGAGTTGGTGTAACGACTATCCCACCTGTCGAGGCAGGAACATTTCAGATTGTAACATTATAAGTCATTTTTAAGAAATGCTATACCTTGAATGTTATGGTTTAAGTTGGTGTAACGACTTACCCACGTGTCGGGGCAGGAACCTTTGAGATTGTAACAGAACAAGTCATTTTTAAGAAATACTATCCCTTGAATGTTATGGTTAGAGCTGGTGTGACGACTTCCCCTGGTGTCGATGTAGGAACATTTGAGTTTGTATCAGTATAAGTCATTCTTAAGAAATGCTATCCCTTGAATGTTATGGTTTAAGTTGGTGTAACGACTTACCCACGTGTCGAGGTAGGAACTTTTGAGATTGTAACAGTATAAGTCATTTTTAAGGAATGCCATCCCTTGAATGTTATGGTTTAAGTTGGTATAACGACTTACCCACGTGTCGAGGCAGGAAGTTTTGAGATTGTAACAGTATAAGTCATTTTTAAGAAATGCTATCCCTTGAATGTTATGGTTTAAGTTGGTGTAACGACTTACCCACGTGTTGAGGCAGGAACTTTTGAGATTGTAACAGTATAAGTCATTTCTAAGAAATGACATCCCTTGAATGTTATGGTTTAAGTTGGTGTAACGACTTACCCACGTGTCGAGGCAGGAACTTCTGAGATAATTTAACAGTCTTCTTTTTTAGCATATAGAGTTCAAAGTTAAAAGCTATTCGTGAAGATAATGATATCGCAGTTTTGACGTTTTGTGAATATGCGGGATCACTTTTAGGCAAATGCGTAACCTTTTGGAACCCCTTAATTACCGATTTACGGCAGCGTGCAGTCTAATTTTGTTTTGTTTTTTGTAAAGACATTTTCTTTAATGCATTATCACAAACATGCGTTTACTTTTCAGTTACCGTGATTGACCGGTGCATCGTACCGAAGAAGCCGATTTTCGGGTCAATCTTTATTAATCACGAAGAGAAGACGTTGAAATATAAGTGTGATGTTGGATTTTGGTGAGTAAGAATGACCGTTTTCTGCGCCCATTTAAGTCTTTGCAACTAAATGAGCTTTTTTCACATCACAGAAAATTTAAAAGCGAAAATAAAATGCATTTGGAACAATGAAAGTTTTTTTCTAATTGTCATTTGGTTTACAGGAATATAGTACCTATCAAAACATAATTTACTTCCAAATATCGTCATATAAGTGAACAAGCACCAAGTAGGATATGAACATAACATTACCCTTTTTTTTATATATATGTTTATCATCATTATAATTCAATTTCATTTAGATATGGATATAGCAGCATGTAAAAGGTTTGTTCCCGGAACCGTGATTCGAATTTTATCACACATGGGTGATTTTAGGGGTTAGGAGGACCTTCAAGGGAAAGTCGACTATCAATTGTCTAAGTAAACATAGAGGGTTACCATTTATTATGTGGTTTAATGGAGAACACATATCTATATAATGGGTTTAACTTTATACATTTATCTATACATTTTCTAGTAAATTATATTAACGTTGAAATCAAATAAATCAAGTCTGAAAATATGAGAAAATCACACATATTCAAAGTCCTCATGTACTATCAATCTGAACACATCGGGTTTATCCAATAGAAAACACCTCTGAAATAATAGGGATGACGCCATATTGTTTACCGCGATAATGACGTCACTTTCTTTCGTTTCTAAAAATAGATCTTGAATGTAAAATCCAAAAAGTCGTTAAATTTGATTGAGGAAATAAGTATACATGTCACAACAACAAGTTCGCCATTTGATATGAGTTACTGATCAAAAGTGATTAAAAAGGATGTCCAACACTTCCATACACATTGAACTACTTAACATGCACGCTTAGAAAAGGTGTTCATTGGCGGATGCCGATTTACCCGAAAAATTGTAACCCTACACTTATATCCGAGGTGTATTTCACAGCTCACGGAAATACCCGAGTAGTTCCGATTGATGTACTATTTAACCTAATTGGACAATCAGCGATGCTAGGTCTGCACATCTCATTAAGTGTAATACTCCTTGGTACCTATCCTTCAGCGTGGTCAGGCGGCGGTTGATGTTCATGTAAGTTTTTTTCCGCGGGCGGTCTTGTACTTCCACCTGCGGTTATAAATTATATCTAATTCATTTGCACTCTATTTGTCTTTAACTTATTACCATACAATAACGACACTTGACCAGCCTGTTGCAGACGACTCTGGAAAACATTTAGTGAAAAGGAGAAATTGTTCTTTACGATCAATTTCTTCGTTTCATTCAATGTTTCTGCCCCTATCAGAAGATGATTTTTCAATTTCGCCACATTTTGAAATGTCGTCTGCAAACTCTTTCAATTTGAGAATTGCTAGTTTTGTTTGGTAGGTCGGCTCATCCTATCTTCTAAGGTCTGGAACCAGCGATCTTCAATGGCATCCAATAGAATAAGAGGCATATGTACGGTGACACAGAGGTGACAGGTATCCGATTGTTTTTTCTCGTTATTCCGAGTTAGTTCGTCGAGATAACGAGATCATTAAGTCGTTATTTCGACTTGCAAAATCGAAAAAATGATATGATTAAGTCGTAATTACGAGTTTGCTGACCAATCAGATTCACTCTGTCTTTAACTAAAAATATAATCTACCCGCGTGCGTACACAAAACAGGAGTGGTTAACACTGCGTCACATTGTACGTCACTCAGCCTGGTAGGCTATAGATTTTACATAAATTCGCTGAATACAACAAACCATCTTATTAATCAACTAACTCGTTATAACGTTAATTTTTATCTCATTATGTCGACTTACTACCTCGGAATAACGAAAAAACGCATACAAGTCACCTCTGTGCCACCGAACAGATGGGATGGCTACTCGTCTAACAAATGTCCTGGCGTCATAATTTGTTTTTGTAAGGAATAAGTAGGCTGATAGCCTGCGCCTTTCTCCATATGCTCTGGATGTTCAAGTGGAAGGAACACCCTTTCGTATTAATTCCTGGAATGCTTCTTTTATTGCATTGTGGGAAACTGTTTCTAAGTCGGAGGGCGGTACTCGTTGATGGAAATCTTAGCCCAAAGTCGTACACCTTTCCAAGTCATGATTGATGAGTCGTGTTTATTAATTCAAACGAAGGCCGAAGATTGGAGAATTACTAAAGTAACAAAAATCAATTAGATTCAGACTATCAATTTATCATTTCCAACGAAGGCCAATGGTTTCTTATTTGCACAAATAACAATTATCAATTACATTCAGACTATCAATTTATCATTTTCAACGAATGCCAATTGTTTCTTATTTGCACAAATAACAATTATCAATTAGATTCAGACTATCGATTTATTAAGTCAAACGACAGACTTCTACAGTTTTATATTTTTCACTTTTACCGATTTTCCTTTTTTCCCAAATGGTGGGCCAATAACCCCCCTTGGGATAGGTGTGATTAAAGATTTAGTTGACGTTCACGGAAAACACCATGTAGAAATGTACAATACACGAATTTGCCTAATGGGGTCGGTAAATGCTCTTTGGGTAATGTACCATGAATGCCTGAGAACGGTAGTTCTTTTAAAGTGATACACTAACAGAATGTGTTGTCTGAGTAATAATCATTTTAAAATATGATAAACAATCCTTATCACTAAATAAATCACCAATATCAAATATATACGTTAAAGGTACAGAAAACCTGACCATTTCTTTACAGTCGAGTTATGTCTAGAAATAAAGATAAGCGCTCCGAATATCAAGTGGCGAGCACCTGGTTAAAATGTGCACATAATTCTGTCATATATCCAACAAGAACAACGCCAGTTATTAATTGTCATATATTCTAGAACTTACATAATTGACTGCAAATTAGAGCCATTTTGGCTTTAATTGTCAAATATTCTAGAACTAAAACACTTTTCTGTAAATGAGCGCTGATCTGACTTTAATTGTCAAATATCTTAGAAATTACACAATTTTACTCTAAATAAGTGCTATTCTGGCTTTAATTGTCAAATATTTTAGAACTTACACAGTTTTACTACAATTATGAGCGTTATTCTGACTTTGAATGCTTTCAGGTTGGTTGGTGGTCGGTCCGAACGAAATTGTATGAAGAAACAACATGGCGCCGGGTCGTATTATGATTGGTCTGGCCACGAACCCTATTGCATCGCCATTGGGCGGATAGGTCAGGGTTTTGTGCATATATTCTTTTCACTTATACGCTCATTCTTTCATGAATCTATGTATCTATTCTTTTCTATTCATTGTTCATGCATTTGTTCATTTTACCCTTTGGTTTATTCAACTGTATATATTTATTTATCAATCTATTTATTAACCGTTTTGTTTCTATTTTCAATTGTCTATTCATTTATGTAATTACTTGTTCATTTTTATTTTCAGTTGATTAGCTTTTTATCAACTTTTCATGAATGCATCCACTCCCACTCACTCTCTTTATTTATCTTTTTATTCACACCGACCCCCATCGATGTTTACCTAGAAAGACCGAATCCGACGAAGGAATCAGTTTCTCGGTTTGTGGGTAGTCTGACCTAATCTTGCTGTCTCTATCCACATCCTTTGTTTATTTATGTTACTGTCATTAAATCTTAACGAACCAACTCAGAACAATTCCATTCAGTTCTCATTAAAAGTCCTTATTCACAGAATAGAATATGTGAAAGCCAAAACAAAATGTCGTCGAACCAATATAGTTTTAGTATTGTTGTTTGGTACATTATCAAAAGTAGCAATTGAAAGCACAATCAGTGCAGGAGATGTCAATCTATCAACGTATGTACAGTTTGTACATATAAGAGGAAGATGTCAATACCGAAGTCACAGATTTGGATTAATATACTTAACTGTACTGTTTCTTTTGCTCTATATTATTACTTTCAAGTTTACAATCTTCACGACTTACCGAGCCTTTGTAAATTGCAGTTTATTATATTTACGTGAACGCTTCGTTGAGTGCAGTTAATTCAAAATGTCGATTCGTGGTAGATTCCATATTTTTCTCTCTTCACCCTTGTATCGAGGGTCCCTAGTTCGGTCCTCGTTAGTCATGTCAAAGTTGCCAGGATTAGCCCTCAAATGGGCGCGGATACTGGTTCAGTACATGGATCTAGGAAGCAGTTGTCGAGAGTGAACTTAATAAGTTTCAAGCTTCAGCCACAAACAATGCAAATGAAATAGGTGTTAACTAAACTAAACTAACAATCTTTACCCAACCTCTCAGTAATGAAATGTCCCTAGATAATCGGCCCAGTGAAAGTCTTAATGAGATGAAAGGTCAACATGTGGGTACAGTGATATTTTATAACTATGGATTTACCTGAACCATATTCTTGCTGTAGGCTCAGTTGGCCAATCAAATGTGGTCATTTGCAGATGTACGGCTCTAACAGACAATCTAGAATCACCTTAGTTTATCCCATTGCAATACAATAACGAGATTTGACGATTTTGTTGCTGACGACTCTGAAGAAACATTGCGGGAAAAGGAATAATGCTCATTAAGAGCAATTTCTCCTGTACCCTTTATTTTTTTCTGCCCTATAAGAAGATTTTTTATCAATTTCATCATATTTCGTAATATCGTCTGCAAACTCTTTCAATTTTGGGCAGTCGAAAATTTGGCGTTTGGTAAAGGTTTAAAACTGTATTTATTTTACACCAAATGTGAGAATTTATCACTTAAATGTATAACATTGTATAACATTTTCCACCCTTTCAGTGAAGAAATGTCCCAGGATAAACAACCCAATGAACGGTTACGTGACGATGGAGCGAAAACGCCCAGGACAGCCGCAAAAAGCCAATTTTCATTGCGACCCGGGGTATGATCTCATCCCACCGGAATGGCAAACTCTGGAGTGTCTCGAGAGGAATATGAGGTGGAGTAACGACTATCCCACCTGTCGAGGTAGGGATATTTGAGATTGTAACAGTATAAGACATTCTTAAGAAATGTTATCCCTTGAATGTTATCGTTTGAGTTGGTGTGACGACTTCCCCTGCTGTCGATGTAGGAACATTTGAGTTTGTAACAGTATAAGTCATTCTTAAGAAATACTATTCCTTGATTGTTATGATTTGAGTTGGTGTAACAACTTCCCCACGTGTCGAGGTAGGAACATTTGAGTTTGTAACAGTATAAGTCATTCTTAAAAACATGCTATACTTTGAATGTTATGGTTTGAGTTGGTGTAAAGACTATCCCTACTGTCGAGGTAGGAACATTTGAGTTTGTAACAGTATAAGTCATTCTTAAAAAATGTTATCCCTTGAATGTTATGGTTTGAGTTGGTGTAACGACTATCCCACCTGTCGATGTAGGAACATTTCAGATTGTAACATTATAAGTCATTTTTAAGAAATGCTATACCTTGAATGTTATGGTTTAAGTTGGTGTAACGACTTACCCACGTGTCGGGGCAGGAACCTTTGAGATTGTAACAGAACAAGTCATTTTTAAGAAATGTTATCCCTTGAATGTTATGGTTTGAGTTGGTGTAACGACTATCCCACCTGTCGAGGCAGGAACATTTCAGATTGTAACATTATAAGTCATTTTTAAGAAATGCTATACCTTGAATGTTATGGTTTAAGTTGGTGTAACGACTTACCCACGTGTCGGGGCAGGAACCTTTGAGATTGTAACAGAACAAGTCATTTTTAAGAAATACTATCCCTTGAATGTTATGGTTAGAGCTGGTGTGACGACTTCCCCTGGTGTCGATGTAGGAACATTTGAGTTTGTATCAGTATAAGTCATTCTTAAGAAATGCTATCCCTTGAATGTTATGGTTTAAGTTGGTGTAACGACTTACCCACGTGTCGAGGTAGGAACTTTTGAGATTGTAACAGTATAAGTCATTTTTAAGGAATGCCATCCCTTGAATGTTATGGTTTAAGTTGGTATAACGACTTACCCACGTGTCGAGGCAGGAAGTTTTGAGATTGTAACAGTATAAGTCATTTTTAAGAAATGCTATCCCTTGAATGTTATGGTTTAAGTTGGTGTAACGACTTACCCACGTGTTGAGGCAGGAACTTTTGAGATTGTAACAGTATAAGTCATTTCTAAGAAATGACATCCCTTGAATGTTATGGTTTAAGTTGGTGTAACGACTTACCCACGTGTCGAGGCAGGAACTTCTGAGATTGTAACAGTATAAGTCATTTTTAAGAAATGCTATCCCTTGAATGTTATGGTTTAAGTTGGTGTAAAGTCTTACCCACGTGTTGAGGCAGGAAGTTTTGAGATTGTAACAGTATAAGTCAATTTTAAGAAATGATGTCCCTTGAATGTTATGGTTTAAGTTGGTGTAACGACTTACCCACGTGTCGAGGCAGGAACTTTTGAGATTGTAACAGTATAAGTCATTTTTAAGAAATGCTATCCCTTGAATGTTATGGTTTAAGTTGGTGTAACGACTTACCCACGTGTCGAGGTAGCGAGCAATTTCTCCTATTCCAACAATGTTTTCTAGAGTCGTCTGAAAGTGGTTTAATGTCGTCATTGTTTGGGAAAGCGTTAACAGAGATTATGTGATTCTTAAAATAAGTCTTTGCAACTTGAGTTCTTTTAAACTACCCAAAGTGGACGCTCATATGAAATATGTTATTGGCCGGGATATTTTACACCACCTTGGTTAGCCCATACTTAATTACGAGGTGTATGTATCAGGTCACGGAATACCCGATTAATTACGATTTTGTTCAAACAATTACGTCGTTTCCTGTTTCGTTTAGACAGCGTTTGGTTTCATCAATTTCAGGTCAAGCCACGGTGGATGATATTGCCAAGGGGTTAAACGACAAAATGGACCAACTCGGTGGGGGTTCTGCTGATGCAGGAGGTATACAAGGTATGTGCAGCTTCACGAATGTAAACTATGTGCACAGAACATAGAACATATTTTATTAGAACTTAAAGGCACATAAAAGGAGATAAGTAGAAATAAAATACTAAAAAGTATATGGAGTTCTTTTATCATTTTCATAAAAGTCATGACAATTCATTTACGAATGCATTGAGACCTTATTAAATAGACTCCTTTAACATAAGTTATTTTGTGCTTCGACTATAGTAGTCTCCAAATCAATCATGTTTATCAACAGCCTGTTTGTTTTCATATTCAAAATTGCACATTCTGATTGGTCA
>OX401408.1:1809262-1821762 GCA_947846245.1 Cerastoderma edule
CACCAATTGAACATTACGCAGTGAACACTTCTCAGTGAACACTACTCAGTGAACACTACTCAGTAAACATTGCTCCGTGAATACTATTCAATGAACACTACTCAGTGAACACTTCTCAATGAACATTACTCAGTGAACATTACTCAGTGAACATTCGCCTTCTTTTATCACAATGTTCCGCTTGGGAATGTTCCACACATAAACAATACACGCTGTATACAACCAATCCGGGAGAGACTAATTGCAAATTCTGGGATCAACGGATAGCCTTCTCCACAGGTCATCCTACACCCGGTCGTGTTCTTGTCCGTTCCGATTCTCCTTGTCTTTTGGCCTCAAGTTTCTCAACTTTCTTGATATTTTCTTTGAACATAAATACACGTGGACATGCAGATGCATGATGTTGCAGGTAATGTATAAGAGAAGGAAAGTGGGAAATAGGGGAACCGGTTCATGCAGCTTGTTAGGCGCCTTTTCACGTTCATCGTATTTGTTTACCATTTTACCTGACCACTGCAATACGGCAGTAAGTGCTTCATATTTGTACATGCCTTACTTCAGTTTTGAATCGATCCCTCAATGTGTGGATAAATAGCTGCGGGCATGCTTTTCTCGCTCACTATACATGTGAACGGCCGGGGCGGTGTAGGAAGACAATCTAAAGTAATAAAAGAGCACCAGCACTACCATTTGCAAACACTATTTCGTAGAGTTCTGTTGACTTTGATAAGGGGTTTCATTATGCCAATCGCTTTTTTCTGCTAATTCTCAATCTGTCCGATCAGCGCCGAACTACATTGTCACACGGACGCATAAACTGAAGTGTAGTTCGGTCCTTTGTTCCAAAGAATATTAGATACTTTAACCCTTTACCAAACGCCGAATTTTCCACTGTCCCAAAGTGAAAGAGTTTTCAAACTGTGGTTCAAACAGTGATTAAAATGAAAACACAATCCTCTGATAGGGCAGAGAATATTGCGTCTCACAATTTAAGTGTAAAAGAGTGCAAGTATGGCTTTAAACAATACGTCTTAGTTTTCCTTCATTCCATCCACAATCCTCGATAGCCTAATGGATAACAATCTCGCTTGTCACGCCAGCGATCCAAGTTCGATTCCCGTTAATGACAATATTTTTTTTTCCCAAACTATATATTTATTGTTTAGTTCTTTCTTTTTAATTATTTAAACTGCTCAGCCAAGCAATAATTTAATAAGTAATTGGACGAATTATATTTGACAAGCGCTGCCAAATTGAACACGGCAGTTTAAGTGTATCGTTATTGTTGGAAGAGTCATGACGTTAGTCAAACTCTTGATTCTTCTCCCTATTGGGGCCATCACGCCGCTTCTCTTGCTCGTTTATCTCTAGAAACACAAACGGAGGATATTGCCAGGCAATTATCAAAATAGATTCGGTTATCTAGCATTCGGAATAGCATATGAATGAAGATACACATGCATAAATTATCAATTGTTTACGAACATATTTATGCACGAACACAATTAATACTGCCACGTATTGCATTCTAACTTTGTATCTCGTTTAGTGAGTATAAGAATAGACATGTTGCGAAAGTGGGCCTTATGAAGGAAAGTCTAATAATATTAATAAAATCGTTGTTTAATCAAACGAATAAGAGATCCTTCAACGAAATGGCTGAGTATCAAAATGGTATTGACCTGAAAACATAAAGAGAATAGTTAAAGATAACTTCTTAGCTATAATCATGCACAAGCCTCGGTAGCGTAGTGGATGCCGCTACCGTCTCTCACGCCGGCGCTCCAAGTTCGAATCCCGTGAAGGACGATTCTTTTTCAAAACTATACTTTTGTTGTTTAGTTATTTCTTTTTAATTATAACTGCTCAGCCAATCAATGGTTTATTCGATGCTTGGACGAATTAACTTTTACTATCGCTGCCACATTGAACACGACAGTTATGGGGTCGGCCTGGTCTAATTTCCACCCATCTCCACCATGTTAAATAGCAACCGTTTGAGCAGTCACAGAGACAAACTGCTCCCATACCGTACTTTCTCGTGACCATGTCACCTTTAAACTATCTTAACACAATCCATTTGGGGGGTTAAATGTGCATCATGACCGATCCGTTTTTTTGCTATCGGCTGATTTCCAGAGAGGGGGCGTGTCAATTCAAATAGAAGAGGTCACGCCCAGACTGATAACAGACATCTTTGGTTCTCACCGCATGGAGAAGTAGTCCTGTAAAATACAAACAAAACACTTTTAAAACATCAGGAGAAGACAAAGCAATCACACAGTACCAATATATATACTCTAAATGTAACACTTTCCTGTGAAAACACCTTGGAAGTGGGACTTTCAATATTTCAAAGAACTACTTTCTAGGCTACAACGACCCGGAAGTGATTCAACACCGGGCCAACACCTAAATGAGGAGAATTTTTTTATTAAGCTGATATTTTCGCTTTTTTTCTTGGAAATATAGGTCTTGCGATAAATAAAACACAAAAATTTAATACCACAAGCCAAACAACCTACCACATAGGGCTTTCAAAAATGTCGCTCGGTCGGTAGCATAAAGCGCACAGAAATGGGCGTTTTGGGGCATTTAAGCAATTTCTTTAAGTGTACATTCCATTTAAAGTATCAAACATATTACAATGAATTAAACAGTGTTTTATGCTACAGCAATTTCACTTTCAATATATGCAAACATATTTCCTACACTATTAGTCTATGTGTCACATTTGTACACTTCTAAGCAAAAATCCACTGTTTTTACCTAAAATAATCTACATTTTCCCTCAAAAGCATACCTCAGAATAGATATATGTACCAATTAGAGACATTTTCTAATGTGTAAACACTCCTAATGTCATCTTAAGGCAATTTATCCATGAACAAGGCCCCTAAAAGAGAGTTGAAACAGCCTAGATCCGATGAGAACCAGCCAATATACACATAAGGAGAAGCACGGTTACCGTAGTTAAGGCCGGGAGCCAGCAGGCCTAGCTGCTATTGTGTCTTTGAAATATTGAAGAAAAATGGCCAAACCGCAAAACATGAAATGATCAATGCCACATAATTCCATTTACACCCATATCCAAGAGGACCATGCAAATTTTGCCAGTTTTAGTAGAAGAACATTCCACGAAATAGGGAGGAAAATGAGGCGTGCAAGGCGAAAAACAAGCATGACATCTTTTTGTATAAATTTGACATAAATTGGACTGTTGGACAGATTGAAAATGCAAATCTAAGCAAACACATTCAAGTAAATAGAAATTATGTTGAGTATAAACCAATAAACAACTGAAACGATAAAACATCCGGAGGCAGAAAGTAAAGCGAAAATTGAGTATTCATGCTCACATGTAATTTCATACCGATCGAGCAAATAATTGCATTCGGTGATCAGGTATGGGTGAGAAATGTCATTTCGGACCAGACGATATCCCCCAGAGGCAGATATTGCGTCTTCAGGTTTAAGAAAAAGGTTTTTAGCCCATAAACACATCTGATAAGTATCGCACTCAAAGTAGTCTATCCCTTGTTAATAACAAGCGAGACAGCTTGAAATGAAATGTCACCAACAAATTTTCATGACAAAACATTGTGGAAAAAGAAAATATGTTGTTTTTAGCTTTCTTCTTGACATCATTCTAAACAGTTAAGGAGAAAACTTGTTAAACATGGAGCTTGTGTGACAGAACTGATGATTCTTTCTAGTCTTGAGGCTACCCACACCAGTCAATAATTCAAATCAAATGTCAAATAGTATATATCGGTACTTTCAGTACTTTGATTTCGTATAAAAAGTCACAAATCTGCCTTTATCCATTTCAAATATCATTGGAAATGGAAGTTCTAAGCTGTTATCATCTGTTTGACCTTGCAAAGTTGCAGTCGACACAAAACAGGTGGAGTAAGGCAGGGGAGGCTACTCTAGCCAGACTTTTATGGGTTTTTCCCTCTCAAAATTACAAAATGCTTAATAATTCAAAAAAAATCTACAAACCTTTGAGAAATACTATTATCCAATTGATTCCTGTGTTCACTGCTACTAGAATCACACATTTCGTTGAATTAAACTCAATAATAAAGAATCTATGACACTTCACAATTTCTTCATATAGGGGTCGGCCTGGTCTAATTTCCACCCATCTCCACCATGTTAAATAGCAACCGTTTGAGCAGTCACAGAGACAAACTGCTCCCATACCGTACTTTCTCGTGACCATGTCACCTTTAAACTATCTTAACACAATCCATTTGGGGGGTTAAATGTGCATCATGACCGATCCGTTTTTTTGCTATCGGCTGATTTCCAGAGAGGGGGCGCGTCAATTCAAATGGTAGAGGTCACGCCCAGACTGGTAACAGACATCTTTGGTTCTCACCGCATGGAGAAGTAGTCCTGTAAAATACAAACAAAACACATTTAAAACATGCAGGAGAAGACAAAGCAATCACACAGTACCAATATATATACTCTAAATGTAACACTTTCCTGTGAAAACACCTTGGAAGTGGGACTTTCAATATTTCAAAGAACTACTTTCTAGGCTACAACGACCCGGAAGTGATTCAACACCGGGCCAACACCTTATAGTGTGTCTTTATTAAGGAAGAGTCATGCCGTCAGACACCCAATTGATTGTTCTCCCTAATTAAAAAAGTACCAACATACTGCTTCTCTTGCTGGTATATCTTTAGAAACACAAACCAAATATATTACACGGCAGTTTTCACTCTAAAACGTGATAAACAGACGCTTAGTCGATGAGCAATGGCCAAATTTCGGACCCAAGACGACAAAAAAAAGGTTTGAAATGTGGATTCTGAGCGATACTCAGTGACCATATTATCGAATTATCGTCAGCTGCTACTTGTGAAGACTAGTCATTATTGTTGACGTTGCTTTGTGTACCTAAGGACTCTATGAAGAAAATGAGATAAGATTTGTTCCGATAGAAGCATTGGCTAGGTGTCAGCAGGGGTTCAGCTATGGTCGGAAAACGGGTTTCTTGATTGTAAAATGTGCGATTCTTGGACGGTTTCTAGGCGTTGAAGCCTTTATTGGATGGCATACCCATGTAATGTTGGTATATATTGTTGGTACATGTCCTACGTACAATTCTAACCCAAAAGACATGATGAACAAAGCCTTAGTGAATGAGCAATGGCCAAATTTCGGACCCAAGACGACAAAAAAGAGGTTGGAAATGTGGATTCTGAGCGATACTCAGTGACCATATTATCGAATTATCGTCAACTGCTACTCTTGAAAACTAGTCATTATTGTTGACATAGCTTTGTGTACCTAAGGACTCTATGAAGAAAATGAGATAAGATTTGTTCCGATAGAAGCATTGGCTAGGTGTCAGCAGGGTTCGAGCTATGGTTGGAAAACCGGTTTCTTGAGTGTAAAATGTTCGATTTCTTTACGGTTTCTAGGCGTTAATGCCCGCATTGGATGGCATAGCCATGTGATGTTGGAAGATAATGTAGGTACATGTCCTAGGTACAATTCTAGCCCAAAAACCTGATGAACAGACGCTTAGTCGATGAGCCATGGCAAGGTTTTGGACCCAAAACTGTTAGAAAAAGAGGTTGAAAATGTGCCTTTTGAGCGTTTTTCAGCGGCCATTTTCTCGAGTTATCGTCAGCTGATACTTGTGGTAACTACTTGTTATTGTAGGCATTGTTTTGTGTACATGTAAATATCAAGACAGTTTTGATACGAGCATTGGCTAAGCGCCGTTCGGGGTTCAAACATGGGTGGGTAATGAACGGGAGATAAGCCGTGATTGAATATGAGGAGACAGCAGAAAGTGCATTGGATTGGACTGGTGTCGGATCTTGCTGTATGTTGTAGTGACATGTGCTGGGTACAGGGTTCGTTAATGAGCATTCGGAATATCAAGGAAAGTCTCAAAATATATATAAGATTGATCCCGCATGTATCACTTTGAGATGTCCAATTTAAGAGCGGTAGCAGACGCCACGTTACCGCAAGTGGTATACAGTGCTTTTTCAAACATTATGGGTAGAAACTAGGGATGGGAACGAATATTCGAATATTCGAATATTCGAATAGCAGGTCGAATATTCGAATAGCAAAATAGTATTCGAATATTCGATTTTAATGAACCCATATTACTGTATGTTTACCATAAATTTTATTCAAAAATAATGTTGTTTTATTTTCATTTTCTTCCTCTAAACCGATCCCAAATATCGAAGAACGTGCCTAGCTCCCAGGTGCAGTTACGATGTTTTTACAACGTATGTCACACAGTAAAACACCTGTGACAAATTATCACATCTTTTCACAGTTTGCAAAACAATTAATTCCTAAGTGTGAAAATAGTCGATTTCAAGCCGCTAAATCTAACACCTTAATGATCTGCACTTGCTCCTTATCATCCAAAACAAGTCAATCACGCTAATTGACAATTGTCAGTGTCAACCAATCACGTAACTTGTTTGTCGTGAAATTAAACAATTACTCTTTCAAAAACCAATCGTAATCATGATTGTATATGCACGAAGACCAATCAAATAATGTGTTAGAAAGTATATTTTTCTTCAGAATAATTTGTCAAACTTATCTTCATTCTAATTTCTACATCTATTCGATAATGTCTCCATCACATGTCTGGAATTACTTTACTCGTTCTGCCGACAAGTCGAAGGCGACCTGTATACAGATATCGGCTAGTATTCGGACATGCAGACATTCGGACATCAAAACGAATTCTAAAATCGAATATTCGAATATATTCGAATAGTTCTAGTCGAATATTCGAATAGTGATTTCACTATTCGTTCCCATCCCTAGTAGAAACCAATGTTGGAAAAGGGGAAATTGGTTATAACAACCATTTCATCCTTTAATGATAGTGGTCTCTAAAGTGCTCTGCAGCAGATGCGATAAAGTGAGGTGTGATGCAGACTCTCCTTTGCCATAAGGAGGCATATCCATTTAACATCCAATATAAAAAGCATTGAAACATAGAACAATTTTGATACTCAGCCATTTCGTTGAAGGATCTCTTATTCGTTTGATTAAACAACGATTTTATTAATATTATTAGACTTGTGAACAATACTCAATGAACACTACTCAGTGAACATTACTCAGTGAACATTACTCAGTGAACATTACTCAGTGAACACTACTCAGTGAACATTACTCAGTGAACATTACTCAGTGAACATTACTCAGTGAACACTACTCAGTGAACATTACTCATTGAACATTACTCAATGAACACTACTCAATGAACATAACTCAGTGAACACTACTCAGTGAACATTACTCAGTGAACACTACTCAGTGAACATTACTCAGTGAACACTACTCAGTGAACACTACCCAGTGAACATTACTCAGTGAACACTACTCAGTGAACACTACTCAGTGAACACTACTCAATGAACATTACTCAGTGAACATTACTCAGTGAACACTTCTCAGTAAACACTATTCAGTGAACACTACTCAGTGAACACTACTCAGTGAACACTACTCAGTGAACACTATTCAGTGAACATTACTCAGTGAACACTACTCAGTGAACACTACTCAGTGAACATTACTCAGTGAACACTACTCAGTGAACACTACTCAGTGAACATTACTCAGTGAATACTTCTCAGTGAACATTACTCAGTAAACACTACTCAGCGAACATTACTCAGTGAACATTACTCAGTGAACACTACTCAGTGAACACTACTCAATGAACATTACTCAATGAACATTACTCAGTGAACACTACTCAGTGAACATCACCAAGTGAACACTACTCAGTGAACACTACTCAGTGAACACTGCTCAGTAAACATTACTCCGTGAATACTACTCAATGAACACTACTCAGTGAACACTACTCAATGAACATTACTCAGTGAACATTACTCAGTGAACATTACTCAGTGAACATTACTCAGTGAACATTACTCAGTGAACATTGTCTTCTCCACATGTCATCCTACACCCGATCGTGTTTTTGTCCGTGCCGATTCTCCTTGTCTTTTGGCCTCAAGTTTCTCAACTTTCTTGATATTTTCTTTGAACATAAATAGACGTGGACATGCAGATGCATGATGTTGCAGGTAATGTATAAGAGAAGGAAAGTGGGAAATAGGGGAACCGGTTCATGCAGCTTGTTAGGTGCCTTTTCACGTTCACCGTATTTGTTTACCATTTTACCTGACCACTGCAATACGGCAGTAAGTGCTTCATATTTGTACATGCCTTACTTCAGTTTTGAATCGATCCCTCAATGTGTGGATAAATAGCTGCGGGCATGCTTTTCTCGCTCACTATACATGTGAACGGCCGGGGCGGTGTAGGAAGACAATCTAAAATAATAAAAGAGCACCAGCACTGTCATTTGCAAACACTATTTCGTAGAGTTCTATTGACTTTGACAAGGGGTTTCATTATGCCAATCGCTTTTCTGCTAATTCTCAATCTGCCCGATCAGCGCCGAACTACATTGTCACACGGACGCATAAACTGAAGTGTAGATCGGTCCTTTGTTCCCAAGAATATTAGATACTTTAACCCTTTACCAACCACCGAATTTTCCACTGTCACAAAGTGAAAGAGTTTTCAAACTATGGTTCAAACAGTGATTAAAAAGAAAACACAATCCTCTGATAGGGCAGAGAATATTGCGTTTCACAATTTAAGTGTAAAAAGAGTGCAAGTATGGCTTTAAACAATACGTCTTAGTTTTCCTACATTCCATCCACAAGCCTCGATAGCCTAATGGATAACAATCTCGCTTGTCACGCCAGCGGTCCAAGTTCGATTCCCGTTAATGACAATATTTTTTTCCAAACTATACATTTATTGTTTAGTTCTTTCTTTTAATTATTTAAACTGCTCAGCCAAGCAATAATTTAATAAGTAATTGGACGAATTATATTTGACAATCGCTGCCAAATTGAACACGGCAGTTTAAGTGTATCGTTATTGTTGGAAAAGTCATGACGTTAGTCAAACTCTTGAGTCTTCTCCCTATTGGGGCCATCACGCCGCTTCTCTTGCTCGTTTATCTCTAGAAACACAAACGGAGGATACTGCCAGGCAATTATCAAAATAGATTCGGTTATATAGCATTCGGAATAGCATATGAATGAAGATACACATGCATAAATTATCAATTGTTTACGAACATATTTATGCACGAACACAATTAATACTGTCACGTATTGCATTCTAACTTTGTATCTCGATTAGTGGGTATAAGAATAGACATGTTGCGAAAGTGGGCCTTATGAAGGAAAGTCTAATAATATTAATACAATCGTTGTTTAATCAAACGAATAAGAGATTCTTCAACGAAATGGCTGAGTATCAAAATGGTATTGACCTGAAAACATAAAGAGAATAGTTAAAAATAACTTCTTAGCTATAATCATGCACAAGCCTCGGTAGCGTAGTGGATGCCATTACGGTCTCTCACGCCGGCGCTCCAAGTTCGAATCCCGTGAAGGACGATTCTTTTTCAAAACTATACTTTTGTTGTTTAGTTATTTCTTTTTAATTATAACTGCTCAGCCAATCAATGGTTTATTCGATGCTTGGACGAATTAACTTTTACAATCGATGCCACATTGAACACGACAGTAATAGTGTGTCTTTATTAAGGAAGACTCATGCCGTCAGACACCCAATTGATTGTTCTCCCTAATTAAAAAAGTACCAACATACTGCTTCTCTTGCTCGTTTATCTCTAGAAACACAAACGGAGGATATTGCCAGGCAATTATCAAAATAGATTCGGTTATATAGCATTCGGAATAGCATATGAATGAAGATACACATGCATAAATTATCAATTGTTTACGAACATATTTATGCACGAACACAATTAATACTGTCACGTATTGCATTCTAACTTTGTATCTCGATTAATGAGTATAAGAATAGACATGTTGCGAAAGTGGGCCTCATGAAGGAAAGTCTAATAATATTAATAAAATCGTTGTTTAATCAAACGAATAAGAGATTCTTCAACGAAATGGCTGAGTATCAAAATGGTATTGACCTGAAAACATAAAGAGAATAGTTAAAGATAACTTCTTAGCTATAATCATGCACAAGCCTCGGTAGCGTAGTGGATGCGGCTACCGTCTCTCACGCCGGCGCTCCAAGTTCGAATCCCGTGAAGGACGATTCTTTTTCAAAACTATACTTTTGTTGTTTAGTTATTTCTTTTTAATTATAACTGCTCAGCCAATCAATGGTTTATTCGATGCTTGGACGAATTAACTTTTACAATCGCTGCCACATTGAACACGACAGTTATAGTGTGTCTTTATTATGGAAGAGTCACGCCGTCGGACACCCTATTGCTTGTTCTCCCTAATTAAAGAAGTACCAACATACTGCTTCTCTTGCTGGTATATCTTTAGAAACACAAACCAAATATATAACACGGCAGTTTTCACTCTAAAACGTGATAAACAAACCCTTAGTGAATGAGCAATGACCAAATTTCGGACCCAAGACGACAAAAAAGAGGTTGGAAATGTGGATTCTGAGCGATACTCAGTGACCATATTATCGAATTATCGTCAGCTGCTACTTGTGAAAACTAGTTATTATTGTTGACGTTGCTTTGTGTACCTAAGGACTCTATGAAGAAAATAAGATAAGATTTGTTCCGATAGAAGCATTGGCTAGGTTACAGCAGGGGTTCGAGCTATGGTCGGAAAACGGGTTTCTTGATTGTAAAATGTGCGATTCTTGGACGGTTTCTAGGCGTTGAAGCCTTTATTGGATGGCATACCCATGTAATGTTGGTATATATTGTTGGTACATGTCCTAGGTACAATTCTAACCAAAAGACATGATGAACAAACGCTTAGTGAATGAGCAATGGCCAAATTTCGGACCCAAGACGACAAAAAAGAGGTTGGAAATGTGGATTCTAAGCTATACACATTGACCATATCATCGAATTATCGTCAGCTGATACTTGTGAAAACTAGTCATTATTGTTGACGTTGCTTTGTGTACCTAAGGACTCTATGAAGAAAATGAAATAAGATTTGTTCCGATAGAAGCATTGGCTAGGTGTCAGCAGGGGTTCGAGCTATGGTTGGAAAATCGGTTTCTTGAGTGTAAAATGTTCGATTTCTTTACGGTTTCTAGGCGTTGAAGCCCGCATTGGATGGCATAGCCATGTGATGTTGGAAGATAATGTAGGTACATGTCCTAGGTACAATCCTAGCCCAAAAACCTGATGAACAGACGCTTAGTCGATGAGCCATGGCCAAGTTTTGGACCCAAAACTGTTAGAAAAGAGGTTGAAAATGTGCCTTTTGAGCGTTTTTCAGCGGCCATTTTCTCGAGTTATCGTCAGCTGATACTTGTGGTAACTACTTGTTATTGTAGGCATTGTTTTGTGTACATGTAAATATCAAGACAGTTTTGATACGAGCATTGGCTTAGCGCCGTTCGGGGTTCAAACATGGGTGGGTAATGAACGGGAGATAAGCCGTGATTGAATATGAGGAGACAGCAGAAAGTGCATTGGATTGGACTGGTGTCGGATCTTGATGTATGTTGTAGTGACATGTGCTGGGTACAGGGTTCGTTAATGAGCATTCGGAGTATCAAGGAAAGTCTCCAAATATATATAAAATTGATCCCGCATGTATCACTTTGAGATGTCCAATTTAAGAGCGGTAGCAGACGCCACGTTACCGCAAGTGGTATACAGTGCTTTTTCAAACATTATGGGTAGAAACCAATGTTAGAAAAGGGGAAATTGCTTATAACGACCAATTCATCCTTTAATTACTGTGGTCTCTAAAGTGCTCTACAGCAGATGCGATAAAGTGAGGTGTGATGCAGACTCTCCTTTGCCGTAAGGAGGCATATCCATTTAACATCCAATATAAAAAGCATTGAAACATAGAAGCATTGTTTCTCAGGAAAAAAAATTTGCCTTCTTTTATCACAATGTTCCGCTTGGGAATGTTCCACAAATAAACAATACAGGCTGTATACAACGAATCCGGGGGAGACTAATTGTAAATTCTTGGATCAACGGATAGCCTTCTCCACAGGTCATCCTACACCCGGTCGTGTTCATGTCCGTGCCGATTCTCCTTGTCTTTTGGCCTCAAGTTTCTCAACTTTCTTGATATTTTCTTTAAACATAAATGCACGTGGACATGCAGATGCATGATGCTGCAGGTAATGTATAAGAGAAGGAAAGTGGGAAATAGGGGAACCGGTTTATGCAGCTTGTTAGGCGCCTTTTCACGTTCACCGTATTTGTTTGCCATTTTACCTGACCACTGCAATAAGGCAGTAAATGCTTCATATTTGTACATGCCTTACTTCAGTTTTGAATCGATCCCTCAATGTGTGGATAAATAGCTGCGGGCACGCTTTTCTCGCTCACTATACATGTGAAAGGCCGGGGCGGTGTAGGAAGACAATTTAAAGTAATAAAAGAGCACCAGCACTGCCATTTG
>OX401408.1:1824262-1863225 GCA_947846245.1 Cerastoderma edule
TTTTTCAATAATGTTATTTTGCAGTATTGCTTAACTCAATATTGAGGTTTGAGGAACACACTCGTAGAGTGTGCACTTTTGGATACTAGAGTGTCCATTTTTGGACAAGCTGGTCAGGGGTTTGAATCCTGTAAGTAGCGAGATCTTTCTTGCGACTTATTTATCCTCGACGCGAGTACTGGTTAAGTATCCAGGAAGTAATATATATAGGTGCTACCTATTGACTAAAAAAAAAAACCAATGTACTATATTTGAAAAATGCAGTTTCAATACCATCTAGTGTTCTACAATTTTTTATCTTCAGATTCATAGTTTTCTGTAAAGCCGTCGAGATATGTACTATTAAGTGAAGAATTTGGTACGACCGGGCTTACTTAATCATATGTAGGGAATTATCGCTCTCAGTTTTGTTGGCAAACTAATGGAAAGAGTTGTTTACAGATACTGGTACTCCTGCAATTACTTTATTTCGGATAATTTTATACAAGAACAATAACCTGGATGTTTACGGGGCCTTTCTACCATGCATCTATTGATTGACAATTATGAGCAAGTTACTTTTCCCATAAAGACATTTTTAAATGGTCTTTTTAGCTTGAGGTCTTTGGCCGTGAGTAAACCCCGCACCTAGTGTGGGGTATACATGCGGACCAGAACCCAAGGCTATGGACTTTTGTGATACTTCTAAAGCTTTTGACCATGTCTTTAAACCCTGTCGACCAAGTTTTGTCACCAGTGGTCAGTTACATTTTTTTTTTACCTAAAGAAGACCAAAATAAGACAGTAGCTATGTTTTTTATTTTTCAAATAGAATTTGCCTTCATACCGATTTACTCTAAATCTTAAATAATGTTTATATTCATTTCGTAGAATCGTTCAAACAATTGTGTTTAACCATATGTAGTAATGGGAAATGGAGAAATAATTTCAACGATATTTCAGTTACTACTCCTAAATTTTTAGGAAAGGTCAGGAAGGTAAAATGTAAAATCCGGAAATACTCTCCAAATCAAGTCTATATATAATTCTTGAGATCAGGTATTGAGTATGCATCAGTGTCTTGCATTGATTATTTTCGTTATGAAAGGGTTTTTATCCAAAGAATACAACATGATGATGTCGTATTGTAACTGGTCTTACACGGTCCGTTACTCCCCAAAACTTGTTCTGAACTGAAATAAGTTGATTATCACATGCTGATAGACGGAAAAACCGAAAAACCAGTTTTACCATACAAAATTCAAAATGGACAAGCACCAAATCATTCATCACAAATATTCCCCTCAATTGCAAAGAACAGAACACATTATCCGTTACGAAATGCTAATGTCATTTATTCATTCAACGACGAGCAAACTAGTTGCTAACTCTTTTATCCTATCTTCTGTCGCTCGACCTACACAATGAAATAAAAATGATCCCATCTCTTTTCATGTTTTAATTGCAATTCCTCGCTCAATAACCAAAGCACTATAGCATTGGTGAGCGGAGATGCTTGGTTGCTCATGCTCAACTAGAAATAACTGAAGTAATTTCCATGAAGATATTTCTGCAAACCATATTACTAATAACATTAATTGTGACTTTTGACTCTATTAAGTGGATGCAGAAAATCTTTCTTTATAAAATTATGAACCAAATATCATACTCCAGGTTGTCAATATTTCGCCTCTATCGGCGTCTCTGTCCCTTTAAACCTTCTCAACTTGAATGTGTTATTTATTGGGAACCAATGCATATGTTGCAAATCAAACTATTTAAATCTTACTAGCGGTCCGACCTTTTATCAAGACAAGGGATCACAAATAATTATCCTAGAAAACAACAGTGTTGATTTTTTTATGTGCAAATATCCTGTTTTATTAAGCTTTCTAACCCACTGAACCAGTTGACAGACTTTTCATATAGCATTTCAATATGTAATTTGTTCTTTTCTTTCTTTCTCTCTTTCGCTCTCTGTCTATTTTTTATGCCTTTTTCCCAAATTCATTGAATCAATGCATTGTCATTTGGAATTAACAGAACATTTATGTTACATAACTGATGTGAGTGTTAATCTATCATTCTTACTTTGTTTAAAGTAGCAAATTGCTGAAAACTGGCATTCAATTGTCATTAAATAACCTATCAATAGTCATTAAATAACCTATCTATTGTCATTAAATAACCTATCAATAGTCATTAAATAACCTATCAATAGTCATTAAATAACCTATCTATTGTCATTAAATAACCTTTCAATAGTCATTAAATAACCTATCAATAGTCATTAAATAACCTATCAATAGTCATTAAATAACCTATCAATAAATTTCAATCAAATCTGAACTCATCATAGGCGTAGGAGCATATTCAGCATTGGGGGGGCCAACTTCAGGACCGGTCTAAGAATAAATGTTCCTTAACTTTTCATGACTATTCATGCATTTACAAATTCAATAACATTATGAGAATTAAAAGAAAGCGTATGAAAATGTGTATCTTTAATAAAAAAAAAAAAAAGGGATATGCCAGGTCTCGATCTCACACGGAAATCAAATGTATTGATCTAATCAAAAAGTGGTAACGCCCGGACTGTCACAGCCACAGATTCAAATATACATCGATGGAGAATTAAATTATTTTTCTAGCTTTAGCTAACAATTGAAGACAATATTGAGTCAGACTCCTTAGAACACGTTTTACACCACTGTTTTCTTCAATCAAAACTTCCTGGGTATTTTTGTGAGCCGAGTTTTCATTGGATAAACCCGATGTGTTCAGATTACCATTTGCAATGATGATGTCAAAAAAAATTTGGTTATTATTCATAATAAAAGGCGAAATGGTATTAGATAAAGCACAAACATACACATTTATTTTTATTCTGCTGTTAAATTTGGTTTCTTTTATTTGTATTTTCAAATATCTTCATTTGCCATTGTGAATATTGGGGGGCCAAAGAATACTCTGGCCCCCCCAGTCTGTATATTGGGGGGCCGGGCCCCCGGCTCCTACGCCTATGCTCATAGGGTATTTCTAAAGTTACGGAAATGTCTGATTAGTTACGATCGAATTAAATGAAATTTCCATGAATCCAATCTCCTAGGCGCCTTTTGTGTAAAAACTTGTGTCTATATTTTTATACCCGATCACATCCGGGTCACTGTAATGTGTTTATTCAAATCTCTCACCAACTCTCGCTGACATGAGAGTGCAAAAATGCCGATTTCTTTTGAAAAAATTTCTTTTGTTTGGTTTCTTATCCAACATCGAAAGAGCTCATTAAAAGAAGAACCTAAGTAATAAACCTTTGAGCATTTCGGCTATGGGTGACATAACTTGCATGCTGGTGACGTTTATGTGAACGCACACGCGAATTCGTGCTGCATGGAGTGCAAATGAGTCAACCTGACGCTTTTTTTTGGTTGAAAGCAAGCGTCTTCTTCATCTTTATCAATCACATTCAAAATGGCGGACTTGAAATTAACAAAATGGCGGCGCCCTGGAGTAGGACATTCTGTTGAGGTTGTGCAGTTTAGGATTGAAATCTATATTTTTCTATTTTCTTAGTTTTCGCGATCACGTGTGTTACCTATGAACGAAAAAACATTCATTGTTTTTTTCGTAAAAATGATTTGAAGTGAAGATTGCCTTTTATTTTCTGATGGAGCAATCTTATGTCGAAACTCTAAATAATCAAAATAGTGGTGGACTACCAAATTATGATTTATTTCCTTATACATTTTGTACCGTAAACCAAACCCTTCAAGTTTAGATCAGATCTCCCCAATTATCAAAAACTAATACAGTTTTCACCTGGAACTTTTGTTTTTACTTTAAGTTTGATGATGCAGAGTTTCAATCTGACCTCCCGGAGGTGGAAGTGGCCCCCACCCTAGAGAGCATACTTAATGAAGATGAGACAGAGTCCGTTTTGGATGAGGATGAGATCTCCATTCCCTCATCAATTAACCTGTTTAAAGATACCCAATCACAGGACACAGTCTCAGTATCCAGTCAAGAGAGTTATATTTCTGAACGCAGTCAAAGGAAGGATAGGTAAGTCTATTACAAGAACACTGTCTCAGTATCCAGTCAAGAAAGCTGTATTTCTGAACGCAGTCAAAGAAAGGATAGGTAAGTCTATTACAAGAACACTGTCTCAGTATCCAGTCAAGAAAGCTGTATTTCTGAATGCAGTCAAAGAAAGGATAGGTAAGTCTATTACAAGAACACTGTCTCAGTATCCAGTCAAGAAAGCTGTATTTCTGAACGCAGTCAAAGAAAGGATAGGTTAGTCTATTACAAGAACACTGTCTCAGTATCCAGTCAAGAAAGCTGTATTTCTGAACGCAGTCAAAGGAAGGATAGGTAAGTCTATTACAAGAACACTGTCTCAGTATCCAGCCTAGAAAGCTGTATTTCTGAACACAGTCAAAGGAAGGATAGGTAAGTCTATTACAAGAACACTGTCTCAGTATCCAGTCAAGAAAGCTGTATTTCTGAACGCAGTCAAAGAAAGGATAGGTAAGTCTATTACAAGAACACTGTCTCAGTATCCAGTCAAGAAAGCTGTATTTCTGAACACAGTCAAAGAAAGGATAGGTAAGTCTATTACAAGAACACTGTCTCAGTATCCAGTCAAGAAAGCTGTATTTCTGAACACAGTCAAAGAAAGGATAGGTAAGTCTATATTACAAGAACACTGTCTCAGTATCCAGCCAAGAAAGCTGTATTTCTGAACACAGTCAAAGAAAGGATAGGTAAGTCTATTACAAGAACACTGTCTCAGTATCCAGTCAAGAAAGCTGTATTTCTGAACGCAGTCAAAGGAAGGATAGGTAAGTCTATTACAAGAACACTGTCTCAGTATCCAGTCAAGAAAACTGTATTTCTGAACACAGTCAAAGAAAGGATAGGTAAGTCTATTACAAGAACACTGTCTCAGTATCCAGCCAAGAAAGCTGTATATCTGAACACAGTCAAAGAAAGGATAGGTAAGTCTATTACAAGAACACTGTCTCAGTATCCAGTCAAGAAAGCTGTATTTCTGAACGCAGTCAAAGGAAGGATAGGTAAGTCTACTACAAGAACACTGTCTCAGTATCCAGTCAAGAAAGCTGTATTTCTGAACGCAGTCAAAGAAAGGATAGGTAAGTCTATTACAAGAACACTGTCTCAGTATCCAGTCAAGAAAGCTGTATTTCTGAATGCAGTCAAAGAAAGGATAGGTAAGTCTATTACAAGAACACTGTCTCAGTATCCAGTCAAGAAAGCTGTATTTCTGAACGCAGTCAAAGGAAGGATAGGTTAGTCTATTACAAGAACACTGTCTCAGTATCCAGTCAAGAAAGCTGTATTTCTGAACGCAGTCAAAGGAAGGATAGGTAAGTCTATTACAAGAACACTGTCTCAGTATCCAGCCTAGAAAGCTGTATTTCTGAACACAGTCAAAGGAAGGATAGGTAAGTCTATTACAAGAACACTGTCTCAGTATCCAGTCAAGAAAGCTGTATTTCTGAACGCAGTCAAAGGAAGGATAGGTAAGTCTATTACAAGAACACTGTCTCAGTATCCAGTCAAGAAAGCTGTATTTCTGAACGCAGTCAAAGAAAGGATAGGTAAGTCTATTACAAGAACACTGTCTCAGTATCCAGTCAAGAAAGCTGTATTTCTGAACACAGTCAAAGAAAGGATAGGTAAGTCTATTACAAGAACACTGTCTCAGTATCCAGCCAAGAAAGCTGTATTTCTGAACACAGTCAAAGAAAGGATAGGTAAGTCTATTACAAGAACACTGTCTCAGTATCCAGTCAAGAAAGCTGTATTTCTGAACGCAGTCAAAGGAAGGATAGGTAAGTCTACTACAAGAACACTGTCTCAGTATCCAGTCAAGAAAACTGTATTTTTTGAACGCAGTCAAAGGAAGGATAGGTAAGTCTACTACAAGAACACTGTCTCAGTATCCAGTCAAGAAAGCTGTATTTCTGAACACAGTCAAAGAAAGGATAGGTAAGCCTATTACAAGAACACTGTCTCAGTATCCAGCCAAGAAAGCTGTATTTCTGAACACAGTCAAAGAAAGGATAGGTAAGTCTATTACAAGAACACTGTCTCAGTATCCAGTCAAGAAAGCTGTATTTCTGAATGCAGTCAAAGAAAGGATAGGTAAGTCTAATACAAAAACACTGTCTCAGTATCCAGTCAAGAAAGCTGTATTTCTGAACACAGTCAAAGGAAGGATAGGTAAGTCTATTACAAGAACACTGTCTCAGTATCCAGTCAAGAAAGCTGTATTTCTGAACGCAGTCAAAGGAAGGATAGGTAAGTCTACTACAAGAACACTGTCTCAGTATCCAGCCTAGAAAGCTGTATTTCTGAACACAGTCAAAGGAAGGATAGGTAAGTCTATTACAAGAACACTGTCTCAGTATCCAGTCAAGAAAGCTGTATTTCTGAACGCAGTCAAAGGAAGGATAGGTAAGTCTATTACAAGAACACTGTCTCAGTATCCAGTCAAGAAAGCTGTATTTCTGAACACAGTCAAAGAAAGGATAGGTAAGTCTATTACAAGAACACTGTCTCAGTATCCAGTCAAGAAAGCTGTATTTCTGAACACAGTCAAAGAAAGGATAGGTAAGTCTATTACAAGAACACTGTCTCAGTATCCAGTCAAGAAAGCTGTATTTCTGAACGCAGTCAAAGAAAGGATAGGTAAGTCTATTACAAGAACACTGTCTCAGTATCCAGTCAAGAAAGCTGTATTTCTGAACGCAGTCAAAGGAAGGATAGGTAAGTCTACTACAAGAACACTGTCTCAGTATCCAGTCAAGAAAACTGTATTTTTGAACGCAGTCAAAGGAAGGATAGGTTAGTCTACTACAAGAACACTGTCTCAGTATCCAGTCAAGAAAGCTGTATTTCTGAACACAGTCAAAGAAAGGATAGGTAAGCCTATTACAAGAACACTGTCTCAGTATCCAGCCAAGAAAGCTGTATTTCTGAACACAGTCAAAGAAAGGATAGGTAAGTCTATTACAAGAACACTGTCTCAGTATCCAGTCAAGAAAGCTGTATTTCTGAATGCAGTCAAAGAAAGGATAGGTAAGTCTAATACAAAAACACTGTCTCAGTATCCAGTCAAGAAAGCTGTATTTCTGAACACAGTCAAAGGAAGGATAGGTAAGTCTATTACAAAAACACTGTCTCAGTATCCAGCCAATAAAGCTGTATTTCTGAACACAGTCAAAGAAAGGATAGGTAAGTCTATTACTGGACACTGTTTCAGTATCCAGTCAAGAAAGATATTTCTGAATGAAGTCAGAGGAAAGAAAGGTAGGCTTATTACAGGTCACTGGATCAGTATCCAGTCAATAGAGCTTTATTTCTGAATGCAGTCAAAGAAAAGAAATGTAAGCCCAGTTGCAAGATCAATTTATTTGTTTGTATGGTTCTAATGCTTAAGGACACAAGATAGAAAAAAATCAAGGATATATAATTGTGGTAATCAAAAATATAGCACCATATATCTCCCAAATTGTATATGAACTTACAAATGGATATATTATTATGGTGACATGTGTAAAGTATTCATAAATGATAAAGTAAATATATGATAATACAATAGCCGGGTCTATTAAAGTATAGTTTTCAGCATATGCAAGAGACAAGAATGTAACTGATATAAATATAATGTTCTATTTTTAGAAAAAAGAAACCCCGTAAAAAGAAGCCGGTTCATGGCTCTGTTCTTAAGCCCAGCAAGTTGAAAAACATCGGTGCCCAGCTTCACTCCGCTGCCGTGAGTATTTCAAAATATCATAGTTTAACCCATCGGGTAAACTTATTTCCCCATTATGCTGGAAGTAATCAACAGCAAACAAAATAAAACAGAATGGTTTAATCCATAGGGTAAACTTATTTCCCCATTATGCTGGAAGTAATCAACAGTAGACAAAATAAAACAGAATGGTTTAATCCATAGGGTAAAACTTATTTCCCCATTATGCTGGAAGTAATCAACAGTAGACAAAATAAAACAGAATGGTTTAATCCATAGGGTAAACTTATTTCCCCATTATGCTGGAAGTAATCAACAGTAGACAAAATAAAATAGAATGGTTTAACCAATAGGGTAAACTTATTTCCCCATTATGCTGGAAGTAATCAACAGTAGACAAAATAAAACAGAATGGTTTAACCAATAGGGTAAACTTATTTCCCCATTATGCTTGAAGTAAACAACAGCAGACGAAATAAAATAGAATGGTTTAATCAATAGAGTAAACTTATTTCCCCATTATGCTGGAAGTAATCAACAGCAGACAAAATAAAACAGAATGGTTTAATCCATAGGGTAAACTTATTTCCCCATTATGCTGGAAGTAATCAACAGCAGACAAAATAAAATAGAATGGTTTAACCAATAGGGTAAACTTATTTCCCCATTATGCTTGAAGTAATCAACAGTAGACAAAATAAAATAGAATGGTTTAACCAATAGAGTAAACTTATTTCCCCATTATGCTGGAAGTAATCAACAGTAGACAAAATAAAACAGAATTGTTTAACCAATAGGGTAAACTTATTTCCCCATTATGCTGGAAGTAATCAACAGCAGACAAAATAAAACAGAATGGTTTAACCCATCGGGTAAACTTATTTCCCCATTATGCTTGAAGTAATCAACAGTAGACAAAATAAAACAGAATGGTTTAACCAATAGGGTAAACTTATTTCCCCATTATGCTGGAAGTAATCAACAGTAGACAAAATAAAATAAAATGGTTTAACCAATAGGGTAAACTTATTTCCCCATTATGCTGGAAGTAATCAACAGCAGACAAATTAAAACAGAATGGTTTAACCAATAGTGTAAACTTATTTCCCCATTATGCTGGAAGTAATCAACAGCAGACAAAATAAAACAGAATGGTTTAATCCATAGGGTAAACTTATTTCCCCATTATGCTGGAAGTAATCAACAGCAGACAAAATAAAATAGAATGGTTTAACCAATAGGGTAAACTTATTTCCCCATTATGCTGGAAGTAATCAACAGTAGACAAAATAAAACAGAATGGTTTAACCCATAGGGTAAACTTATTTCCCCATTATGCTGGAAGTAATCAACAGCAGACAAAATAAAACAGAATGGTTTAACCCATAGGGTAAACTTATTTCCCCATTATGCTGGAAGTAATCAACAGCAGACAAAATAAAACAGAATGGTTTAACCCAATGGGTAAACTTATTTCCCCATTATGCTGGAAGTAATCAACTGCAGATAAAATAAAACAGAATGGTTAAACCCATAGGGTAAACTTATTTCCCCATTATGCTGGAAGTAAACAACAGCAGACGAAATAAAACAGAATGGTTTAATCCATAGGGTAAACTTAGTTCCCCATTATCCTGGAAGTAATCAACAGTAGACAAAATAAAATAGAATGGTTTAATCCATAGGGTAAACTTATTTCCCCATTATGCTGGAAGTAATCAACAGCAGACAAAATAAAACAGAATGGCTTAACCAATAGGGTAAACTTATTTCCCCATTATGCTGGAAGTAATCAACAGTAGACAAAATAAAATAGAATGGTTTAACCAATAGGGTAAACTTATTTCCCCATTATGCTGGAAGTAATCAACAGTAGACAAAATAAAACAGAATGGTTTAATCCATAGGGTAAACTTTTTTCCCCATTATGCTGGAAGTAAACAACAGTAGACAAAATAAAACAGAATGGTTTAACCAATAGGGTAAACTTATTTCCCCATTATGCTGGAAGTAAACAACAGCAAACAAAATAAAACAGAATGGTTAAACCCATAGGGTAAACTTATTTCCCCATTATGCTGGAAGTTAACAACAGCAGACGAAATAAAATAGAATGAACTTTTTTTTTCGGAATAATGTTAGTTTGAAGATACTGGTAGAACCACCAGTCACAAATGCTAAAATGATTGATTTCGGTGTTTTTTGGTCAAACAATGTTTTGATGATTTTCTTTCTGTTACAAAGTGCCATTACTTTACTTATCCAAGTTTCCATTAAACTCTATCAATATTTGGTGGGCAAATAGTGCTTGTCCAAGGAGATTTGCTTATGTTGAGTAATTTCTGTTTGTTACAATGTTTCTTCAAGATCTAACAAAGAGAAGTTTTGATACTTTTCAATTCTTGTCTGCTTTTGCTTTCTATTTGAACCAACCACAATATCCTCCATGGGGCAATCATTAATAATGGGTAAACACATTCCCCATAAGGAAATTTTTGACTGGTCATAATTGAACGACACTGCAAAGATTTCCAGAAGTAATGGACTTTTTTTCAAACAACTCTTTAAAATTGAAGAAATATCTAAATATTCAATTTGATATATTCTTTATACATTATTTTTTAATAAAGATTCAAAACATTACTGCTGCTGCATTTAAGATAGTAAATAAAAGAAACAGGTTTTTGCTTCTCTTGTAAAATTTTGTGAAATACAATTCACACTTTATAGTTTTTACCCTCGAGATGACATAATTATATATGAAATAAAATTTGCTCAGAAACATTTATTTTAATTGTTTCAAGAAATTTCCGCCTTGTCAAATTGGATTGATTCATCTTCTGTAGGATATTCATAAAATAAAGTAGAAATCCAAACTGAGACGGACAAAAACCTTCCCTAGGATAAACAAGAGATGTATCTATAGGAAGTGAGGTATAAAAGGAATAAGAAGTTAAATCTAAAACTTTGTTATATTTCAGGATAAAGTTGATGCTGGCATGCCAACAGCAATGGTTAGTACTTTACTCATTGTTTTTAACATATATATTTACGTAGTGTTAAATGAAACTTTCAAAAATTTCCTATTACAACATAGCATTTCCTGAATCCTACCCCATACTTCCCTTATATGGCTTTGATCTGTTGTGTCCATGTGTAAATCACAACCACAGCAACCAGTTAATAATGAAGTAATTGTTTTCTATTTAACTTTCTTAGCGCTGATGGTATTACCCAGCTGGACAAGCCTTTATAGGCAGTCAAGCTGGTGGTTTTTCTCTATCATTATGGGCTTATCATTGCAGCATAACTGAAATAATGTTGATATGATGTAAAACCAATATGAAATAGATATGATCTTCTGTTACCAGTTGTAATTCATCCTGGCTACTCAGATTACATTGCTGCAGGTTCTTTCCAGAATAGTCACACCAAATCTAAGCTCCTGAGCTGGAGACCAGTACTAGACTAGTACAATCTTGGAATGTGATGGAAACATATTGTAGTGATATTTGATGGAAATATTTTGAGAAATATGTATTCTCTCCTTTTGTCTCAACAGTTCCTTAATTTTCTAAGAAAGATGTATTATAAATGAAAAATTGTTGACATGATATTATATCCCATTGCAATTGTTCTTAAATATGTATTTGTTATTGTAGGCTGTATCAAATTTAATAGCCATTGGTACCTCACATGGTCTGGTGCTGGTGTTTGGTGAGTATCATATGATTTGAAACAGGCTATAGTCTTCTCTCTTAAGGATACTTGTTCACAGATGTGTGAAAATTTGGATGTTAAGAATTAATTTCTTTAAAACTACACAGCAGCTGTACTACTTTGGGATATAAACTGATGAATAGGTATGGGAAACTAAATTTGATCATTTTTAATTCTTTTAATTGACCAATCTGCAGGCTGTATTTTTAGGCCAATCTTCTGCTCGCATAGATCAACTTCATTAGACCTTTTTTCTTTACAGAACTTAGGAGCAAAACATGGCTATTTCGACCTTCTTGTTGAGTTAAATTATTCATTTTGTGTTCGAGTTATTCTATATTTACAGTTCATGTTTCATGCATAAAGATATACCAGTTTGGACCTAGGAAATTGCTTCTAGCCAAAGAGCGCTTCACAAGGACATAATCAGGATCAAACCACAATTATGAGTCTTGAAAGGTTGTTATCCATCTTTATTTCAGACCCAAAGCAAGTGTTGAAATGGTGTTTGGGAAGCACAGCTGTTGGTGCCCAATATGGGGCGGTATCTGCCCTCAGCTTTAATAAAGACTGCACTCGTCTACTCAGTGGGTTTGCACGTGGCCAGGTAACGGAGAGATTTGTTTATTTTATGACACAGAGTTTTCCTTGACCACAAACTTATATAGAAAATGAACCCGTAATTCCTATATATGACCCCTTAAGATCATTATTTTCCATTCACAATTTTATATGTGAGGATTCAAAAGTCTCACAAACTAGCATGAACCCTTAGTTATATCACAGTTTTTGCCAGATCAAACCCAGAACCATCTTTATTTAAGTCATTAGGCTGATACTCCTATTGAATATATGCCATCAACTGAATTAATGTAGAGAGTGTTAGTTCAGACTTATAGCTCCTTAAGTCAACAAGATGTAATTATTCAAATTCATTTTCATGTATAAGGTAATAATTTTCTTTATTAGAAAACAAGAATTTGGAGTGTTTTCAGTATGAATGAGGTATCACACATGTGTAACTTGATGAAAAATGTACTGTGTTTTAGATTGGTTAATTGATCTGTACTATTACTTATCCATGTATTTCTGATAGCAATGTGGTAAAGCGATCTGTGCCTTAATTGAACAATGTATTTCCGATAATGTTGGGATACTGATGTAATGATGAATTATTCTATGGTATTAGTAATCAATGTATTCCAGATTACCATGTGGGACCTTACTAACGGCAAATTGATCCGTACCATTTCTGATGCACACCCGCCTGGGACTGCTGTACTTCATATAAAGGTTAGAGGTTGTTTCTTTCGGCAGGGTCTCAATAGAGTAACAAAGTGCATGGGATGAGCTATTGTGGTCTTCTATTGTCCATTTGTCCACAATTACAAATATCTTCTCCAGTATAACCACCAGACCAATATCATCCAAATGTTGTTAGAAGTATTCAATTATCTGGTAAGATAGTTTTGGTCATATGACAAAGGTCTCAGCAATACCTTTGAAATGGTAATAGCTTAAAAATGTATTCTAGTCAGAAACAGCTTGTTTCACATAGCTATATTCGAACTGCCAAACCTGTGTTACACAAGCTGTTTGGTTTTGCAAATTGATGAATGTCAGTTTTTGTTTTATTCCTAATTTCAACAAATTAAGTCCCCTACCCAAGGTATATGATCGTTTAAGTGCTTCAAATAATATTCTACTTCTACAACCAATTCAAACACAAAAGCACTTCATGTAATATTGTATTTCTACAACCATTTCGGTCACTTAAGTGGTTCAAGTGATTTTGTGTTTCTACATCCATTTCAGAGATTTATGTACTTCAAGTAATTTTGTGTTAGTACAACCATTTTGATCATTAAAGTACTCTAAGTAATTTTGTTGTTCTACTTCATGAAACAATTTCCCCTTGGAACAAGCTTCTTTATTTCTTCTTTTAACACTTTCATGTTGTTTACCAATGGAATTGTCTTAAGTTCTAAAAGAAAAGTCTTCGTAGAGAGCAGTATTTAGTGTGAAGTAATTGAATAACTGTTGTTTTATTTTGTTCAGTTTACGGACAGTCTGGTGATAGCAGTGTGCAGTGACAGCGGTGGATCTGTATTTGAGTTGGAGTTTAAGTGAGTATTGATAAGGACATGTGAGTTTAAGTGAGTATTGATAAGGACATGTAAGTTTAAGTGAGCAGTGATAAGGACATGTGAGTTTAAGTGAGTATTGATAAAGACATGTGAGTTTAAGTGAGTATTGATAAGACATTGTGAGTTTAAGTGAGCAGTGATAAGGACATGTGAGTTTAAGTGAGTAGTGATAAGGACATGTGAGTTTAAGTGAGTATTGATAAGGACATGTGAGTTTAAGTGAGTATTGATAAAGACATGTGAGTTTAAGTGAGTATTGATAAGGACATGTGAGTTTAAGTGAGTATTGATAAAGACATGTGAGTTTAAGTGAGTGGTGATAAAGACATGTGAGTTTAAGTGAGTATTGATAAGGACATGTGCATTTAAGTGAGTATTGATAAGGACATGTGAGTTTAAGTGAGTAGTGATAAGGGCATGTGAGTTTAAGTGAGCAGTGATAAGGACATGTGAGTTTAAGTGAGTAGTGATAAGGACATGTGAGTTCTGAAATATTGATATACATGTACATGATGTTATCTAGAAGAAACATTTATTTATCCATCACTTTTCTCAGATCAATAAATTCTATCATACTAGATAGACATCCTCCAATGTCAATAGTGTTTCAAATGTAGTTCACATGTTCTTTTAGTTCATGAAATTAAATTTTGTCATTCTATAAAGAGCTCCTTATGCATGGCTTATAGAAAACAGTTATTATTTTTTAATAACTCTAAATCTTCTATAGGATAAAAAGAATGGAAGCATCTTACAAGTTCAAGTTCTTATTGCCAAAGGAAAGTAGAAAACAATTATTTTTGTTTCATAATGGATAACACTTTATATTGTAAAAAAGCGTCTTCTGCATAAGATGTTTATTAAAAGCCAGTTTTAATGTTCATAAATGACTGTAATTGCCTTCTTTTAGATTTAAAGATTTTTTTCTTTTACAGACGTCTTATTGGTGTAAGAACTTGTGAATCAAAATGCCTGTTTTCTGGCAGGTAAGTCATTTTCATAATCTTTGAAAGTATAGTATTGAAATATGAAAAGAAATTCTTACAATCTCTGATAAGGTGATATTGGGACAAAATGAGAAATGACTTGTTTAAAGCACTTTCTCTATTTGCCAATTGTTCCTGAATTCTACCCCTTAAAGTTTTTGCTTATTTTTAATCAGGTTTGACAATTGTGTCAATTATTTTTCGATTATTTGGGGATGCTCTGCTCCATTGATGGTGGAACTGCACATGAGGGTTAAGTCTATTTAGACTGATTGACAAGGATGGCGAAATCTGATTTTGATTAACTTGTCCATAAATGCCAAATCTATTCCTCTACTTGTCTGTATAATGACTATATAGTAAATTTCGGTAAATGTTAACTTGTCTGTAATGGCTTTTGTTGGACAACCCGGACAATACAGACAATTGATTTTGCCATACCTGGTTGAACCTTTGGGCACCCCAATTTGAACACACATTGAGAGACTTTGTAATAAAATGTTCCATATGTAGTCCACTAGGATTCTGAAACCCCGCTTCTTTAGGCAACAACAGCACACAACCATGTTATGGTATAAATGATAATTCCCTTTGTGATGTGAGAAACTATTGTAACCAAATGAGAAATTGAAGGATTCAATACAAGACTGTAGCAAGTCCGTCACTTTTGTGAATGACTTGCTGAAGTCTTGTAATGAACCTTCCAGTTGATTCTTGTTAAATTTGGTTCCATAAGTTAAGTACAACATTTGGGCTTGTATAAGAGATTATGAAGTACAACATTTGGGCTTGTATAAGAGATTATGAAGTACAACATGTGGGCTTGTATAAGAGATTATGAAGTACACCATGTGGGCTTGTATAAGAGATTATGAAGTACACCATGTGGGCTTGTATAAGAGATTATGAAGGACAACATGTGGGCTTGTATAAGAGATTATGAAGTACAACATGTGGGCTTGTATAAGAGATTATGAAGTACAACATGTGGGTTTGTATAAGAGATTATGAAGTACAACATGTGGGCTTGTATAAGAGATTATGAAGTACAACATGTGGGCTTGTATAAGAGATTATGAAGTACAACATGTGGGCTTGTATAAGAGATTATGAAGTACAACATGTGGGCTTGTATAAGAGATTATGAAGGACAACATGTGGGCTTGTATAAGAGATTATGAAGTACAACATGTGGGCTTGTATAAGAGATTATTAAGTACAACATGTGGGCTTGTATAAGAGATTATGAAGGACAACATGTGGGCTTGTATAAGAGATTATGAAGTACAACATGTGGGCTTGTATAAGAGATTATGAAGTACAATATGTGGGCTTGTATAAGAGATTATGAAGGACAACATGTGGGCTTGTATAAGAGATTATGATGTACAACATGTGGGCTTGTATAAGAGATTATGAAGTACAATATGTGGGCTTGTATAAGAGATTATGAAGTACAACATGTGGGCTTGTATAAGAGATTATGAAGTACAATATGTGGGCTTGTATAAGAGATTATGAAGGACAACATGTGGGCTTGTATAAGAGATTATGATGTACAACATGTGGGCTTGTATAAGAGATTATGAAGTACAACATGTGGGCTTGTATAAGAGATTATGAAGGACAACATGTGGGCTTGTATAAGAGATTATGAAGTACAACATGTGGGCTTGTATAAGAGATTATGAAGTACAACATGTGGGCTTGTATAAGAGATTATGAAGGACAACATATGGGCTTGTATAAGAGATTATGAAGGACAACATATGGGCTTGTATAAGAGATTATGAAGTACAACATGTGGGCTTGTATAAGAGATTATGAAGGACAACATATGGGCTTGTATAAGAGATTATGAAGTACAACATGTGGGCTTGTATAAGAGATTATGAAGTACAACATATGGGCTTGAATAAGAGATTATGAAGTACAACATGTGGGCTTGTATAAGAGATTATGAAGGACAACATGTGGGCTTGTATAAGAGATTATGAAGTACAACATGTGGCCTTGTATAAGAGATTATGAAGTACAACATGTGGGCTTGTATAAGAGATTATGAAGTACAACATGTGGGCTTGTATAAGAGATTATGAAGGACAACATATGGGCTTGTATAAGAGATTATGAAGGACAACATATGGGCTTGTATAAGAGATTATGAAGTACAACATGTGGGCTTGTATAAGAGATTATGAAGTACAACATGTGGGCTTGTATAAGAGATTATGAAGTACAACATGTGGGCTTGTATAAGATATTATGAAGTACAACATGTGGGCTTGTATAAGAGATTATGAAGGACAACATGTGGGCTTGTATAAGAGATTATGAAGTACAACATGTGGGCTTGTATAAGAGATTATGAAGGACAACATGTGGGCTTGTATAAGAGATTATGAAGTACAACATGTGGCCTTGTATAAGAGATTATGAAGGACAAATTTAACCTTATGACTACAAGAACCACAGTTTAGAAATTGATTTTTGAATTTAGTCTCTTGAATTCACAGAAAGCATAAGTAACAACTTTCTTCAACTTGATCTTCATTTCCAACTTATTTACCCTAAATAAAACATTTAATCTTATTATGATTTTCCTTCCGCTTTAGTCGTGGAGAAGTATGTGTAATTGAACCATTGCACATGAATCTTACAATTAAAGATCACCCCATGCAAGATGTTTCTATTCTGGCCATGGCATCACTTTCTAAGGTAAGTAGATAAGTTTAGGAGAGTTAAATGGATTATTATTAAGGACATCTCAAGCAAGATGTTTCTATTCTAGCTATGGCATCACGTTTAGGTTAGTAGATAAGAGATAAGGTCATGACAGCTGAATAGCCTACCATTAAAGACTATCCCATGCAATGATTCTGTTCTTACAGTGTTTTCCCTTTCTAAAGTAAGTAAAGTTTTGTGATAGTTATTTCCTTTAAGCTACCATTCTAAACAGTGTATGTAGTCTAATGATATCTTAATACAAGATGTGAGTACATCCACTTGTATTTACATTAAGCTGTAAGTTATCTTATACACCATAATTCCCTCTCCTTTAACAGTGGTCACATTAGGGCCTTTTTGCTTTATATAACAGGAGCCCACAAAGGGAACCTCCAAATTCATGCAATTTTCCCAAAAATTTAAAGTCACATCAGCTTTTTGGTTTCCCAATTCAACAATTTCAGCATTGAAACTTCCCTTGGCCTCTTTCCAATTCAAGGAAAAAATCTTGCAGTTAAAACAAGAATGACTGTATCTTTATAAAAACAACTTAATCACCAATTTTTTTTCCAGGTTTTATTGGTGACCTTGACCCCACAGTTGAAGGTCGTATTTACACATCCACTGAAGGGGAATCCATCTTGTCTTCCCTTACTAGCATGGCAGTTTGTGATGATTCAAGTCTCGGAGCATGACAGAGTTATTGACCCTGTGTTAGCATTTGCCCGGGAGTCCACCATCTATTTTCATCAGGTAAGATATACTCCCACAGAAAACAGCATCTTTGTTGTACCATAGAAAACAGCACCTGGTGAGGGATATGAACTTTTTTTGAGAGGTATTCTTCCCATTGACTTATGGAATGCCAATGGTTCTACTGGCTTGACCAGCCCTTATGGGCAGTTGAGTATGGGGTCTTCTTCTATCATTAAGAGTCAGGCATTGCAACATAACTGATATGGTGTTGATGTGCTGTAAAGCCTGTATAAATAAATAAAAAGAGAAAACTGAATATCCATTATGATCTGTTTGCTTGTTCAGGAACAATTACTGCTGTTACTGATCAATTGAGATTTCATGCATAGAGTAAGTTATTTTTGTCTAATGCCACCCAAGGAATGAATGCACTTATGGTTTGCTTTGTACTAAGTTAAAAAACAGCGTTGATGTGTACTTATAATCGAAATAGGCAACTGTGCATGTGAATGAAGCCGATAAATGAACATATCTTCTTTGTTTCCCCACATCAAATATACTATTCAAAGTAAGAATAATGTGCCCTGTAGTTTTATTTGATTTGGTGGATTACCAATAGTTAACAAAATATTGATCAAGTGGGTCAAATAGGCGAGAACAGCAAGGTGGCAACGTGTTGCATTACGGGATGGAAAACCAATGATTCATATTTCATTCATTTAGGCTGCAGTGTAAATGTTATTATTGACTCAATATTTGTTTAGGTTGAATTTTAACATTGATTCATTTTTCATTAATTTGCATGTTAACATTTATTCATCATTCATTCAGATAGAATATTTACATTGATTCATCATTAATTTAATTCACATTTCAACATTGATTCATTATTAATTCAGGTTGTATGTTCAAGTCCTCAAGATATCAGATGTACTGGACTACAGAAGATGAATGTCGCTTACAAGCTTCTCAATATCACTGTAAGTAGTTTATAAATAAGGTTGGAACTTCTCACAACATATACGTCATTTCAAGGTTGTCTTTTGATGAAATTTGTGTATAATATTCAATGTTCTAGGTGATGGGGGTATTATGTGATTTAAGATGTAATATTTCATAAACTAAAAGATTTCAGAAATTTATTAGACAAATCCTATTTTGTTGGTACTTAAAAAATTATCTCATTGAATCATATTTAATGATCACAAACATTGTAGGTTTTTAGAAGAGCAATAAAGAAGTTGACTAATTAAATAGGTTTCCTTTCTAGATCTAGTATATTCAATGCATTCTGCAGATGCTTTTAGTTTGTATCTGTCATAGAGAGGTGAATTGAATACTTTTTTGGTGATGGATCTTGATACAGTATCCTGTATACAGCATGTTATTCATTATAGTGGATGAATACAATAGCAGCGGTTACTATTGACACATCACATTTTAGTGAAAGGGTTGACTATAAAGTCTGAATTTTACTTGATGATGGTGAATATATGTCATGTTAGGGGCTTTAACATGTTTGCTGTATATTTCAGTGGATGAATACACGGACTTTGGTTACCATGGATACATCTGAGAAGCTCCATGTGATTGATGTACGCTCTGAGGAGGAACTGGAGGTTTGTAATTAATTGATTGCTTTGATTTATGGATATAACTGATTGATTTGTCATTTGATTTAATTATTTGATTGATTTATTGAATGTTTTAACCTTCTTTTAAAGTTTTTTGTTAAATCCATTCATTTTCTGATTATTTTTGAGATGTGTTGTGAAAATGTGTAAGGTGTATTTATGTTTTGTGCAGTCTTTAAAAGGATTCCTTGTTTTCTTTCAAAACAGCTTGTACACCTATCCTATAGCGTTGTTAGTTCTTTACAATTACAGAAGCCCATTTTTTCCAAGCTGTAATTCTAAATGCCACTTATACACTTATTCAATGATCTTGATAGTTCCTTACCAGTATGAAAGCTCATTCATTCCTTACTGAACATGTTAATGTAGCACAATGAGGGTTCAGTGCAAGACTATAAAGTAGTAGATTAATGTTTGCATTGAACTCTCAAGTAGGTTACAATCAACCAAATTATGAAAAATAATGATATTTCAATGAAAAAGTGATAGCTACAATGTAAACTTTACGATTACAATACAATTTGCTCAGTTTGAGCTATTTCTCTTATTGTCATTTGCTGCAAAGGCATCTTTAATTGTTGGTTTTAAAGAAAGGGTTAAAAAGTTGTTTATATCACTCTTCTTTAAAAACAAAACAAAAACCCATGTACCTGCAAGTGTTCTGAAGCTGAAGCTTGTAAAATCCAAAAGGCATTGTTTCGTTTTCTGAAGTAATAAATAGGTAATTATCTAATATGTTACACAGGTGATTGACATAAATGAGGTGCAGCTGATTTACAACACAAGTTTCTTCAAGTCACTTGCTACAGGAGGGAATGTTAGCCAGGCTCTTGTAAGTAGTATAAATATAGATTTGTATCTTTTTAATTTTGAAGGAAGGAGTTTATATTGCAGTTAGGAGTTGATATTGGAGTGGGGAGTTAATATCTCAGTTAGGAGGTAGAGCAGTTCATATCTTAGTGAAGAGTAAATAGAATATCTCTATGTGAGAATACACTAAGATGTTTGGGGTGAATCAATGTAAACTGTCAATCCAAAACAGGGCAGTTTGCCGTTCACAAAGCCCCTCTGTGGGTAGGTTAAAATCATAGTTGAGCAAAATTTCAATTTTCATTGGCTGGTTAATGATTTGCAGATGGTTCTACCTGTCTTGATTTTTTGTGATATAGATGAAATGGTACGATATACTTGTAGGCATTTGCTGGAGACCATGCAGCTATAACACCATAGTAAGCCATGGTGGACAACTGTTCTTGCTGGGAACCAAAATTGCCAATTTTGTTACTTCTATGACTATATTTATGTGATGTATGTGAAATGGTTTGATATACTTGCAGGCATTTGCTGGAGATCATGCCTGTTATAACACTATAGTTAGCCATGGTGGACAACTGTTCTTGCTGGGAACCAAAACTGTCCATGTGTTCACAATGAGGACTTGGAGAGAGGTATGCATTAAACTATTATGACTTGAAAATAAGTTGGTATAGCCTTGCCTTCAATTATGCATTAAACTATTATGACTTGAAAATAAGTTGGTATAGCCTTGCCTTCCATATGCATTAAACTATTATGACTTGAAAATAAGTTGGTATAGCCTTGCCTTAAATTATGCATTTGAGAACAAGTTTTGATAAAAGGAGGAATTGCTCACTAAGGTTCTGTTTACACCGATCTTTGGAATTGTGTTCTAAGCATTTATAATGAATATAGATATATGAAAATAAACGAAAGTTGCTGTGAATATTTAAAACAGTGTTTGTATCTAACATATTGCATGCTTTTCTGAACAATGTGTTCATGTCATCTCTTGATAGAAGTTTGATTGAAATTCATATTTTATAGAATTAAGACTTGTATACATATAAAATTGAACATAGGAAATCTAATATTGTTACATGATTTTAGATAAGAACTTACTGCACATGTAAAATAAAAACTCACAGATCGTTGATTGCAACCCCACACAATGAAAAGGAAATCTTATACTTTGTAGAGTAATAATCTGTATTTTCTAGAGCTAAAACCTGTATATTGTAGAGTAATAACCTGTATATTGTAGAGTAATAACCTGTATATTGTAGAATAATAACCTGTATATTGTAGAGAAATAACCTGAATATTGTAGAGTAATAACCTGTATATTGTAGAGTATTAATCTTTTTATTGTAAAGAAATAACCTGTATATTGTAGAATAATAACCTGTATATTGTAGAGTTATAACCTGTATATTGTAGAGTATTAATCTGTTTATTGTAGAATAATAACCTGTATATTGTAGAATAATAACCTGTATAATGTAGAGTAATAACCTGTATATTGTAGAGTAATAACCTGTATATTGTAGAGTAACAACCTGTATATTGTAGAGTAATAACCTGTATATTGTAGAGTAATAACCTGTATATTGTAGAGTATTAATCTGTTTATTGTAGAATAATAACCTGTATATTGTAGAATAATAACCTGTATATTGTAGAGTAATAACCTGTATATTGTAGAGTAACAACCTGTATATTGTAGAGTTATAACCTGTATATTGTAGAGTATTAATCTGTTTATTGTAGAATAATAACCTGTATATTGTAGAATAATAACCTGTATATTGTAGAATAATAACCTGTATATTGTAGAATAATAACCTGTATATTAAAGAGTAATAACCTGTATATTGTAGAATAACAACCTGTATATTGTAGAGTTATAACCTGTATATTGCAGAGTATTAATCTGTTTATTGTAGAATAATAACCTGTATATTGTAGAATAATTACCTGTATATTAAAGAGTAATAACCTGTATATTGTAGAATAACAACCTGTATATTGTAGAGTTATAACCTATATATTGTAGAGTATTAATCTGTTTATTGTAGAGAAATAACCTGTATATTGTAGAATAATAACCTGTATATTGTAGAATAGTAACCTGTATATTGTAGAATAATAACCTGTATATTGTAGAATAATAACCTGTATATTGTAGAATAATAACCTGTATATTGTAGAGTTATAACCTGTATATTATAGAGTATTAATCTGTTTATTGTAGATTAATAATCTGTATATTGTAGAATAATAATCTGTATATTGTAGAATAATAACCTGTATATTAAAGAGTAATAACCTGTATATTGTAGAATAACAACCTGTATATTGTAGAATAATAATCTGTTTATTGCAGAATAATAACCTGTATATTGTAGAATAATAACCTGTATATTGTAGAATAATAATCTGTTTATTGTAGAATAATAACCTGTATATTGTAGAATAATAACCTGTATATTGTAGAATAATAACCTGTATATTATAGAGTAATAACCTGTATATTGTAGAATAATAACCTGTATATTGTAGAATAATAACCTGTATATTGTAGAATAATAACCTGTGTATTGTAGAATAATAACCTGTGTATTGTAGAATAATAACCTGTGTATTGTAGAATAATAACCTGTGTATTGTAGAATAATAACCTGTATATTGTAGAATAATAACCTGTATATTGTAGAATAATAACCTGTATATTGTAGAATAATAACCTGTATATTGTAGAATAATAACCTGTATATTGTAGAATAATAACCTGTATATTGTAGAATAATAACCTGTATATTGTAGAATAATAACCTGTATATTGTAGAGTAATAACCTATATATTGTAGAATAATAACCTGTATATTATAGAATGATGACCTGTATATTGTAGAATAATAACCTGTATATTGTAGAATAATAACCTGTGTATTGTAGAATAATAACCTGTATATTGTAGAATAATAACCTGTATATTGTAGAATAATAACCTGTATATTGTAGAATAATAACCTGTATATTGTAGAATAATAATCTGTATATTGTAGAATAATAACCTGTATATTGTAGAATAATAACCTGTATATTGTAGAATAATAACCTGTATATTGTAGAGTTATAACCTGTATATTGTAGAATAATAACCTGTATATTGTAGATTAACCATCTGTTTATTATAAAGTTATAATCTGCATATTGTAGAGCTATAATCTGTATATTGTAGAGCTATAACCTGTATATTGTAGAGTAATTATTTGTATATTGTAGAGTAAAAACCTGTATCTTGTAGATTAATAACCTGTTTATTGTAGATTAATAATCTGTATATTGTAGAGAATTGATGTGCTGGTGAAAGAGAAGAGATACCAAGATGCCCTTGCTCTAGCTCTGTCTATGTATGAGGGAAAAGCAAAGGCAGTTGTTGGTCTTTCTGGTCCAAGTGCTGCTAAAAAGGAAATAGTCTCAGCCTTGGTATGTATAACCCTTTACTCTATAATACCTCACTTTGAGGCTTCTGATGCAGATGAAGGGAAAAAATACTGTGTCAAAAGGATAAAGCTCCTAATGGGTAATGAATCCTTTTATAACAACGGTGCCACCCAAAATCTTTAAGATAATGTGTTTCTTCTTGCTATTTTTGTCTCCTGTTGTTGCTTTAACTTTAGCCCAGTCACAAAATCTACAATGAGGCCTTATTATTGGAAATTTAATAAGGTTCAAGGTTAAAGAGCTTTTTTGTTTACGAAATTAGAAATTTCAGTGGGGAAAGTTTCCAAAATCTAATAGGCATAGGCCTCTTCTCAATTCAACCCTTATCTTGTAAAGAATGATCCTTTATCTTTGTGTATTCTTGAGCCGAAGTATCTTTAAAACTGATTCATGCTTGTAAATGATATGGTTTTTTAAAGTTGAATCAATATGATTTACCCTTTGTTTGATATAGAATTATGTAACTTGTGACTTAACAAGTCACAAAAAACAGAAAGCAAAATTTGAATTTGAGAAATGATATTTTGATCATAAGATTCGTTAGACTTTGAGATATGTGGATAACTATTTTTATCTCGGATTTTTTTTTAAAGACTTTCAGATAAATAAAGTGGAATTGAATGCTTATCATAACATGTTTGCACCATTTTCACATTCATGCAAAATATATTTGTTAAAAAATATCAGAAAGGTGTGTTTGATATTGGAAATGTAATAAAAGGAAAAGGTTGTTTCATATCTTCATAGCTAGATGTTGTATCTGTTTATGTAGATGTTGGACCTCCTGTTTGAGTTTGTGGATTTATCTATGACCCAGTTTTGTCCAGAAAAAGGAAAGATAGAGGAACTGGAAGACTATTATCAGGTGAGATTGTGTTGATTTTGTCAAATATCCTATTTCTATACCTGCAGCTGAAGATTTATGAAACCATTGTTACAAAAATCAAAATTGCTTGAAAAACTTTCTTTTTTCTTTGTTCTTTGTACTTTTCATGAATTCCAATTTAAGTCATGATTAATCTCATTTATAGTGAAATACAAATCAAATTTATAGATTCCATAAAACAAGTGACTAGAACAAAATATGGGTTGAGCAATAAATGATCAAAGTGAAACAAATGGTAAAATTATGATTATTCAGAAGCTTTTAACTCTTTCAGGTAGTTTTGATGTGAATTTTAGGCTTCATGACTCATGTACTTTCATATCACTTTTATATTTGTCTATGTTTGAATTGGAGGCGTCTGTGGCCCAGTCGTCAAGAGTACAGAACTTAAAGTTTCATGACCCCTCTTGGCATGAGTTCAGTTTAGGGAAGAGATGGTTTGAATAAAGGATGTCAGGGGTTAGTTAGAACTCTGTTTTGATATTTTTCAGAGTATTGTCCCGGTCTGTGTGGATTATTGTTTACTACTGAATAGAATGTAAGTTTGTTTGTTTTTTATCTTGGTGATATTTGGGTAATGTTTTGAGTCGTTAGAAACTATTGTTATCGTTTAGAAAGCTGGATAATTTACTACAAATAGATTGTTGTGTTATTTGCATTCCCAAACCTTAAATATCTGCTTAATGTTGATGAGAAAAGTTACTCAGAGTGGCAAACATGTTAGATCACAGGTCAGGCTCAGTTGGCATCTGGCCTGGATCTAACATGTTTGCATAAGCATGAAGTCGGTTCCAGCACTAAAATGGGTAATTTCTAGGAATATTTTTCTGCATTTTGGTAATTTCTGCAGGTAATGAAGATTCAATTATGTTTAAGACGAAGACATTGAATAAGACATTGGTAAAGGATAACTGGCAACTTTATCGGTGATGCCAGTTATAGAATCTTTCTACTAGATTTGCAACAGAGGAAGGACTTTCAAATCATGCGCAATGAAATGGCAAAATACTTTCAATGGCTATTTAAAAGTTATAGAGATTTAAGTGGCTTTGTCTAGTCACTTGGAAAGTTTTTGCCTTTAAGGTTGCCCCTTCATTAAAATGCCAAATCTCATTAGATAATTTGGCAGTGAGCCAGAAGTTTCATGAAGTCAATATTACATGATTTATTTGTCTAGTAACACTTATCATAAATTGATAGAAAAGCAATCAACTGCATGGAAAAAGTATCATGTAGTACTGGTAATGAAATGTCAGTAGCATAGGTAGGTGGGCTGATTTGAATAATGATTGAGACACAGCTTAAAGCCTGAAAGCATCCATCAAATTACACATTTAACTAGTAAGAACAAAGAGAACAGTTTATTTATACATGAATGTCTAGAAAAAATTATAATTAATATTTCAGTCAAATCCTTTCAAGATATATTGTTTTATGTTGTTTTTCTTAAAAAATGCTTTGGCTGAAATAAATATTCTCTTTGGGATAAACTTCAAACATAACAGTTTATACTAGGGATGGGAACGAATAGTGAAATCACTATTCGAATATTCGACTAGAACTATTCGAATATATTCGAATATTCGATTTTAGAATTCGTTTTGATGTCCGAATGTCTGCATGCCCGAATACTAGTACACTAGTCCTCTGTTCAAACCTTTTGTGTATAGCCGATATCTGTATACAGAACGAGTAAAGTAATTCCAGACACATGATGGAGACATTGTGATGTTTATCGAATAGATGTAGAAATTAGAATGAAGATAAGTTTGACAAATTATTCTGAAGAAAAATATACTTTCTAACACATTATTTGATTGGTCTTCGTGCATATGCAATCATGATTACGATTGTTTATTGAAAGAGTAATTGTTTAATTTCACGACAAACAAGTTACGTGATTGGTTGACACTGACAATTGTCAATTAGCGTGATTGACTTGTTTTGGATAGTAAGGAGCAAGTGCAGATCATTAAGGTGTTAGATTTAGCGGCTTAAAATCGACTATTTTCACACTTAGGAATTAATCGTTTTGCAAACTGTCAAAAGATGTGGTAATTTGTCACAGGTGTTTTACTGTGTGACATACGTTGTAAAAACATCGTAACTGCACCTGGGAGCTAGGCACGTTCTTCGATATTTGGGATCGGTTTAGAGGAAGAAAATGAAAATAAACCAACATTATTTCTGAATAAAATTTATGGTAAACATACAGTAATATGGGTTCATTAAAATCGAATATTCGAATACTATTTTGCTATTCGAATATTCGACCCGCTATTCAAATATTCGAATATTGGAATATTCGTTCCCATCCCTAGTTTATACCTTGATACGAGCTACCCCTTTACATGAAAAAGGCTTGGCCTGTTACTCCTGCTCAAGTCTTCATAATGAACATACTGTTGCATGTGTTGGTCTTGTCATGTATAGTCTATTATGCCAAATACTTGTCTAACCTTAGAGATAAATTAATTGAGATTAACTGCATCTGGTAATCAGTTCCAATCATCTACTACTTGCAAGCAAAATGAGTACTTCCTGATATCTAGTCAGCTTCTTTTTTTGTCAGCTTTAGGGTTCTTGCTCTTCCAGCTTTATAGTTTTCTGTAAACAAAGTTTATGTACCCCCTTCCATCCATTGTTACATATATTTGTGTTGTATACAGGGATATCTTGTTTGGTCGCCTGTACGAGAGGTTCAGTATGGATGTAATAGCGCAGGGAACCTTCCTCGAGTGTCTTGAGCCCTATATCATCAATGACAAGCTGAGAACCATGCCCCCTGTTGTGATGAAGGACTTTGTTTTACATTATGAGGAGAGGAACATGTTGGAGGGTGTAGAGACAGCCATTGTACACATGGATGTAGCAAGCCTGGATATACATCATGTGAGTTACCTCCCTTGTTGAAAATCATTGTACACATGGATGTAGCAAGCCTGGATATACATCATGTGAGTTACCTCCCTTGTTGAAAATCATTGTACACATGGATGTAGCAAGCCTGGATATACATCATGTGAGTTACCTCCCTTGTTGAAAATCATTGTACACATGGACGTAGCAAGCCTGGATATACATCATGTGAGTTGCCTCCCTTGTAAAAAAAATATTGTACACATGGACGTAGCAAGCCTTGATATACATCATGTGAGTTACCTCCCTTATTGAAAATTATTCTTGTTTAGTCATCTCCCTTATTAACTTGAGTTTTTGAAGAATAAGAAGAGCTATACTTCTCCCCCGGGCATCTGCATCAGTGTTACACCATGGTTAGGTTTTTACATGCAAGTTTGTATTTCATTTAATGTTGTAAGTAATAGAATGATACTTCACACATGTGTTCAGTGTCATGATGTAAGGTCCCTGACAAAGGTGGAATTCAAGCAAATTATGTGGCATTTCATACTTCAAAAATAGTCAAGCATGCTGTCTTATGGAAAGCTGTTGTTGATTAAATTGTTGCTTGTAAATGTAAGTTATCAACATTATTAAGCATTAATTATTATGGTTTGGTCAGACAGGATATACATGTTTGCAGTATTTTACCTCCCTTTTTCATCATATCTTGTTAAGTTTTCTTCCTAACAGATGATATCTTCCTCTTTTAATGATGTAATGTCGTTATATATATATATAAACATGCACATTTTGCATATTTTTTAACTTCATCTTTTACGGAAATCCTATTAAAGGTCATTCAACTTTTTCCTAGCAGTCCCATGGTCATATGTTTTTGTTCGCAGTATTTTTTTATTTTATCATACATATTTTGCACCTTCCCATGTATATGATGCCTTTTTCTATATAAAGCAATGCTTTACTTATGATTTAAAGAATGCTATCATCTTTGTGTATATTGTTTTATTTATCCATTAGGTGGTGACTCTGTGCTGGGCCCATGGTTTATATGATGCCATTATCTATGTGTACAACAAAGGGATTTTAGACTACACCACTCCACTTGAAGAATTACTCTCAACCTTAAAATCAGCTGTGGATACCGGAAAGCAACTCTCAGGTAATTATATTAGTGCTGGAACTGAATTCACGCTTATGCAAACAGGTTAGATCCAGGACAGCCACCAAGTAAATTGGCAGTGCACCTGTGATCTAACCTGTTTGCTTCTCTGAGTATCTTTCCTCAACAAAAATAAGCAGATCTTTAAGGTTTTGGAAATCAGATGACACAAAAATCTGTTTTTAGAAGAGTACCCAGCATTCTTAGGGTAAAATTATTGATACACTGTTAAATGTATAAATCAACAAACAATTAAGGGAGACCTACTTAGAATACAGGGGTCTTGAGTTTGAGACTCAGCATAGCCAATAAGTTTTCTGACATTTAATTTAATCACTATAACATGATTTATTTGTCTCTCACCACTTATAGATTAAGTTTATTTAGGGAAGCCTTTAGTGGAAAGCTAAGAATATGGGAACTTTTGAGGAAATGCAAGGACCATTTATAGATATGCTGATCGCTATGATATGAAACTAAATTACTGTTGTAATAGGCATCCAACCCAGATTTGATAAAATAAACCTGGGTAAAGGTGTATACTAAGGGCCTCTGTGGCCTAGTGGTTGGAGTACAGAACATTGAAATCATAAATCCCCTCTCCATGTCGGTTCAAATCCCTGTGACAGCATTTGGATTTCATAAGGTAGTTTTTGGACTGACTTAATATGGAATGCCAATGGTTGTACAGTACCTGATTTGACCAACCTTTATAAGCACTTGAATATTGGGGGGGTCTTCCTTCATCAGGAAGAGTCAGGCATTGCAACACAACTCAAATAATGTTGATGTGATATAAAACCCATTGAAAGATGAATGAATAAATAAAGGTGTGTGCAGAGTAATTTTAATCTAATTTTACAGACAAACAGATCCGACTTGGGAACAAATTACTTGTCTATATAAGCTGTTGTATGGCAGGACGGGCCTACCCACTGGGAGATATTCCAGAAGATATGGTCTCAAAGGTCAAACATCAGGTAATGTTGTAACCTACTTCATTATGTTTAAGTTGAGGTCTAACAGTATTTTTAACAGTCATATGTTAACTAAAGTACTGTTAAAATGGCAATTTTCCTCATACAAACAAATAAATTAATAAGTAAACGTCAGTTTTAAAGTCATCAATTGCACTTATCCATGAATCCATGGTATATAACCAGTGTTAGGCTTGGAAATGAAGTCTTCTTATGATCACTACACAATGAAATATAGTAATAGCCCTTAATAACACTTAAGACTTAGACCTCATTATTTTATGTTGTGTCTAAATTCTAAATATTTTTTATTTAGATATGTTTGAGTTTATATGGACATGAAACCAATTAACTCTGATATCCTTCATCAACTCGACTCGATCTGTCAAAATGCTGGAAAACCTTGAGATGATTTTTCACTTATGATGACAATGTATTGTACTTATATGCGAAAACAACACATATGCTATTTCCAAATGATGCTGACTTAAATTTGGCCTTTTATTAAACTTGTACAATGTACATTGGATTTGAGGTCTTTTCATATTGTTTAAATCTACAATTTGATGTAGGATTAAATGCTCTTATATAAATTTGATTAGCAGATATCTCTAGTTGTTCAATATTCATCAAGAGGATCCCATGGTCGAAAGTAGCAAAATGTCAATTAGTTGGAAAGTGCAATTTCACATTCAAAATATGAGTTAGGGTTGCCTTTCTGACAAACGATTGTTATTTATAGCCAACAACCAAAGAACAAACAACTAAGATAAAAAATATAATAACCTACATTGAAAATTAGCACTTCCTGAACTGTAAGATTTTGTGTTCTTTAAAATAAGCAAAATGATGGTTGTCTTTTTAGATCATTTTGTGCAACTTTTCAACTATGTGCATAATTTGACTGTGTCACCATTGTCTGATTGATTATAGGATTCTACTGTTACCTTAAGATAATTCCCTTTGCTATGAGTAGGTGGACTGAATATTTCATGAAAGTACAATTTGCAATCTGTCTGGTGCAGCTGAAATCAGTCCAAAACCATCAGTTTGCTGATTCTGGTATGAGCAATTGATATTGGGGTTTTCCTTAATCTTTATGAGCTGGGCTGTGCAGTATTACTGTTGACACCATAATTATGAAGGTCATTAAAACAATCTTTTTCAGGTGTTTGATTCGCTGACATGTCTTCACACAAAAAGTCAACCAGAAGATGAACATGCATACCCATTCTTAAGAACGTTACTTGCCTTTGATACAAGAGAATTTCTCAATGTTTTAGCTCTGGTAAATATCTCAAACAGCTTTGTATGTTATTAACCCCTTATTCTTGTATACCTCACTTAGATGAATCAACTGCAGAACAATTTAGGATTTAAAAACAACTGTTACAAACGAATATATTTTTTCTAATGAGCAATTTATCCTTTTGTCTCAGTGATATTTACACAATATCTTGGGAAAAGGTTTTTTACGACAGACTTACGGAATGCCGATGGTTCTACCCGCCTTGACCAGCCCTTACGGGCAATTGAGTATGGGGTCTTCCTCCATCATTAAGAGTCGGGCATCTCTACATAACTTGAATAATGTTGATGTGATGTAAAACCCATACAAAAAAAAGGGCTTTTTAATGATATTTTGTCATCTGCTTTTATTTTTGTCTCGCATTACATTTGTTCTATGTAATGTTTGTTCTTTTTGTCTCTTTCCACTTATTGATTGTGTGGATGTGGTAAAACAATAGCGTACTAGCATAGGGAAAATTATTTTAATGCTGTTAAGGAAATACTAGGAGCGTTGATAGGGACAATAGCTGCCATAGTGTAACAAATACTGGGTAAAACTTCAATTTATTAAGATAACAATTGAACAGCAGTATGATTAATGATGATTTTTACCATGCGTTATTTGAATACATGCATGATCTCTTGATCAGAAAATGATTTATGATAAAAGAATTTTATTTTTGATACTTTCAGGCTTTTGAAGAAGAAGAGTTTAAAACCACAGATGGGTAAGTGATGAGATATTGATCTCTTCCTTCATAAAGATACTTTACTTGTATTAAATAATTTCGTCTTTTTCCACAAAGTTTCACTATCATAGAAACAATATATTTTGGTACCTGAAATTGTTGTCTGCTTTTTCTTTTAGCACAGATTATGCCCTTTTGTTCACATGACTCTAACAACTTTTTTGATAAGAGACCACTTTTTTCATAAGTGACCACTTTTTGTTATCCCTTTGTAAGAATCAATAATGTACACACTGTATAGACCAGGGTACCGTTTTAATTGACATTTTATGCTAAGAATTTGAGTAATTTCACACAGCATCCCTCACATTTAAATATTGGGATAAACAGTATTGCATAGTAAAGCATCTATGGAATTGTCTCTCTGAGACACTTCCAATGATGTATCAGGTAACAATATAGTGGTCATGTTTAAGATACAATTCATGTTTATCAGTTTTGTCTTACACAAATAATTTTCGTAAATCATTAAATAAAATGGTACTCTTGTCCCCTTGATATGGTGACTAAACTATCAATTTAGGTTTTTCTGTTGTTATGTATTTTCATCGGTGTCCTGCATAGCCAAGTGGTTGAGGTGGTTGTCTGAGATCAAGAGGGTCCCGAGTTTGAGCCCCACCCACACCTCTGGTTTTACTGGAGTGTTCTTCGGAAAGACACTTCATAGACCTAACCTTGTACTAGTGAATCCAGGGGAAGCTGTATCATAACTAAAACATTAACATGGTGTTTAACCCCATATAAACGAAGATGTTTCGTTATTTAAACAAATAGAGAAGAATAAAGATATATTACACATCATCTCAAATTGATCATTTCAGCATGGCTAAGAGACAGCGAGTTGTGGATATACTTTTACAAGTTATGGTGGAGAGTGTAGGATTCACAGTGAGTAGAAATATGTTGGCGTATATTTACCCATGTCTTGATATTTACTCAGCATTGATAATTGTGGAGAGTGTAGGATTCACAGTGAGTAGAAATATGTTGGCGTATATTTACCCATGTCTTGATATTTACTCAGCATTGATAATGGTGGAAAGTGTAGGATTCACAGTGAGTAGAAATATGTTGGCGTATATTTACCCATGTCTTGATATTTACTCAGCATTGATAATGGTGGAGAGTGTAGGATTCACAGTGAGTAGAAATATGTTGGCGTATATTTACCCATGTCTTGATATTTACTCAGCATTGATAATGGTGGAGAGTGTAGGATTCACAGTGAGTAGAAATATGTTGGCGTATATTTACCCATGTCTTGATATTTACTCAGCATTGATAATGGTGGAGAGTGTAGGATTCACAGTGAGTAGAAATATGTTGGCGTATATTTACCCATGTCTTGATATTTACTCAGCATTGATAATGGTGGAGAGTGTAGGATTCACAGTGAGTAGAAATATGTTGGCGTATATTTACCCATGTCTTGATATTTACTCAGCATTGATAATGGTGGAGAGTGTAGGATTCACAGTGAGTAGAAATATGTTGGCGTATATTTACCCATGTCTTGATATTTACTCAGCATTGATAATGGTGGAGAGTGTAGGATTCACAGTGAGTAGAAATATGTTGGCGTATATTTACCCATGTCTTGATATTTACTCAGCATTGATAATGGTGGAGAGTGTAGGATTCACAGTGAGTAGAAATAGGTTGGCGTATATTTACCCATGTCTTGATATTTACTCAGCATTGATAATGGTGGAGAGTGTAGGATTCACAGTGAGTAGAAATATGTTGGCGTATATTTACCCATGTCTTGATATTTACTCAGCATTGATAATGGTGGAGAGTGTAGGATTCACAGTGAGTAGAAATATGTTTGCGTATATTTACCCATGTCTTGATATTTACTCAGCATTGATAATTGTTATGTAAATATCGCTGTAGCAAAGAAACAACTTGCTAATGATGAGCAATATCCCCTCTTGAAATGGCGTTTCTTTGCAAAAATTATAAATTAATAACAGTTTCTCATTCCATTTCACTGTCATTTGATGTTGCTTCCATATTGAACCTCTCTCATAATCTCATGATGGTATACAGTAAAATCATCTTATTGAGATGATTCTTATGAGTTCACACAACATAGGGTTGAGTGAATCAATTAAGTTAGCTTTGGGGATATTGCACTAATCTAGACCTCACTTTTATAATTCAACATTTGCAGAAATAATTATAACCCATTTTCTTTCAGCCAACCCAAGTGGGTATATTGTTTACATTCCTTGCCAGACAAATGGCCAGACACGAGAATTCCATCAAAGTTAACAGAGTTCTGTTTGAACAGGTAACATTCATTTATTACAAATTATTTTATTTCATGAGCCAATTAATTACCTCTGGTCTCATTGGAGTGTCCTTTGGAAAGACACTCCCTAGCCCTAGCCTAGTACTGGCAAACTCTGGAAAGCTCTAACCTATATGAAAAATTGTTGACATAGCATCAAAACTCATATAAACAATAAACTTACATTAAGCCTAAATTCATTTCGTCTTATCAAGTTTTGTATCCAGAGATATTGGCAATATAAGCTAAAGATTGTTGAAAATGGCATAAATCAAACTAATGTTATTGATCAACCTTTTTGAATCAATGTAGGTTTTGGAATTCCTGTGTAACCCTGACGACGAATCGAGACATGAAGAGCGTCAGCAGGCACTACTAGAGTTATCTCACGCTGGGGGTCTTCAACAAGTTGACGAAGAAAGATTCCTTTACCTTGCAGAAAGGGCCAAGTTGTAAGTCAATTCATATCTTGTATTTTTGTCATGTGCACATAAAATCTTATGACTTGGAGCAGAATGACCTTTAAAAAGATGACTTTACTTATCTACTTTTTTTACAATGTTTCCATTGCCCTACTTTTCAAGTCTCACACAGAAACATTTGAATGAGTTGTACAGCTTTATTTACTTTTTATCTATTTTAAACTGTTCACCAACTTAGAATTTTGCAAACTATTCTGCATTGAATTAAAAGTATCTATACATGGCATTTACCAAGTATCAACAACTAAATATTGTTTTTTTAAATATCAAATCTGATCTGTTTGAACCTTTTTTGTTGGTACTGATTACAAGCCTCTCAATATGTCAATTTTCCTAAGAAACCGCAGTATAGGTTCATGAGATATCTCATGGAAGTATGACTTGCCTATTGTAGTATAGGTTATCTATATACAAACCGCAGTATAGGTTCATGAGATATCTCATGGAAGTATGACTTGCCTATTGTAGTATAGGTTATCTATATACAAACCGCAGTATAGGTTCATGAGACAACTCATGGAAGTATGACTTGCCTATTGTAGTACAGGTTATCTTTATACAAACCTCAGTATAGGTTCATGAGATATCTCATGGAAGTATGACTTGCCTATTGTAGTATAGGTTATCTATATACAAACCGCAGTATAGGTTCATGAGATATCTCATGGAAATATGACTTGCCTATTGTAGTATAGGTTATCTATATACAAACCGCAGTATAGGTTCATGAGATATCTCATGGAAGTATGACTTGCCTATTGTAGTATAGGTTATCTTTATTCAAATTTCAGCCAATTTGAGCTTGAAATAACTAGACCCCTTGATGATTTCATTTAAATCCAGATGCCTAGAATTCGATTTGGACTTTCATATCAGTGAGTCTGCCAGCTGACTGATACGATGATCTTTTATTTCAGCTACCGTGTGTGTGAGTTGCTGTATGAGAAGAGAAGACATTTTGATAAGATTTTATCTTGCTATTTGAAAGATTATGCAAGAAAGGTAAGAACATTTATGTTGCTCTCCTAGCTGATTATGTGTAATGGAACAATTTCATATGAAGGTCAAAGGTCTAAGTAATGCTTGAAGGTCATATGCAACAGTAGTGCAGTGGTAGAGCTTAGACCTAGGGTACAGAGGTCCCTCGGTTTGATCCTTGTTAGCAGCTTCATGAAAAATGCAGACTAATCCATGTATCAAGGAAGCTGTCATCTCAAGTGAATTTTATAAGCTTCGATCTTTCATTACGATCAATCTAGAATAAATAAATTTAAACTTAAGCGCATGTGATGAAACTTAAGATTTTACAAAACATGTCTTTGGATAGCTTTTTCTGCTTTTTTTAAGTAATTAGGTTGGTTTTTTAGATTTGTTTGCTTACAATCATTACAATGAGCTTGAGATGTTCTTTTAAAGAGGTCAACATGGTTTATCTTACAAAGACCTTTTTTAACCTTAAAAATGACTAAATATTGCATTTTAGGAAACATTCTGATATTGATCCCATTCACTACTTTGTTTCCCCTACAGTACCATGCATTCAACTTTATCAGTTCCATTTTGACAAGCGAGAGATTCACACCTGAAGAGAAAGCTAGTGTGCAGAAAGAAGCCCTCTCCCAACTCGAGGTTTGTGAGTTCACTTCTCCTTAATAAAACATGTTTACACAGCTTCTTAAAATTAATATAACGTAATATTTAAGAGAAAGGTTCATTTATATTGTTTATTATTTCTCCTTAATAAAACATGTTTATGCAGCTGTTGTTGAAAATTTAGATGATATATAAGAAAATTGTGAACTAATATGAAGGGGAAGGGGCATTCATGGCCTAATGGTAAGAGTACAGAACATGAAATCACATGGTTCTTCTAGACATGGATTCAAATCCTGATGTTGATGGTTCTTCTTGGCTTGACCAGCTCTTATGGACAGTTTAGTCTTTCTTCATTATTAAGAGTTGGGCATTGCAACATACGTGAAATAATGTTGACACAATTTAAAAATCCCTATAGATAATTTCTAGAGTAAAAAAATAGACTTGTATACTGTTGATGCAATGTAAAAACTGATAAAGCAAAACAAACGAACAATTTGAAGTATCCAAATAAAAGTTGTGTAAAGGCAAGTACAGTCAAGTATGTTCTAAGAAACCTCTGTGTAACAGTTTTTGAAAGGTTATTTACTCTGATGCTATATTAACCCTTTACCAAATGCCAAATTTTCCATTGCCCCAAATTGAAAGAGTTTGCAGAAGACATTTCAAAATGTGATGAAATTGAAAGATAAGCTTGTTAAGAGCATTTTCCCCTTTTTCCTCAATGTTTTCCAGAGTCGTCTGCAACAAACTGGTCAAATGTCGTTATTGGTTGGTAACAGGTTAAACAATGTGTGAGAGGTTATAAAGTCTGACGCTATCTTAATACAGGACATTAGGTATTCAGAAGCTCTTTCCAGAGCTTTTGATTTACTGACATCCATATTAAACTGTTAATTGTCTCATACACCACAATTCTGTCTCCCTTTACTATGGTTGCCTTGAATAGGATGAAAGGCTTTCAGAAAACTCCTACAGGAGCTTCCATATTAAGCTGTTAATTGTCTCATACACCACAATTCTGTCTCCCTTTACTATGGTTGCCTTGAATAGAATGAAAGGCTTTCAGAAAACTCCTACAGGAGCTTCCATATTAAGCTGTTAATTATCTTATAAAGCACAAACCTGCCTCGTATTACTATGGTTTTTTAAAACAAGATTGTATAACAATCGCTTTTGTACAAATCCCATTTTGTCCAAATGACAGCATTTGAATTTTCATAAGAGGCAGTTTCCAAACTGACTAAGGTAATGCTGATGGTTCTACCCAGCTTGACAAGCCCTTGTTGATAGTTTAATTTTGGGTCTTTCTCCATCATTAAGATTCAGGCATTGCAACAAAACTGAAATAATGTTGATGTGATCTAAATCACACCTGAAGATAAATACAAACAATCTGTTTATTCAGGAGTTGGTGAGTGTGGACAGTAAACAAGCTGCCCAGATGGTTCTCGCCAACTTTACAAGCAGTCTTACGGAGGTCGTTAAACTGTTGGAATCAAACCAATCTGTACTCTTTGAGTTTCTACAGGGGGTTATGACATACAAGTAAGTTTGACTTACATACATGACAGAGTATCCTACAGGGGGTTATGACATACAAGTAAGTTTGACTTACATACATGACAGAGTATCCTACAGGGGGTTATGACATACAAGTAAGTTTGACTTACATACATGACAGAGGATCCTACAGGGGGTTATGACATACAAGTAAGTTTGACTTACATACATGACAGAGTATCCTACAGGGGGTTATGACATACAAGTAAGTTTGACTTACATACATGACAGAGTATCCTACAGGGGGTTATGACATACAAGTAAGTTTGACTTACATACATGACAGAGTATCCTACAGGGGGGTTATGACATACAAGTAAGTATGACTTACATACATGGCAGAGTATCCTACAGGGGGTTATGACATACAAGTAAGTTTGACTTACATACATGACAGAGTATCCTACGGGGGGTTATGACATACAAGTAAGTTTGACTTACATACATGACAGAGTATCCTACGGGGGGTTATGACATACAAGTAAGTTTGACTTACATACATGACAGAGTATCCTACGGGGGTTATGACATACAAGTAAGTATGACTTACATACATGACAGAGTATCCTACGGGGGGTTATGACATACAAGTAAGTTTGACTTACATACATGACAGAGTATCCTACAGGGGGTTATGACATACAAGTAAGTTTGACTTACATACATGACAGAGTTTCCTACAGGGGGTTATGACATACAAGTAAGTATGACTTACATACATGACAGAGTATCCTACAGGGGGTTATGACATACAAGTAAGTATGACTTACATACATGACAGAGTATCCTACAGGGGGTTATGACATACAAGTAAGTTTGACTTACATACATGACAGAGTATCCTACAGGGGGGTATGACATACAAGTAAGTTTGACTTACATACATGACAGAGTATCCTACAGGGGGTTATGACATACAAGTAAGTTTGACTTACATACATGACAGAGTATCCTACAGGGGGTTATGACATACAAGTAAGTTTGACTTACATACATGACAGAGTATCCTACAGGGGGTTATGACATACAAGTAAGTATGACTTACATACATGACAGAGTATCCTACAGGGGGTTATGACATACAAGTAAGTATGACTTACATACATGACAGAGTATCCTA
>OX401408.1:1863725-1953005 GCA_947846245.1 Cerastoderma edule
TGACATACAAGTAAGTTTGACTTACATACATGACAGAGTATCCTACGGGGGGTTATGACATACAAGTAAGTTTGACTTACATACATGACAGAGTATCCTACAGGGGGTTATGACATACAAGTAAGTATGACTTACATACATGACAGAGTATCCTACAGGGGGTTATGACATACAAGTAAGTTTGACTTCTACATACATGACAGAGTATCCTACAGGGGGTTATGACATACAAGTAAGCTTGACTTACATACATGACAGAGTATCCACAGGGGGTTATGACATACAAGTAAGTATGACTTACATACATGACAGAGTATCCCAGGGGTTATGACATACAAGTAAGTTTGACTTACATACATGACAGAGTATCCTACAGGGGGGTTATGACACATACAAGTAAGTTTGACTTCTACATACATGACAGAGTATCCTACAGGGGGTTATGACATTAGCCAAGTAAGTTTGACTTACATACATGACAGAGTATCCTACAGGGGGTTATGACATACAAGTAAGTTTGACTTACATACATGACAGAGTATCCTACAGGGGGTTATGACATACAAGTAAGTATGACTTACATACATGGCAGAGTATCCTACAGGGGGTTATGACATACAAGTAAGTTTGACTTACATACATGACAGAGTATCCTACGGGGGGTTATGACATACAAGTAAGTTTGACTTACATACATGACAGAGTATCCTACAGGGGGTTATGACATACAAGTAAGTATGACTTACATACATGACAGAGTATCCTACAGGGGGTTATGACATACAAGTAAGTTTGACTTACATACATGACAGAGTATCCTACAGGGGGTTATGACATACAAGTAAGTATGACTTACATACATGACAGAGTATCCTACAGGGGGTTATGACATACAAGTAAGTTTGACTTACATACATGACAGAGTATCCTACAGGGGGTTATGACATACAAGTAAGTTTGACTTACATACATGACAGAGTATCCTACAGGGGGTTATGACATACAAGTAAGTATGACTTACATACATGACAGAGTATCCTACAGGGGGTTATGACATACAAGTAAGTATGACTTACATACATGACAGAGTATCCTACAGGGGGTTATGACATACAAGTAAGTTTGACTTACATACATGACAGAGTATCCTACAGGGGGTTATGACATACAAGTAAGTTTGACTTACATACATGACAGAGTTTCCTACAGGGGGTTATGACATACAAGTAAGTATGACTTACATACATGACAGAGTATCCTACAGGGGGTTATGACATACAAGTAAGTTTGACTTACATACATGACAGAGTTTCCTACAGGGGGTTATGACATACAAGTAAGTATGACTTACATACATGACAGAGTATCCTACAGGGGGTTATGACATACAAGTAAGTATGACTTACATACATGACAGAGTATCCTACATCATCCCGACATATGAGAAATTGTGAGTGTTCTTATATTTTATAATATAGCTTTGACCATAAATGATCTTTTTCCTGTATGTCAATGGGAACTCATTTTGTTAGTTGGTAAAAGCCATCAACCTCTATTATTTTTTCAAGAACATAAAGTCTCTTCAGATTTTGTCATATCACACGAAAAGGGATATTTTTGCATTTTCTTTTTCACCCTAGTATTTTAAATGATTTGATAACCGCTTTGTTGAAGTGGTTAGAGTCAGGGATTTCTGCATGGTTGTCTTGGTTTTCATTCCCGAAAACGGCTATTCATTTTATTGTGACCTTTGCTTACCATTTTTACCTACGAGAACTTGGTAGATTCCCAGGAAATTTTTTTAAGAGAACTATCACAGAGATAAAAATAATTGTTTGTTGAAAGGATGTAAACTCGATGTAAGTAATTGGAGCAAATTGGAGCTATAACAGAAAAATGTTGTTTATCTTCATTTTTTCGTGTAAAGACAGCGGTTAGCTTCATTTTGATTTCCAAACACTTCCTAGTACTGGTAGATTACCCAGAAAACATTAATAAGTAAACTATCACTGAAATAGGAAAATATAAATAATAATTCTTTTGAATAGGGTATAAACCTCAAAAGTATATTGAGCTTTAACTAACATTTGATGGTTAAGCACAATACTATAGCAAGGTGTTTCAGGTTTGCAGACTTCCCGATACTCTTAGAGTAACAGTAGGACCGAACTGAACACTTTCTTTGTCTATGTAAAAATCTGTCGGACCAAACAGGGTCTCTGTCAGACCTCAAGGATTTCAGTCAGTCAAGGAGCTAGGGCCTACGAAGTTTCGTGAAGTTTGGGTTTGTGAAGGGGTTGTTATATAGTCTTGCATTGAGCCGATAATGAGTCATTTGTTATTTTTCGATGTAGAGACAGCACTGGGAGTGCGATTAATGCAGACAAGCAGATAACAGTAGAAGCCTCGGTGTTTGAGATGTATATAGATCTACTCTGTCAGTACAAACCGAATGAAGTATACAACTTTATCATGGTGAATGAGGGCTACAGGCTGGAGGAAACACTAGAGGTATGCTAGGCTGGTTTATTTCTAAGCTTGTTTAATTAACACATGAACACTTAATGCCACATTTCTGCATCTTGCAGCAGGCGACTTTCAAAAAGCATTGTGGCAAAAGGAGAAATTGCTTGTTAAAAGCAATTTCTCCTTTTGCCACAATTCTTTTACAATCTTTTCACATCGCTTTAGCAGAACTAAAAGATTTTGCACAAGCTTTTCCAAACTAAGAAAAATGTCATCTGCAGGTGGTAAAGAGCTAGAAGAAAATCTTGCTTTTTCCAGATAGATGAGTGTTTGAAGATGAGAAATAAAGTTGTTTAAAATAATTGACTGGAAAGGTTCAAAATGAGGTTTTTTAAAGAAGAAAATGCTCAAATAAGCAAATTCAGCTTGTCTTAATAATATTAAAAATCTCTATTCAAGATTTCTTTGTTTTGTTTTAGATATCTCCAACCTAAAAAGAAATTCAAAGATGTAAATTGAAAGTGTTTGCTGATGATGTTATTTTGGAATTAGAAATAGTTCCTCTTCTAATTTACAATATCATATTATTCCTTGTAAGGTGGAAAATTTTGTTTGAAATGATCAAATTTCTCATAATGAACAATTACATGTTTCCAATGATAGCTTTCAAACATGTCTGCAACATTCTTAAAGATAAATTGATGATGAATGCTTATATAGTTTTTAATTAATCATTTGATGTCTTTGAAGTCATTTGGTGATTTTCTTTTACCTTTACCATAAGTTCTAAATATCAATAACCGGTTTTTGATAATTGTCTTCTTTCTACAAATGTTACCTGTAATTGAAAACAATTTATGCAGAAATCATGATGACAGATAGGTACACTGCTCATGAATAGTAACTTCTCCTTTTCTTGTAATAGTTTTTTTATATATCATTTTTTGAAGATGTATTGAAGCCAAATGTAGATGAAGGAATAGATCACCATGATTTCCATAGACAAAATATCACCAGTTGTAAATGGGTCCAAAGTGAGAAAAGGATGATGATATTTCTTGCATCTTTATTTACAGATATGCCGTAGACACAAACTATCAGAGGCGACTGCATATCTTCTGGAGAAGGCAGGCGATGTACAGGGGGCTTTTGGTATCATTCTGGAGGTTGGTTTAAACTTATTTTACATCGATTGTAACGGAGGCTTGAAGCTTATTAAATTTACTCTTGATGACTGCTTCCTGGATAATGCACCAGTACTCATGCCGATGTGTGAGTTAGTCCCGGCAATTTTCACCTCGCCTAGCAGGTATTCGAACCTGGGACCCTCGGTACAAGAGGCCTACGCTCTACCACTGCACCACTGTCGCCCACTAGGTTTGCACAAATACTGATATAAATAAACACATTAAATAGAGGTCAAAACATGCAATGACATGAGTATATTTACTCTATAATGCAGTTGCAATGAAAATGTGAAAACAACTATCTGGTTTGATGTAAATAATACTCCTTAAACTTTGAGGTTAAATGCATATGAGTTCAAGAAGACATTGTAAGGAGAGCTGAGAGTTTATTCCCAAAAGAATATCTACTATTATCACACTGTAAAAAAAAGTTTTGTTTTCATTTTTGCATGCAATGCTTTTGTAACGTTCGTTAAACATTTATGCCAATAAGGGAACTTAATCCATTGTTGTAGAGAACATGCTGGTATATATGTATATATAGACAACACAACCGCTCAGTGTATGACAGTGTTTTTCACTGATCGGATGTGTTAGTGTCTTTGAGAGGTTCATTTGCTCAGTTTGTTACACTTTCAACTACAACAGTTTATTCCATTGACAAAAGATAAATGCTTATGTCTTTATTAAGTTATGAATGGTGATTCCCTTATCATGTTCCTTTGTTTTTCAGAATCTGCAATCAAAACTCAAAGCATTAACAGAAGTTCTTCTAAGCAGCTCTGAAATCAAAAAAGGTTTAAGTCTTTTTCCTATTGTAAGATTTTTGTTTTTATGTTATGGGTTACATAAAGTCTATCAATGTATTGATATCTCTTTCTTTTTACATCTTCTGCCATAAAATTACTTGATAAATGAAATTGTTGAAATACATATTTCTCATATAAGATTTGGAAAACAATTTAAATTGATCAATGTGGTTGATTGCAATTTTTTTAACATTGAACAATTTCTGTCTATCTTAATAGATTAACCAACTTCATGAATCAAATATTATCATTTATACTGTACCATATTATTTGGATTGACCATAAGATATATGAAGCAATTGGGGAATGCTTTCAAATTTAGTTATCTTGCTGGCTTTATCTATTGATTATGATGGTCCTGCATGGCCCAGTGGTGAAGGTGTAGGACCTGTGAAACAGGGTCTAGGGTTCAGTGCTCACCAGTTGCACTGTTATTTTCTTGGAAGTGACTTCGGGCAAAACACGGCTTTACCTTGCCTATCACTGATAAATACAGGAAATCCGTAAATAAACTGACAATCTATTGACAGAGAATTAAACCCCATATTAACAAATCTATACAAGCTGGGGTTCGAAATATAATTGAAATACTATAGCCACACTATAAAACCATGATAAACAAACTTTTCCAATAACTTACTTGAACCATGCGTATGAGTGGGCAAAAATATTTCCTGTTAACTACAGCACTACACCACTAGAATTACTTTCTACAGTGATGTTAGTTGTGTTACACCAAATAACCTCTGTATGTCATGAAATACTCAACCAACTATTTTACAGATAGCAGTATGTTAGTTGTTTTACACCAAATAACCTCTGTATGTCATGAAATACTCAACTTACTATTTTACAGATAGCTGTATGTTGGTATACGGACATTTGCCCCTCCTGACATTTGCCACCTCGGACATTTGCCCCCTTTTTGGTATAGGGCTGACATTTGCCCCCTCGCCGCAATGTAGAAGGCGGACATTTGCCCCCTCATGTTATTTATCAACTTGCTTGACCTGATCGTATTTCGTTATGATTAAACAGGAATTTAAATGGAAATAAAAATTGGATCAGACTTACATGTCAATTTTGCTCTATTACGCCGATGGCACTTGGTCAGTTATGCTCATCAAACCGTGAAACGGCGGTATACGTGCATAAGTTGATTTGACCTTATTTTTTCATTTTCGGTTTAATTATTTGTCTCATAATCAAATGTGATGGTGATTGTCATACCGACACAAATTGGAATACCTTTTGTCTTCTTTGTTTTTTATTGTTAGCCTTGAGTGACAAATCGGTAATTAGATTGAAGATGTGATCAATATGTAAATTAAAAAAAAAATCAATTAATTAAGTTTCATGGTTGGATGAGCATGATTGGCCAAGTGCCATCAGTGTGTTCTTGGTTCGTCGTCTCAATTTTAACACCTATTGGGGATTAGGAGGAGCTAATAGAGTAAAATTGATGAAAATATTATTTTCATTTTAATTTCTATTTAAATATAACGTAAAACGATCAGGTCAAGCAAATTGAAAATAATAATATGAGGGGGCAAATGTCCGCCTTCCACATAACGGTAAGGGGGCAAATGTCCGCCCTATACCAAAAAGGGGGCAAATGTCCGGGGTGGCAAATGTCTGGGGGGGGCAAATGTCCGGGATTACTGTATGTTAGTTGTGTTACACCAAATAACCTCTGTATGTCATGAAATACTCAACTTACTATTTTACAGATAGCTGTATGTTAGTTATGTAACACCAAATAACCTCTGTATGTCATGGAATACTCAACTTACTATTTTACAGATAGCTGTATGTTAGTTGTGTAACACCAAAGAACCTCTGTATATCATAGAAAACTCAACTATTTTACAGATAGCAGTTTGCTGTTTCATGAGGTTAACACAGTGTTGTTGGTTATTGTACAACTGTGTCAGAGGAATTCTGGGAAAATGGATGAGTCTGGACGGGAGGTTAGACGTTATATTTGTCTGTTATTAGGTTGACTATTCATTATAAAGGGGAGCTATACTACTCACTCGGCGTCACACCTTAGTTAAGTTTTTACATGCAAGTTTGTACTGTTTGGAAGGGGTTGATGCAAGAAGACTACAGCCTTTGGTGCCAATAAGTCCTGGGAAAAGTTGGGAAGAGAAAGGGCCTCCGAGGTCTAGTGGTTAGAGTACAAAATATGAAATCGTATAGCCCCTCTCCGCATGGGTTATATCCCGATTAGGTCATTTTGATTTTTTTCATGAGAGGTAAACTCCCGACAGACTTACAGGATGTCAATATTTTTACTCTGCTTGACTAGTTCTTATGCAGTTAAATTTAGGGTATTATTACTTCACCATTATTAGCGAGGCATTGCAACATATATGAAATATGTTGTAAAGGCGGTTGTTGTTTCTACTTGTATAAGTTTTCATATTTCATCATAGAACTTATTTCAATATCATTATTTATCAAACTCACTAATTGATGTTGCAGATACTTGTACTGAATTATGTTCTCATCACAGAACAGAATTTAATATCACTATGTATAACACTCAATGATCACCAGTGATCAAGAGACTTGGTGTCACTATCTAGGCTGTAATTACTCTGCTGTACTGACTCGATTTTACTATCTACACTGTATATAACACTCAATGATCACCAGTGATCAAGAGACTTGGTGTCACTATCTAGACTGTAATTACTCTGCTGTACTGACTCGATTTTACAATCTACACTGTATTATAAGGCTTGGTTTTAGTATGACTATGTATAAAACTCAATCATCTCCAATGTTGTAGAGACTTGGTGTTTATATATCAACCCAAACTATTTTACTCTATGTTGTAGGGCCTCTGGTTTCCACTCCTAGATGCACTTATGTTCCCTCAGAGAAGGATCAAGGATATCCCAGACAAAGATATTTTAGCAGGTACAATATATAAAGAAATTATAAAGAATATTACTTGTCACATCTTTTTCAAATTATGAAATTTAGAAATGAATTGGGATCTGCATTAATGTGATGGTTATTGTTTGGGGTTTGAGACTTTGGGTTGAAACCACAATAATCGAATGTTGTGTAGTATCCTTCAGAAACACACCATTTTCTTCCCTAGTACTGTATGATTTGTCAGAAATCATGAAAAGGTAAATTATACTCTCAATATAACTGGATATTTGTTACAATGACCTTTAACCCAAAAAATGATGATAATGAAAGAACTTTATAGGAGCATGGTTAGTTATTCCCATGATACGAAACAGGATCTGAAGTGTGTTGTTAAACCCCTTAAAAATAATGAAGACTAAAATTAAAAGTTGTGATAACTTCCAACAATGGCACACATCAGGACTGAGAAAGGTAAAGGAGCCAAATGGAGCATTGATCCTCATCTGTGGCGTAGTGACTAATCCACAAATCGGAGCAAATACTGATTTTGTATCCAGGAAGCAGAGTCCAAGAGAATAATCCAAGTTATAATAAGTTGTTTCATGATCAATGTCATATAAGTAAGTGTTTATTGATAGGACTGGGATGAACTTTCCTATTCCGTCTATTCCAGATTTCAAAGAGATGACCCACCATGTTTTGAACAGTATGATGGGTAACATAGCGTTACCCGCCATTCTCCAGAAAATTATGCAAGACCCGGCATACAATACTGGAAAGTTTGGAGAAATTCGGGAGCTCATTCTCGGCATGTTGGAGACATATAACTATGAACAGGTGTGTTGATTACAGTTCATTTTAACATCTTACCCAGTAACACCACACCATCCTGTCTTTGCTGTAGAAGAGTTTAGAAAACACTGCGACAGAAGAATAAATTGCTCATAACAAGAAATTAATCCTTTTGGTAACAATGGTTTCTACCCAATACCATTTAGTTGATGTATTTTTTCTGACAATATCTAACAACTTATTTAACATCATGTTTAATATTTATAATTAACCTCACTTTAATTGTATATTTCAGACGCTCATGGTAACATGTAAGAACCTGTTGAACCATGATATACACGTCCACTTACGGAGTCTGACTAAAGCTGCTGTCAAAGGCTATGTGGCCAAGGGGGATCAATGCAGTATATGTCTGAAAAAGTTCCTAAACCAGCAGGAAACTGATACTCTACTGGTGTTCAGGTAGGTTTTATCGGTACACAATGCTTTACCATGCATCAAATAGAGTATATGAGAGAAGTATATGTCTGAAAAAATTCCTAAATCAGCAGGAAACGGATACTCTACTGGTGTTCAGGTGTGTTGTATGGGTTTTGATTAAATTGTTCCTCTATATATCTTAAACACAAGATTATAGACAGCTGTGTTTTATGGGTACCTATAAAATTTTAATAAGGGTCTCAAGTTCAAGAACTCCAGTCTCTTAAATGTTTTACTTCAAGAATGCTCTAAGATTAATTTGTCTCTTTTCCACTTAATAATTGAATTCATGTTAGAAAATTGGACAGAATTCTGTACATTGCTGGTGAGTTAATACCAGGGTCACAAGTATGTGCACTGTCTGCCACAATATGATTGAAAAACTATTGCACATTGAATGGACTTGATCGTTTACATTCATGTAGGACAGCAGTAAAATGTTTGAAGGTATTTGTGATGGAATAGCAGGATCATGGCACTATATTTTAGTACATTGCTAATTGATATATTTATATTCATTCAACACTTGTCAAATGTGTTCATGTTGGGGAGCAATGAGATGCTTGTACAAAATAGTTTGCATTACTGGTGATAAAAGACCTGAAGCATAGTTAGGTACATTGACTGTCACACCATGACTGTCACACCATGACTGTCACACCATGACTGTCACACTTTTACATACAACATAGACTCAATCCTATTCAAAGTCAATTACATTCTTATGGGAGAGCAGTGAGATATTTTAACAAAATAATGTGTATGATGTAATGAAATACCAGGAGTACGGATATGTGCACTGACTGTGGCTTTATTACTGAAATACCGTTCAGGGCCTTTTTTTTCTTAAATTGGAAAGAGGCCCATACCTGTTATTGTAACAGTGAAATTTCTAAATTGGGAAACCAAAAAGCTGATGTGACTGAATTTTTGGGAAACTTGCATGATTTTAAAGAAATTTACAATTGGGAAGGTGCATATATGATATGTTATAAAATGAGAAAAAGCTACTGTTAATAAATTCATAGACTCCATCTTAATTTATCACAAATGACTTGTTTTGTTACAGATGCGGCCATAGTTATCACAGGCAGTGTTTGCAGGCCGTTGGATCATTACATGTGATAGATAGAGAGGACATGTATGTCTGTTATCTGTGTAGTCATACAAAACGGGGGAAAACCCAGAGTACACGCTTCCATCGATCTCTTTCTAACACACAAAATCCCCAACAACTGACGGGTAAACTGGATAGGTCGAGAGAAGTGAGTATTCCTTGTACTTGTATCCATGTAGTCATACAAAATGAGGGAAAACCCAGAGTACCAGCTTCCACCTATCTCTGTCTAATACACAAAATCCCAAACAACTGACAGGTAAACTGGATAGGTCGAGAGAAGTGAGTATTCCTTGTACTTGTATCCATGTAGTCATACAAAATGTGGGAAAACCCAGAGTACCCGCTTCCACCTATCTCTGTCTAATACACAAAATCCCAAACAACTGACAGGTAAACTGGATAGGTCGAGAGAAGTGAGTATTACTTGTACTATTGAATGTGTGCTCAGTTGAAATGATGGAAAAAAGGTATGCTTATACATTTTTTCAAGAACATTTTGGTTCTAGCATCACTCGGATGATCCAAGCTGTGCGTAATTGGTTCCCCTTCTGGGTCAGAGGGACCAATCGGCAAAGACAATTAGAATTGTGGACCAAGCAGAAATGACATTAATGTGAACAATCAATATTCTCCCTGACGTGTTTTGATTTTGGAAACAGCCACATGTAGAATGAAATATCTATGTCTGGATCACTCAAAATAGTAATAGCAAGGAGGAATACGTTTTTCATAGGAGGTAGTCATGAAAAGGTTTTTTTCAATGCTGTAGACTTTAGAGTAGCAGTGAATAGTTTTGGTATGCACTCTTTGATTGTAGTTTTCTTTTTAATACAGGTTGTTGTTGACTCTTTTACACTTATTAATCTGTGGATGTGGGACTACAAGCCTTTACTAAACAATGACAGTACATTTTATGTTCTTTCTGCTGTACATAAACTATGATTATTTATTTTAGTCATCTGTGGACCCCCAACATATGCAGAATGTGGATGCAGTTAGACGAGCGTTGAAAACCCCATCCAGGGTAAGTGTTGGTATACATCTATACTATTGTTCATATTCAACTCCACTTCTCAAAGAAGGGTCCTACATGGGCCAGTAGTTAATGTGTACTACTTTTGACACAGGTGTCCAGGGTTAAATCCTGACCAGTGACTCAGGGATTTTTCATTGGAGTGTCCTTGGGCAAAACATTGCAGAGTGCTGCCTTGTACTGGTGAAATCCAGGAAAGCCATGAAATAATTATGAAATACTGTTGACATGGTGTTGATTGCCATATGAACAACCTTTTCAGTGAACAACCTAAGCGTTACTGTTCATGTTATCATGCCTAAATGTTCTTCATTACACACATTAACAAACAAGTACTTGCTTCTGGGGTAAAAGACCCACTGAAGGACAAGTTTAATAACTATGTTAGAGGATGTTTCTATGTCATGCCCCTTTACGATTAACACCAACCATCTATTCTTTATACATACCTAAACATGTATATATACACACACACACACACCCCCATCCCCACACACAACTTAAATATTAATCAGTGAGTAATCAAGATTACAGTGCAAACTTTTCTTCCTTGTGAGGTTAAGATTTGAGTTTTGAGCATGTTTGATTCTGCACCCGTTACATTTCAAGAGTATTGCACCTTTTAAACTTTGAAAATTTGGGTGAAATCTTTCTCACTGATGTATGAATGAGGATATATTCCTGAAATGTTTGTGAATGATGTCATCAGTTATTGAATATAAATAAGTAAGGAAGTGTCAGTAAATCAAAATAAGTACAGTCTATATGCGCTATATCTCAAAACACATTTGGATCTGAGTACATATTTATTAGCTGTATATAGGCTATTAAAGCTAAAATACAAACTAGTTTTTCCTTCCAGTGCATACCATACTACAGTACAGCTGTTGTACAGTTTCCAGAAACAAAGTTTATAACTTACAAATTTCCTCACATTTGTTAAACAGCAGCTTTAAATGAGATTCAGTGTAGTATTTATTTGTTTCTTGTCTTTTTTCCAGCTGAACATTCTGACAGAGTTATCCAAGCCTGATTCCCACACCAGACCCGGCCGGTCCGCGTCCTCCATCTTTCAACAGGACCATTTCAAACTAAACCTCTCTAGTCCTTCCAGATTTCATGATGAAGTTTACTAACATACTCTATCAAGCAATGCACATGTTTAGTTTAAAGATATTTATTTTACATTTACTGTGAAACAAGTTCTTACGTTTAAGATTAATCACTCTCGATTCTGCTTCCTAGATGATCATAATCAGTGCTCATGCGGAATGTGGATTAATGAAAGGTCACAAGGCAGAACACATGTACACTAACATACTGAATCAAGCAAAATATGCAGATCTACTCAATCATTATTTATTTTTTCACAATTTATTTCCTTCATTATTTACATGACATTTCAAAAGATACAAACAAATTCATATACAGTAGGAGTTAAATATAAATAAGGGTATCACCCTTACAACATAACTGAATCAAAACAAGTTCTGAGTACCATTATTGAAATTAAGTACTTATTGCCATGGTATGTGTTTGTTGTTTGTCAGATGAATTGGTTGTTAAATCATGTATATATTGATTATTTATATGATGTATAGAATGTTGATATATTAATTCAAAATACTTTTTAGTAAATGTTTTACCATGGGACAGAAAACCTTTTTAAGATTCAATGCAGTTAGAGATTGTAAGCAACCCTCGAGACAATGGATATTGTTGATAAAAATTTTGTCTGAATTTAATCTCTTAATGAATTTATCTTGTTATAAAAGATCTTCATTGTTTTTCATCACAAATGCCATTGGTTTTATGTGAGTGTCTTTAGGCAAGACACTTTAGAACCCAAGCCTCATTTTGACTTATCCGAGGGAAGATGTTATTAAATTCACTCAAGCTGAAGCGCTAAGCACACTGATTTTAAATATGCGCCAAACACATTTCATTTTGTCCCGAAATAATTCGTAAAGAAGTAGAACGAAAATACAGCTGAACTGGCATTAAAAGAAGGGTTGAAGAGCGAGTTTGTTATTGAATATACCCCCATATAGGGATGGTGCAATAAAATCTTGTAAAGACTTCTTTGTTAGTGTTGTTTAGTTACACCTCACTTCATAATTCAGTAAGGAATGCTAGTTTTGGAAATAAACAATTTTTCCATTCATCACGTCATTTCTTATCAATATTACCAACAAATTCATTAACCTTTAGAATGCTGGGTAATTTTCTAAGAATAGATTTGTGTGTTATCTGCTTGACAGATTCTTAAATATATGCTTAATTTTGATTTTTTTTTTTTTTATATGGGTTTTACATCACATCAACATTATTTCAGTTATGTAGCGATGCCCGACTCTCAATGATGGAGGAAGAACCCATTCTCAACTGCCCATAAGGGCTGGTCAAGGGGGGTAAACCATCGGCATTCCGTAAGTCGGTCGGGAGACTGCCTCTCATGAAAATCCATATCCCTGTCAGGATTTGAACCCACGCGGAGAGGGGCCATGTGATTTCAAGTTCTGTACTCTAACCACTAGGCCACGGAGGCCCCTTAATTTTGATTAGGAAAGATACTATGGGTAGCAAACAGGTTAGATCATGGGCCAGCCATCAATTTACTTGGCGGCTGGCCTGGATCCAACCTGTTTGGACAAGCATGAAGTTGGTTCCAGCACTATAAGGGTCAAGGTGCTTGATAACTTCTTTTGCAGTTACTTTCAAATTTGGTTTAGTCATGGAATTCCTTATAAAGGAAAATCTTTTCTTTCCATTTTACAGCTAGTCTATTCTAAATTAAGGCTTTTAATTTTTCATAGACCATCATCATACAAGCTCTTACAATTTTCTACAGCAAAGTCTACCGTACATGATAATAGCCAATAGTTATATCAGATTTGCACCCATGCAGAGAGTGACTGTAATTGTAAGTTTATTGCACAAAGCCAGGACAGGATGGTCAATTAAAAAAGTAGGGCGTGTAAAAATGTGGCGGTGCACTGATAAAAGGTGGTATAAGAGGAGTATTGCTGCACTGCTGTTTAGTTTCCATTGAGCCACAGATTTATCTATATGCATGTTTACCTTTCAATAAGGCATCAAAATCATATTGAAACCTTCAGTTTCGGCAAAGTTGTTGACGCGCCAGCATTACACAACCACACTTTGATGCTTTATCCTTGTCAGGTGTAGTAGCACAGTAGATTGCTTTAACCCATTACCGATCAATAACAACATTTTATCACTTTGTTTCAGACGACTCTGGAAAACATTGTGGGAAAGGAAGAACTCGCTTGTAACAAGCAATTTTTCCTTCTCCCACAATGTTTTCTACTCTATCAGAAGCTTTGCTTCCAATTTCATCACATTTTGTAATGTCGTCTGCAAACTCTTTCAATTTCGGACAGTCGAAAATTAGGCATTTGGTAAAGGTTTAAGTAGCAAAAAAGTAAACATACTTCTATTTTGAAGAAATTATGACTTTAAAAAAGTTTAGCAAGACAGACTTGCTGTTCCTTTGTTAGTTGCTAATTTTTGGCAGTATTTGGGGCAGCTGTTTAACTTCAAAATGATGACTGACATTACTCTTGCCACAATATTGCAATACAGCTTTCCATAATGCAAAACAGTTTTCAGCTGTTATTACACCCCTATTAAAAAGCAATATTCCTGAAACAAGTTTTTCCGTGAATGCAAAAACCTATCCATATTGGAGTCATTGCTCTTCTGAAGCCAGACCACAGATGAGTTTGTGAAAGTGGTTGTAACTAGTTTTCAAAAACTTTTTTTTTTCAATTGACTATGAATGTCTTCTGCTGTTGTTTTCATTCTAGACCTGTTACAAAAACCCATATGACATAATGAGACAAGTTGAAGATAAAGCCATCATTTGCAAAAAACAAAGATTGCTTATCTTGCCCATGCAAAGCATTTTTCTTTTACAATCCCCCCTTCAAAAATGAATAAATATCTCCAGCAAATCCATATCATTATATCCTGGAATGGTTGTTAAACATATCAAAGGAGTCATCATAAACAAGTCAAACTCTTACTTACATATTTTAATGGATTTTCATACATTTTTATGATTTGAACCTGAAACATTTCTATGTTGTTTGCAGTTTTTACAGCATATTGTGTCTGTTGATATGCGCACTACACAATACTATTTTGCCATTTAAATACTGCAGGGGACAAGCGCCATACAGGAACATCCCATGTAGGCCTATTATGTGGAATATGTGTTCAAACATCTTAATTCTCTGGAACCAGTCTACAAAATATTCCAAGCCATCTTGAACCAGTCACCATCAATTCAGTTGAACCAGTCTATAACTATTCCAAGCTTTATGAACCAGTTGCCTTGGTAGGAGTCCCATCAATCTCACAGTATCTGAAATTCCCTGGAACAGGTGTACATAATATTCCAAACATCTTGAACCAGTCGCCATCAATTCAGAAGAACAAGTCTATTACTATACAAAGCTTTATGAACCAGTCACATTCCCAGAGGTCCCATGCATCTCGAATACCGTTCACTTCAATATGATAGATGGCCATGTGCCATTCCATCATGAGACTTTCATAGGGCCGGCAGCCAGGAGGAGATTCTTCCTTGTAAAATGGATCGAGAGAACTGGAGTACTCTTGGTGGGGAACGATCCAATCAACAGGTTAGGATTGTCATTCCTGTAAAAATTAAAAATACAACAACAGTTAACTTATATATTCTTATATATATGGGGGGGAAAGGTTATCACCCTTGATTACCTTCTTGATTAATTGTGAAACCCTGTATTGTATGCACTCATTAGAACTACCTCGTTGAGACAATTCTAATGAGCACCCACAACATAGAGTTTCTATAAATTACATAAATATTTCATGTAAAACCAAACAATAGGCTTGGATTGTTATTCCTGTGAAATAGAGAGCAGTTAACATGTTGATTCAAAAGGAAAAAGCCTATAAACCTTGCTTAAAGCCCAAAACTGTGTGTAATCATTCAGATAATTTTAGTGAATACCCACTAGGTAGGACTTGTCTTGAAAGAATAAATGGTTGGTGCTTAGATGGACAAAGATTATCAAGGGACTTTATATAAAGAGTTAAACAATGTATACTTTCATTAAATGCTGTTTTCAACCATTTGTCTGTATTATACATCTTCTAGGATAACAATAAAGTACATCCCTAGTAAGTAAGATCTTACCCAAGTATACATCAATGTGCCAAAATCATTTGTCCGTAATGCCCTGCTTGTCCAAAAGCATTTACAGACAAGTGAAGTTTTTCTGAAACTTACTGTTTAACCATTATACTGACAAGTGGAGAAAATGGTTTAGCATTTGTGGACAAGTAAATCTAAACCATATTTCTCCATCCCTAGTGATATCTCATTAAATTACGAGTTTTTGATGGAACTTACACTGATAAGGAACTTGGTATACTTGCATCCATTTCTTTGTCAATTTCCTTCATTACTCGAGTAACATCCCACAATTTCACCGAGTTGTCTAATCCACCTAGAAATAACAACCAAACCTTATGTTAAACTTTGTGATTTTGAAATTGTAATTGATGCACTATTACGAAAATAGTTTAAAACATTATTTCTTTAAACTCTTTGGCTGCCGATTTCCCTCACAGAAAGAGGTTCTCAGTGCAACATTTCCTGGGGGGTGATTTTCATATATACACTGTGTAAAGAAAAATTCATCTTGAATCTTAAGAAATGGTTTGATATTGAGGATTAATCAATCAATTTCTAACACCTGCAATTTCTTCATTGTGTTCATTTACAGAATTCTTCATTTTAGTGGTCCAATAAAACAAGTTAGACTGATTTCAGCAATAGGGATATAATAAATAGTGGTAAGACAGCCCCACCTGAAGCGAGTACAGATCCACAGCGACTGAAGCAGAGCGAGTAAACACCTTCGGTATGGTCTTTCATCTGTGATACCATGTTACCATTGGATATATCCCAGAGTAGGATAACTCCATCTAAACCTGAATACATAAATAAGTCAGAAATTTATAAACACCTTCCATATGGTCTTTCATCTGTGATATCAAGTTACCATTGGATATATCCCACAGTAGGATAACTCCATCTAAACCTGAATACTGTACATAAATAAGTCAGAAATTTATAAACACCTTCCGTATATATTTCATCTGTGATACCATGTTACCATTGGATATATCCCAGAGTAGGATAACTCCATCTAAACCTGAATACATAAATAAGTCAGAAATTTATAAACCCCTTCTGTATGGTCTTTCATCTGTGATACCATGTTACCATTGGATATATCCCAGAGTAGGATAACTCCATCTAAACCTGAATACATAAATAAGTCAGAAATTTATAAACACCCTCTGTATGGTCTTTCATCTGTGATACCATGTTACCATTGGATATATCCCAGAGTAGGATAACTCCATCTAAACCTGAATACATAAATAAGTCAGAAATTTATAAACACCCTCTGTATGGTCTTTCATCTGTGATACCATGTTACCATTGGATATATCCCAGAGTAGGATAACTCCATCTAAACCTGAATACATAAATAAGTCAGAAATTTATAAACACCCTCTGTATGGTCTTTCATCTGTGATACCATGTTACCATTGGATATATCCCAGAGTAGGATAACTCCATCTAAACCTGAATACATAAATAAGTCAGAAATTTATAAACACCCTCTGTATGGTCTTTCATCTGTGATACCATGTTACCATTGGATATATCCCAGAGTAGGATAACTCCATCTAAACCTGAATACATAAATAAGTCAGAAATTTATAAACACCCTCTGTATGATCTTTCATCTGTGATACCATGTTACCATTGGATATATCCCAGAGTAGGATAACTCCATCTAAACCTGAATACATAAATAAGTCAGAAACTTATAAACACCCTCTGTATGATCTTTCATCTGTGATACCATGTTACCATTGGATATATCCCAGAGTAGGATAACTCCATCTAAACCTGAATACATAAATAAGTCAGAAATTTATAAACACCCTCTGTATGGTCTTTCATCTGTGATATCAAGTTACCATTGGATATATCCCAGAGTAGGATAACTCCATCTAAACCTGAATACATAAATAAGTCATCCTTCAAAAAAAAATCTCTAGATAGGAAGAAATAATCCAGAAAGGATTTTTAGAATAATTGATCAATAATAACGTATAGAAGTCAAGCATATGCAGCTTTAACTTAAGGGTCATATCATATACATGTACACTCATTACATTAGGTTTAAATATTGCATCAACTACAGTTACATTGTGATGCCAAACTCACCATATATAGAGAAAGATCTATAATTCAACTATCAATAAGAGCTCTTCAATTGGTAGAACAATTGTCATTGGTAGTTGGTGACATTTACATTCACACAAAAAATTCTTCATTTGAAACAACAGCAGTTTTCTTTTTACCCATTACCAAACAATAACGACATTTGGTCAGTATGTTGCAGACGACTCTGGAAAACATTGTGGGAAAAGGAGAAATTGCTCTCAAAGAGAAATTGCTCCTTTTCCCACAAAGTTTTCTGCTCTATCAGAAGATTATTTTTCAATTTCATTACATTTTGAAATGTCTGCAAACTCTTTTAATTTGGAACAGTCAAAAAATTTGGCATTTGGTAAATGGGTAAACTTCAGTATAAAGATTGACTATCATTTTACATGACCCATTTCCTATCCTAGAACTGGTGGATTAGACTGGAAGCCTTGTGTTGGAAAAGTCACTAAACCATTTCAATAGAAAAGATAAAACAAAAATAATGTAAATAATAGAATCGTTATTACCTGAAGAAGCTAGATATTTTCCATCTGGTGAAAAACACAAACTATGCACAGCACCCTGAAGCAATAATTTATAACCCTTTACTCCATTTTACCTTATTATTACACATAATTAACGATCCATTATATATCAATTAATTTTCACACAAGTCATGTTACTAACTTTATTCTTGATCTTATAGATCTATCAAATTGTTTAGCCTTTATTTAAACTCCATAATGCAAACAATTTATAGGGTTTTAAAGAAATATCAACACATTCTTATTTTGTAATGCCCTATCATTAAAGGAAGAAGATAGCATTTTCAAATACCAGATCAATGATTGCTTTAAGGTTTAGGGCTTTTCAACACAAGCGAAAGACTGTAGCTGTGATGTTTAACCACAGTAAAACAAAAGACATACCTTGTGGCCAGTAAGATATCTAACACAGCTGCCATTTGAAACATCAAAAATACGAACAGTTCGATCACTGGAGCCTGTCGCCACATAATTGCTGTTGGGGTGAAACACACAACACTGAAAAACAGGAAAATAATCTTTATATTAAACCTCTGTCATGTTGAAAAAAATTAATAGATGCTCATTTAACATATTCTGAGAGTTCAGTGCAAGACTATATATAACAAGTCCTTTATTTTTGTGAAGAAGTTGCATTAACCCTTTCCCAAACAACAAATTTTTGACTGTCCCAAATTGAAAGAGTTTGCAGACGACATTTCAAAATGTGATGAAATTGAACAATATTCTTCGGAAAGAGCAAAAAAACCTTGTGGGAAAAGGAGAAATTGCTCTTTATGAGCAATTTCTCATTTTCCCTCAATGTTTTCTAAAGTCATTCGCAACAAAGTGGTCAAATGTCGTTATTGTTTGGGAAAGGGATCTGCAACAGACAACTTTCAAATAAACCAAGATGTCAATGTTCTATCCCATCATCTCAGCTCATATAAGTGTTTCAATCAAGTCCCAATAGAAAGCTAAGAAAGATTCAATAGTTAATTCTGAAAAGAAGTCTTTTTTTATAAAAAATTAGGCAGAAAAGATCAAAATAGAATTGTTAGTAAAGAGCAATCTTATCACTTGTATTCTTAATCATTTACAAGATATATACTACTAAAAGAACATTTATATAGGTCAAATATTTTACTATAAGTAAATCAACAATTTAATATGAAAACCAGCAAAGAGATTATCTTTCATAAAAACCAACTTGAATCTACTAGTATCCAATTGAATCCCTAAAGAAATTTCTTTTTGTTTGTGCAATGGATGAAATATTCAACTGACATGATCAATAATTATTAATTTCAGTTTGAAATTGCGTCAACAATGTTTCAAATGTGATGCCTGGCTCATAAAGATGGAAAAAGTCCCCAACATTGACTGCCTATAAGGGTTGGTCCATAAGAGCTGGTCAAGGCGAGTAGAATCATCGGAATTGAATAAGTCAACCAGCAGATTGCTTCTCATGAAAATGCTATCAACAGGATTTGAACCCGCACCAAGAGGGACCTTGTGATTTTAAGTTTTGTACTCTAACCACTCAACTTACATCAACATCGGAGTGGTGTCCAGCGAATACTCTTACAGGCTGATAGTGGTCAGTGGTCCAGAGTCTGGCTACCCGGTCATGTCCAGCTGATACAAAATAATGACCATGTGGGCTGTAAACAAATGTAAATGGTCATCACTAAGCTTATCATACTGATGTTTCAGTGCAAGAATACAGCAAGTCCTTCAAAAATCAAGGGTTCAGTGCAAGACTACAGCAAGTCCTTCAAATATCAAAGGGTTCAGTGCAAGAATACAGCAAGTCCTTCAAATATCAAAGGTTCAGTGCAAGAATACAGCAAGTCCTTCAAATATCAAAGGTTCAGTGCAAGACTACAGCAAGTCCTTCAAATATCAAAGGGTTCAGTGCAAGAATACAGCAAGTCCTTCAAATATCAAAGGTTCAGTGCAAGACTACAGCAAGTCCTTCAAATATCAAAGGGTTCAGTGCAAGAATACAGCAAGTCCTTCAAATATCAAAGGTTCAGTGCAAGAATACAGCAAGTCCTTCAAATATCAAAGGTTCAGTGCAAGAATACAGCAAGTCCTTCAAATATCAAAGGTTCAGTGCAAGAATACAGCAAGTCCTTCAAATATCAAAGGTTCAGTGCAAGAATACAGCAAGTCCTTCAAATATCAAAGGTTCAGTGCAAGACTACAGCAAGTCCTTCAAATATCAAAGGTTCAGTGCAAGAATACAGCAAGTCCTTCAAATATCAAAGGTTCAGTGCAAGAATACAGCAAGTCCTTCAAATATCAAAGGTTCAGTGCAAGAATACAGCAAGTCCTTCAAGTATCAAAGGTTCAGTGCAAGACTACAGCACGTCCTTCAAATATCAAGGGTTCGATGCATAACTATAGTAAGTGCTTCATGTTTATGAAGCACTTACTATAGTTTTGCATTTAACCCTCCCTATGTAGAGCACTTACTTTGGTCTTGCATAAAACCTTCAAAATAGGATTTTGCGACTGGAAGTAACTGCAGACAAAAAATTATGAAGAATGAAAAATAGTATTAAGAGGGGTCGAGGCAAGACCTTAGAAAGCCAGATGACTTGCAAAACACACTCTACAGAATTTTGAGAACAATAATATTTTGTAGATTCAATTCAAGACTTCAGAAAGGCAAAGGGTTTACTGTAAAAATGCAATAAAATCTATCAACTTTTATTTGCAATGATGGGTCGAAACTCCACCTTATCATATGAGTATGAGAATCATTCACTGGAAACCAGAGGATAATTAACAAACCAATCAGTTTGGCAAACTGAATCACTTGCATAAACTCTAAAGCAAGAAAAAAGGAAGAAATTGACAATGAAAGCGTCCTATAAAATGGATTTACAATTCATCAAAATAACAACCATTTAATTCATCAAAATAACAACCATTTTCAAACTAACGGTATTGAGACAAATATGATGTAACCTTTTGATCAAAGGACATTTCTAGGTAACAAAGTTATCTCATCTAAAGCTACCTGGAAACTCAATTATTCAGATCTCTGTAATCACCATGCCTTACCTGAACTTGACATCCCAGACTGCAGAGTTATGGCCCTTGTATGAGACCAGATTGGTCCATGTGTGCATGCTCCATAGTCGAACTGTAATAGGTGATAATGAGGGTTTAATGCATGACTATAGAAAGTTAATCATGTTTGTGATAATGACAGATAAATGCATACTGAAAGAAAGTTATTCAGATTTGTTATTATGAAGGATGAATACATGACTTTGGTGGCAAGTAATCCACATTTGTGGGGCTTTGCTATAGGCTTGCACTAAACTCTCCATATAATGTATGAAACAAACCTATCAATCAACAGCTTGGAAACTACAATTTATCTGAGGTTTGAGTTTAGACCAAGAAGTGTTACCTCTAACTTAGCCCCATGGTTTGAAGTTCAACTCATATTAAGAGACTAAATAAATGGCTTACTACACTGGGTAAAAAAAACAAACATCAAAGCTATATAATCAAACCAAGAGGCTGGGATAGCAGCTAAAAACAGCAAATCTGATATCAAACCAAGGTACTTAGTTACATGCAAAACTATAGTTTGTCATAACAGAGTCTAAATATTTTGTGTTGGGACATATACTGGACACATTCTATACCAGACATTTAAAGTTGGTTGTTCTTAGATGTCCTGAAACTATATTATTAAATTGTTTTTCTTTAAAACTGTATAGCAGCTGTCATATTGTATAAGACATACTGAAGAATAGCCATGGGAAGTAAAATCAGTTTATATCAATAAGATATCTAGGGAAAAGATTACAAAACACTTACCAGTTCCATCTTCGGATGAAGAAATGAGATAATTTTTATCATGAGAGAAGTTTGCACTATAGACTGGTCCACCATGGCCCAAAAGCTGTTTACTTTCTTCCTGGGAATTGGGGTTCATCATTCTCTCCAACACATCATCTGTAAAAGATAAAAGTTTAAACATATTAATCAAACATCTATTGTGAAACAAGTTCTTACAATTTAAATCAATCACTCTCAATTCTGTTTCCTGATTACAAAATCAGTACTTGTGCCAAATATGGAGTAATGAAAGGTTGCAAAGGGAATCCCGCTATTCATGGGGTTCAATTCACAGCCCTTGTGTCCCAAGTATTGTGCTCTACCACTGGATCATTGTCCTCCTCAAGCAAAAAGGCATCCATCATACTGTATATATATTTTCTGCCTTTGAATGAGAGCAACAAAATCAAAATTACACACAAAAAAAAATGCAAAAACTTTCACACCATCATGTTGTATCTTCAAAGTATTTAACAGTATTGCTTCATATCAGTAATAAACCATTTTTAAAAATCTTTTCAATTTCTATCTCCTGCACTGCATTATAAGTTGTGCATATCAGAAAAAATGTTCTTCCATTGCCATGTTTAAGGAAAACATGACTTTTCCAAGATAAAAGCAAAAGCAAACAAAAGGTTATTGCATGACATAATCTTACTTTCTTTGTGATAATGGGTAGAAACTATTAGTAGGAAAATTTCCTTTTGGAACAGTTGTTTCTTAACCCTTATAGTGCTGGAACCGACTTCATGCTTATGCAACCAGGTTAGATCCAGGTGAGAAGCCAAGTAAATTGGCGGCTGGCATGTGATCTAACCTGTTTGCTACTCTGATTATCTTTCCTCATCAAAATGAAGGTTTTGGAAAGCCGACCAGACAAAAGTCTGTTTTCAGAAAATTACCAACAGCGTATGTAAGCGAGTCCTTACAAAGAAGGGGGTTATCATGCTACATAAAAACCTTACCCGATTCTTTATCAATCAACTCTAGATCATCAAACGGTTTCATTGCACGTAATTTCCCTGGGGTCAGAGACGATACTCGCAAAGTAGAATCCCCATACCCAGTACTCATCAAGCTTGAGTCTTCAGATATGTCTATACAGGTCAGTCTGAAATGAACATCAATTATTCTTGTTTACAAATCTATTTCACTGTTAATGCTTTCTCTTATTTGTAGTTTCGTCAGTGGTCAGTTGGTATTAACAGAAGATTATTGATGAAGAAATCTTTAGGAAAAACTGTAACAAAAGGATAAATTGCTCTCTATATTTTTACCAGTATAAAAGAGAGCATGTTTCTTTTCAAATTTCATAATTGTCAATTACATTTTCTTTCAATTTGGACTGGCCACATAGTCCAATACAAGGGAATTTGGAACGGGCCAATCGCTAATGTTGTTAAAAGTTGTGGCACAATCCTTTTGCATTATACTATTATAATAATTCTGTATGTGTTGTATTTATGTTTGATTCGTCTTGCTATATGTTGTACAGATATCAAGTGAATGTTTTCTTTTTTTTGCAATAAAATATGCTTAAACTAAACAAGGAAATTGACTTAAAGGCACATCAAAGGAGAGGAGTACAAATAAATCACTGAAAAATATATGGAGTTCTTTTATTATGTTCATTAAAGTCATGAGAATTAGTTTAGGAATGCATTGAGACCCTATTAAATAGACTCATTTAAAATAAGTTCTTTTGTGCTTGAAATATAGTTGTCTCCAATTCAATCATGTTTATGAACAACCTGTTTGTTTACATATTCAAAACAACCAATTCTGATTGGTCAGTTCAAAAATGTGTGTATCAACTGTCAAGGTCAGAGGTGAAGAATCAGGAAATCTGAATTATAAAACTTGCTAATGTGGGTTATTTCTGGTTTACTTACACATTTAAGTTGTGCCGATGGTGTTTTCTGGTGATAACTATTTGAATCTGTCCAAGAGTTTACTAAATAATTTAGTTTAATAAAGCATTAATCTCCGTTAATGGGCCTTTAAGTGGTTGAAACTTACACAAAGTCATGAATGTATATCATAAGAATCTAAATTTCTATCAAAACTACATAGCAACACGTGCATAAAAAACATGTTAAGATACAGTTACAATTATCTTATCAATCTCAATTCATTTTAAGCCTCTGCAACAGAAGTCCTTGGAAACAACAACTACAAAAACAATGTAAGAAAATGCTTAAGTATTTACCCCTGTACAGCATTTGTTAGAGTATAAAAGCAGATTGACGGTAAGGAGTTGGGTCCCATTTTGACCCTCTTGAGGGCCTCTCTGTAAGCGTTCACCTTCTCCAGCTTATCAAGGTCTTTTCTGAAAGTAGAACAAGATAAGACATTTTATAGGGTTTTACACATTTATTTGTTTCTATTGCTAAACATCATGTCAACAAAGTTTTCGGTTATGTTACATCTTTCCTGGATTTACCAGCACTAGGTAGGGCTCTTAAGTGTCTTGACAAAGGGCACTCCACCCAAATCAGTGGTACCAGTGGGGCACAAACTGGGGAATTCAGAATTATAACACAGCCACCTTTATCACTTGGACTCCATTCATTTTACCATACCAGCCTCATAATGATGGAGGAAGACCCCCTAACTTAACTACCAATAAGGGCTGGTCAAGCTGAGTAGAAAGATAAGCATTCCTTTAGTCAGCCAAGAGTCTTCATCTCATGAAAATTCAAATACACTTACTGAAATTTGATTAGAATTGGAGGGAGCCCCATGTCATTTCAAGATGTGTACTTGAACCACTCCAGAGATCTCTTAAATAGCACAAAAATAAAGCATTCACTTACAGTGGGGTCTCATATTCTGCTGTTTTTCAAAAAAAAAAAGAAAAAATAAAGACTACAAAAATGCAATTTCATGGGAACTCAGATTTGTGTTGTCGAGACAATGCTAGAGACCAATTTTCACGTTGAAAATTCTGAGAATGCTTTAACTACAAGTATTAATAAGCTTAGAATTTATTTGTAAAGCTCAATTTAGTTCAATTTTAACTTATTCTATATCAATTGTGAAACAAGACCTGACAACTAATGTTAATCACAACTATTACAATGTCCAGCATTACTTACAATTCTGGAAGAGGTATTCTTGTAGGAGCCGGGGAGTTTGGATCATTCTTTGATTTCTTCATCAATAAGGGATCTTTTCTTGGCTTCTTTTTCTGAACAAGATAAAAAATAAACAAGCATGATCAGTAAACTTGTTAGGTTTCTCACTAACCAATCCCTGGTTCTGACTTATCCCACACTAAATTGCGCCAATAAAAGGTAATTTCTTTATATAGGTTTAAACATCATGTCAACAAATTTTATTTATGTAATGGCTTTCCCAGATTTACTGGTAGGTTATGGCTTTAAATAGTCTTGCCAAAAGGCACTCTAACAAAACCAAAGGTACCGTAGAGATCAGACCCAAACCCCAAAGTTCTACAACCGCCACCTTAACCACTGGGATAAGCAGAGCCCTTCAAAAGGTGATAACTATTTCATCATAATGATTGGATTTAACTGGATAAAAGTTTGACGCCGTTTCCAAACAGTAACATAGTTAGTCTATTGGAAACGAAAATTATGCTTTAATCACTTAGTCAGAAAGCTATAATCGCAGTACCCAGTGATTTTTTTCCATATGTGTTTGGTTGCATAAAACAGACCCATTCCCAATCAAATTAATGACCATTTCCTCCAATTTCCCAATAAAGCTTATGTTTATGTACAGTTATTCCTGAAAAATTTAAAGTTTTAGAGAAAAACACAGTGATTTTTGCCAATTTGTCCAGTACAAGACCCATTCCCAAAATCAAAAATTAAAATGCTGATACCATTAGACTGATAAACTGACAGAAAATTACAGTATTGGTTGGTTGGTTTATAGGGTGTTTATAAATCACTGTGTCACTGACAGAAAATTACAGTATTGGTTGGTTGGTTTATAGGGTGTTTATAAATCACTGTGTCAACAGCATTTCACTCATTTTACTGCTTTCCTGGGTTTCACCAATACAAGGCAGGGCTCTGCAGTGTTTTGCCCAAGGACACCTTCATGAAAATTCCCTGGTGAGGATTGAACTCCATCAGATTTCAAGTCTAACGTCTTAAGCACTAGACCAAGCAGGACCTTGTACAGCATTAGAATGTTAGGGCTTACAGAAGTGGAGAAAGTAATGGCAAAAAAACACAATTCTAATTGTTTCTAAGAATCTTTATTTTCAGAATTTTTCATTTCAATCAATGAACTTGGGCAAAAATACAACACAGGTATAACTACTAGCCCTAGTATAAAAAACAAGGAAAACACTGGAGTATATCCAACTAGATCAGTCAATGAACCAATGAAAACAGAGAATGTAAGTTTTCCCAACACTTCCACCGTTGCTAGGGTGGTGTAATGGCTGGCTTGAATGGTGGCTGGCGCCCTCTGTGAACAGAACATCATGAGTGTGAAGGTTGTTGTTGTTATGATCCCACTTCCTGCCAACATCACTAAGACAGTTATGATCAGTAAAACTGAAGGAATGGAAGAAAAGGAAAAAGATGAACAGTAAAACTGGAGGAAATGAAGAAAAGGAAAAAAAGATGAAAATAAAAGAAAATACATGTATGTGCATTAACGTCAATAACAATTTTCATAACGAGTCTACGGTGAATCTGGGTGACATTTTTTGCAATATCTTAACACCTTCATCTTGAATATTGCAAATAAGTTTCCCAGATTCTTTTCCGAAACCAGTGTGACTTTAGGACAACATCCTTGATACAAGCAATCTACAGGTCTAATGGATGATTATTGATTGGAAAATTACATGTATGAGAAATTGACTAATTTTAAAGTAGAAAGGACATTGTTGCAGTGACGTGGTGGCTGGTCTGGGGTTACACTGTTTGCTATGTCCGAGTGCCCCTTTTCCCGTGACGTGGCCCAATATATTGTTTTTTCATTTCATCAATATTTTCCCATTGATGTTACGATGTCTAACATAATGATGAAAGAAGACCCTAAACTCGAATGCCAATATGGACTGGTCAAGTGAGGAAGGACTATTGGCATTCCATAAGTCAGTTGGGAGACTACCTTTCATAAAAATCAAAATGTTGTCACTGGAATTTCAGCCTACACAGGAAGGGCCAAGTTCTGCCTTTTGCTTGTACAAAGTTAAATTGCATGGCATGTCAACAATTTTTAAGTTATTTTAAAGCTTTCCTAGACCCACCAGTACTAGGTTAGGGCTCTGAAGTGACTTGCCAAAGGACACTCCCACAAAACCAGAGATGGCAGTGGGGCTGGAACCCAGGACCTCTGAATTCTTAGTCCACCACCTTAACGACTGTGCCACACAGACCCCTTCAAGGTTCTGTACGCTGACCACTTAGCCACATAGGTTCCCTTTATACCAGTCTCAACTTCCCACTTGAATTTAAAATGATGACCACAAATGAAACTTACCATACAGAATAGCCTTCAGTTCATTAGCCCAGAGAAGTGTTAACACAGGAAAGATGATCAGCGGGATCAACCTCAAATGGGAGAAAAAGTAGACAGTCCGGAATGGAGAAAACCTGAAATATTAGGATACAATCATGCTAGCAGAGGTCAACAGAAATATTAGGATACAGTTTTACTAGCAGAGGTCCATTGAAATATTATGATACAGTTTTACTAGCAGAGGTCCATTGAAATATTAGGATACAGTTTTACTAGCAGAGGTCAACAGAAATAATAGGATACAGTTTTACTAGCAGAGGTCCATTGAAATATTATGATACAGTTTTACTAGCAGAGGTCCATTGAAATATTAGGATACAGTTTTACTAGCAGAGGTCCATTGAAATATTATGATACAGTTTTACTAGCAGAGGTCCATTGAAATATTAGGATACAGTTTTACTAGCAGAGGTCCATTGAAATATTAGGATACAGTTTTACTAGCAGAGGTCCATTGAAATATTATGATACAGTTTTACTAGCAGAGGTCCAATGAAATATTAGGATACAGTTTTACTAGCAGAGGTCCATTGAAATATTATGATACAGTTTTACTAGCAGAGGTCCATTGAAATATTAGGATACAGTTTTACTAGCAGAGGTCCATTGAAATATTATGATACAGTTTTACTAGCAGAGGTCAACAGAAATATTATGATACAGTTTTACTAGCAGAGGTCCATGAAATATTATGATACAGTTTTACTAGCAGAGGTCCATTGAAATATTATGATACAGTTTTACTAGCAGAGGTCCATTGAAATATTAGGATACAGTTTTACTAGCAGAGGTCAACAGAAATATTAGGATACAGTTTTACTAGCAGAGGTCCATTGAAATATTAGGATACAGTTTTACTAGCAGAGGTCCATTGAAATATTATGATACAGTTTTACAAGCAGAGGTCCATTGAAATATTAGGATACAATTATGCTAGCAGAGGTCCATTGAAATATTATGATACAGTTTTACTAGCAGAGGTCAACAGAAATATCATGATACAGTTTTACTAGCAGAGGTCCATTGAAATATTAGGATACAGTTTTACTAGCAGAGGTCCATTGAAATATTAGGATACAATTATGCTAGCAGAGGTCCATTGAAATATTATGATACAGTTTTACTAGCAGAGGTCAACAGAAATATTATGATACAGTTTTACTAGCAGAGGTCCATTGAAATATTATGATACAGTTTTACTAGCAGAGGTCAACAGAAATATTATGATACAGTTTTACTAGCAGAGGTCCATTGAAATATTAGGATACAATTATGCTAGCAGAGGTCAACAGAAATATTATGATACAGTTTTACTAGCAGAGGTCAACAGAAATATTAGGATACAGTTTTACTAGCAGAGGTCCATTGAAATATTAGGATACAGTTTTACTAGCAGAGGTCAACAGAAATATTATGATACAGTTTTACTAGCAGAGGTCCATTGAAATATTATGATACAGTTTTACTAGCAGAGGTCCATTGAAATATTATGATACAGTTTTACTAGCAGAGGTCCATTGAAATAATAGGATACAGTTTTACTAGCAGAGGTCAACAGAAATATTAGGATACAGTTTTACTAGCAGAGGTCCATTGAAATATTAGGATACAGTTTTACTAGCAGAGGTCCATTGAAATATTATGATACAGTTTTACTAGCAGAGGTCAACAGAAATATTAGGATACAGTTTTACTAGCAGAGGTCCATTGAAATATTAGGATACAGTTTTACTAGCAGAGGTCCATTGAAATATTAGGATACAGTTTTACTAGCAGAGGTCCATTGAAATATTATGATACAGTTTTACTAGCAGAGGTCCATTGAAATATTATGATACAGTTTTACTAGCAGAGGTCCATTGAAATATTAGGATACAGTTTTACTAGCAGAGGTCCATTGAAATATTATGATACAGTTTTACTAGCAGAGGTCCATTGAAATATTATGATACAGTTTTACTAGCAGAGGTCCAATGAAATATTAGGATACAGTTTTACTAGCAGAGGTCCATTGAAATATTATGATACAGTTTTACTAGCAGAGGTCCATTGAAATATTAGGATACAGTTTTACGAGCAGAGGTCCATTGAAATATTATGATACAGTTTTACTAGCAGAGGTCAACAGAAATATTATGATACAGTTTTACTAGCAGAGGTCCAATGAAATATTAGGATACAGTTTTACTAGCAGAGGTCCATTGAAATATTATGATACAGTTTTACTAGCAGAGGTCCATTGAAATATTAGGATACAGTTTTACTAGCAGAGGTCAACAGAAATATTAGGATACAGTTTTACTAGCAGAGGTCCATTGAAATATTAGGATACAGTTTTACTAGCAGAGGTCCATTGAAATATTATGATACAGTTTTACAAGCAGAGGTCCATTGAAATATAAGGATACAATTATGCTAGCAGAGGTCCATTGAAATATTATGATACAGTTTTACTAGCAGAGGTCAACAGAAATATTATGATACAGTTTTACTAGCAGAGGTCCATTGAAATATTAGGATACAGTTTTACTAGCAGAGGTCCATTGAAATATTAGGATACAATTATGCTAGCAGAGGTCCATTGAAATATTATGATACAGTTTTACTAGCAGAGGTCAACAGAAATATTATGATACAGTTTTACTAGCAGAGGTCCATTGAAATATTATGATACAGTTTTACTAGCAGAGGTCAACAGAAATATTATGATACAGTTTTACTAGCAGAGGTCCATTGAAATATTAGGATACAATTATGCTAGCAGAGGTCCATTGAAATATTATGATACAGTTTTACTAGCAGAGGTCCATTGAAATATCATGATACAGTTTTACTAGCAGAGGTCCATTGAAATATTATGATACAGTTTTACTAGCAGAGGTCCATTGAAATATTAGGATACAGTTTTACTAGCAGAGGTCCATTGAAATATTAGGATACAGTTTTACTAGCAGAGGTCAACAGAAATATTAGGATACAGTTTTACTAGCAGAGGTCCATTGAAATATTAGGATACAGTTTTACTAGCAGAGGTCCATTGAAATATTAGGATACAGTTTTACTAGCAGAGGTCAACAGAAATATTAGGATACAGTTTTACTAGCAGAGGTCCATTGAAATATTATGATACAGTTTTACTAGCAGAGGTCCATTGAAATATTAGGATACAGTTTTACTAGCAGAGGTCCATTGAAATATTAGGATACAGTTTTACTAGCAGAGGTCCATTGAAATATTAGGATACAGTTTTACAAGCAGAGGTCCATTGAAATATTATGATACAGTTTTACTAGCACAGGTCAACTGAAATATTAGGATACAGTTTTACTAGCAGAGGTCCATTGAAATATTAGGATACAGTTTTACTAGCAGAGGTCCAGAAAAAGTGTGTAGTCTCAGTAATTAAGTTCACCTCATTAGTGATTCTGAATGAAGACATAAACATAGCTCATATGCAGCAAAATCTTTTCCAAAACTTTATGATGTAAAACAGGGAACTTTTAAAGGCATAGATCTTACCAACATAAAAAACAAATTTAAAAAAATCGAAGAATTTTCCATATGCTCGAGGGTTACATTATGTTCTTGTTTTATTGAGCAAAATCAGCATCAGTTCTCTCCCAAATGAAAAGGTTACGGCCTCTTCTAATTCAGCTTCCAATATACTGTTCTTGGTTATCTTTGGATTTACAGTACACATGATAAATAAATGTTACAAGTTTGTGATGTTTTAAAAATACTTCAGTTATACATGTATGTTGTATTATGGCTAAAAACACTTTTCTGTGTTTGTTGCATTGAAATAAAAGTTAAAAATACTTCAGGGTTTGCCCTTTCAAAGGAGCCGTTTGTGAAAAAAAAAACTATTGAAAATGGCTACAAAAAATCAATTTTCATAAATATAAAAAACACATTTATGAGGTCTTTTATTTTGTCTTTATAATGTCCATTTCTTGTATGAAAAAAAGATGTATCCAAACAAATGGCTCAATATTACAAGAAAGTTGGCCCCAATGTCTCCAAAATGGCTCAAGATTTTGTTGATTTGCTCAAATTTTGGTTCAAGCATTTTTCAATCTGGCCTCGTGACTTACTTGAACTTTGATACCAATAATCCTCCAAGAAAAGATCCAGCTATGGAGGCCGACTGTCCAACAATTCCTGTCCAAAATCCAATTGATGCTGACGACACTTCCTTATCAACCAAATACAGCGGGATCATAGTCAAGGCACCTTGTTCACCTGTTATATGAAACGTAATAAACATTGAATGCAACGCATATATAGGACAAGATAAGCAGGGGCCGCAAAATCAATTGCAATATTGCCCAGCTGGTTAAAAGGCCTTCACCAACAAGTTAACTTTTATTTAATTTACTAAATCTAACCATTTCATGGAAAAGTGCAGAAAAACATGGATAGGTAAATCAAAATCAGATTTTATATTCAAACTTTCGACTACAACTGTTGTGATTTTTTCCTACCAAAGGGTTTTACAAGGCTTCAACAGAATTTATGTCATGGAGGAAGACCTCATTATTAACTGCCCATATCTGAATCAGAATATTTTCTAGATCAAGAGAAAGCAAATGTTTTGTACTGCATATTCTGATCCATACCACAGGGGTCTATAGTTATCCTGAGTCGGTACTATGTAATATAATGACATTATCTTATACAGTACTGACCCCAGGATAACTAAAGACCCCTGTGTTTCATACTGCTACTATAACAGAGATCCAAACATGAGGTGTTTACTCTGCTTATCTTTTTCTTTTTTCTAAACATTGTACACAGGGATAGTATTTGATGAAAAGATTTACAAAAGTACCTTCAAGATAAAAAAAATTCTCAGAATTTTTTAAAAAGAGCATTTTATGTGCTCTTTTTCAAAAATTCTGAGAAAAAATAGATTTATCTATAAAAGGCTTGATTGCCTCTGATCCAATGACACAATGTTAAAGCTGGGTAAAACTTTTGGACCTTGGTAAGTTATACAGTAACTCTCTCTCATGTTAATTCTAAGTTACCAGTACAAGGGTACTGTTTACTAAACAGTTTATGCTTAAGATTTGCATAAGTCTAAAACAACAATTCCTCTTATTTCATTATTGAGCGAAGCAATATTGCAAAGTAACACATCATTGGAAGCGTCTCTCCGAGACACTTCATATGACGTGTCACATTGCAATATTGTACTTTCATTAAGGATAGTATCCATGTTTATCAGTTATGACTTACGCAAATACTTTCCTTAAGTTGTTTAGTAAAACAGTACCAACGACTTGAAGCAATGCCTAGTAAGTAAAGAAAAAATACCCAAACTTACCTAGTTTATACAGTAACACATACAGCAATATCCATTTGGTCTCAGGTGAAGACAGAATATCGGAAAAATGTTGTACCATCCAGTTTCTTGCCTCTATCTCATCGTTCTTTTCCATTTCTTCAACATGGTCACCATTTCTCCTTTTTTCATTTGTTTCCATTGTAGGCTGTGACGCCTTTGGGACCATTTTCAGCACAACAACATATGCCACAAGATAAGCTACACTGAGCACAAGAAAGAGACTTAACCATGAAAGCTTCAGAGCTTCGCTTATCCATATAAGGAATCCCCCGCTAAACACAGCCCCTAGCTTATATCCCACCACCTGCGCGATATTGCCCGTGGCAAGCTCCGATGTAAGTAGAATCTGTATAGCTAAACCATCCACAGCAATGTCTTGTGTTGATGTCAATAAATTGAAGAGTAGCAGAACACCTGCTAGATGTACAACCATCGCAGGACTTGTAAACGCTCCAAGTAGACATGTTAGAAACAAACCAAGCATGCTGTAACTTAGCCACTGGCGCTTTGTTCCATAGAAATCAACTAGAGGGGCCCACAAGGCTTTCAACATCCATGGAACAAGGAGAACTTTAAAAAATCCAATATTAGACAAGGACATTCCATGTGTGCGGAAGTAGAGTGGTAGAAATCGCGATTGTAACCCATAGGGCAAACCTTGTAGGAAATACAAAAATGCCAAAAATATGATGTTCTTGTTCAGCACCATTTTCAACCTATAAGTTGTATTCACTATGCCCCTTCACTGTTACAGTTTGATTTAAACCTCTGTTGTGATAGGGTGGGTGGGGTAAATGTAATGTCTTTAAAAGTTTAATTTTTGTAAGAAATTGAAGATTTTTATAAGAAAATCACAAATAATCATCCACTTTAGATCAAGATGTCAATTTCTTTTCAGATGTCACGATATCTTAAGCATGTATTACTCCAGCAACCAAATTTAAATTCACATTCAAATGTAAACAATATGTAAACAATACACAGTGTCATCAAGGGAAATCACTCTCACAACCTCAATTAATCCTGGGAGAGGATTGTATTATTTCCCTTGATGAACCAAACAGTCTTGAGAATTAAGATTTCAAATTATTTTAGTTTTTGAATATATTCTAAAAGGAGAAATTTCTTGAGCAACCAATTTCCTCACAACTAATTCCCCTTTTGTACTTTGATTTTTTAAGTATTTTTTTTTTTTTTTTGATAAAGTCTTAATTCAATCAATTTCAAACAAAGCACAAACATGAAAATTATTTTAAGGAGAATTCATACATACTTAGGCAAAGCATATTTGTTCAGAAAGGTTTACCCCTATTTAAACTTTTAATTAACTTTTTATCATAAAAATTTCTTAAAAAGTTCCTTCTGAACAAACTTTTAAGCCAAGCAATTCTTTTGTAAATACATCACATTGTGTTCAGAGAGTAAACATCCCCATTGTTTCTGTAGAATTTAATGGCATTGTGTTCAGAGAGTAAACATCCCCATTGTTTCTGTAGAATTTAATGGCATTGTGTTCAGAGAGTAAACATCCCCATTGTTTCTGTAGAATTTAATGGCATTGTGTTCAGAGAGTAAACATCCCCATTGTTTCTGTAGAATTTAATGGCATTGTGTCCAGAGAGTAAACATCCCCATTGTTTCTGTAGAATTTAATGGCATTGTGTCCAGAGAGTAAACATCCCCATTGTTTCTGTAGAATTTAATGGCATTGTGTCCAGAGAGTAAACATCCCCATTGTTTCTGTAGAATTTAATGGCATTGTGTCCAGAGAGTAAACATCCCCATTGTTTCTGTAGAATTTAATGGCATTGTGTCCAGAGAGTAAACATCCCCATTGTTTCTGTAGAATTTAATGGCAAATAAAGTCAAGTTCTATATAGGACGTTTTTAGAGTAAACATCCCCATTGTTTCTGTAGAATTTAATGGCAAATAAAGTCAAGTTCTATATAGGACGTTTTTAAAAGCATGCCTCATCACAAGTATAGAAGCAAAATAGGTTTTGTGTTTGCAATAGAATTACTCTGCATTCTTTATTTATATTCTGTAAAGATGAGTATTCTGTAAGAGTTAAAGTGTTTTCATTTTTTGTCTACATTTCCTTTAAATATTTTGCTGAATGCTTACAAAGTTTTAGAGTATTTACCCTAAATAAAGTAACATAAAGCTCTTTTAAAAAATATGATATGAATTTTGGACTAGCCCAATGAAAAGCAACATTATACCGCAAAATATAGTATGTCAAAAGCCTTCTGCATCAGGTTCCATAATTAACAGGATTCCAAAGGAACAAGTTTTTTGACCTAATGACACTCATACGGTTGACAGATTTTTTTAAATCACCAGAACCCAGTTAATTAATCTATTCCTTATATTCCTTTATGTGTAATCATATCGGATTTAGCTATACGACCAGTTGAGGATTAATACATTAACTCGATCAAGTTCTCATATTGCTGCCATGTTGGATTTTCGGTGAACTGGGACAATGTTGGGAGAAGCTGTAGATACAAGATTATGGATTAAATACATGTGTTTACAAGTGTTCAATATCATTTAATCAATTCATTGAACAAAATGTGATCATACATTTCTGATTTTAACATTCTAATTAAGTATGTTAAGTCCTATCTGCATTGCTTAAAGAAGCCAGAAATCTATATCACACTTCAGTAAAATATCTCACTACAGTGTGAGATAGAAAATGAAAGTTTTCCAAAAAATCACACTGAGAAATCCCAATATTTCACTGATAAGAATAATTAATTAACTGGATTTGGTTAATTATATCAAACACCTGTCATGAGTATGGCTGTTCTCAGGTCAAAAAAGGAAATTATGGCACTGAGAAATCCCACTATTTCACTGATAGGAATATAGTAAAGGAAAGTATAAGAGAGTAAAGTGGTTGAGACAAATTGAGATAATAGCAAAACACCATTGTTAAATCCATGATGTTTACCTTAGGTTTGTCTTCACCATCACCACCAGCATCATCATCATCATCTACAGGGATGTTTAGACTGGGCTCCTTTAACAATCCATAGAATATCTTCGTTTTGTTGGCTAGTGAGAAAAATAACAACTCTTAATTGTTAAACATCAGAACAATTGGTATCTTATTTATATGGGATTTTACAACTTAACATCATATCAGTTATGTTGTGATGCCTGACTTAATGATGAAGGAAAACCCAATACTCAACTGCCAAAAAGGAATAGTCAAGCTGGGTATAACCATCGGCTTTCAGTAAGTCAGTCAGGAGGTTCCCTCTCATGAAAACCCAATACTCAACTGCCAAAAAGGAATAGTCAAGCTGGGTATAACCATCGGCTTTCAGTAAGTCAGTCAGGAGGTTCCCTCTCATGAAAATCCAATTGCTGTCACCTGGATTTAAAACCATGCAAAGAGGGGCCATGTGATTTTGTGTTCTGTAATTTTACTACAATGTGTACCTACTTTTTCCGGCTATTGAGAAAAATAATAACTTTTGTTTTGCACAAGAACAATGTGTATCTTAAACTTTAAACCTAGTTTGATCTACATAAGAATAAAAAATATGGAGGAGTAATCTTTCATAAAAATTGCCCAGAATTGTACACACAATATATTCATTTTTACCAGTAAAAAACATACAGTATTTTATCACACTTTTAATAATTTGTCAATAATGAAGTTGTGTTGCTTCTGACAAATAAAGTTTCCAATTCTTATCATACACAGGATGCTACTGAAAAGCATCTTGCTAGATATCATTGCTTGTTTTATGGTGTTTAACACCGTATTAAAAATGTTTCAATAATGTAACATCTTTCCTGGATCCACAAGTACTAGACTAGGACTTTGAAGTGATTTGCTTAAGGTAATTCTCACGAAACCAAAGGTGTCGGTGGGGCTCGAAAACTACATGCCCCTTGTCTAGACAACAGAGGTCTCTAGTTATCCTTGGGTCAGAACTATGTATATCACATGACATAACATTACTATGTATATTAGATGACATTACATTACTATGTATATTACATGACATCACATTACTATGTATATTACATGACTTTACATTACTATGTATATTACATGACATTACATTACTATGTATATTAGATGACATTACATTACTATGTATATCACATGACATTAAATTACTATGTATATTAGATGACATTACATGATAATGTATATTACATGACATTACATTACTATGTATATTAGATGACATTACATTACTATGAATATTACATGACATTACATTACTATGTATATTAGATGACATTACATTACTATGTATATTAGATGGCATTACTTTACTTTGTATATTAGATGACATTACATTACTATGTATATTACATGACATTACATTACTATGTATATTACATGACATTACATTATAATGTATATTACATGACATTACATTACTATGTATATTACATGACATTACATTACTATGTATATTACATGACATTACATTACTATGTATATTACATGACATAACATTACTATGTATATTACATGACATTACATTACTATGTATATTAGATAACATTACATTACTATGTATATTACATGACATTACATTACTATGTATATTACATGACATTACTATGTATATTACATGACATAACATTACTATGTATATTAGATGACATAACATTACTATGTATATTAGATGACATTAAATTACTATGTATATTACATGACATTACATTAATATGTATATTACATGACATAACATTACTATGTATATTAGATGACATAACATTACTATGTATATTAGATGACATTACATTACTATGTATATTACATGACATTACATTACTATGTATATTACATGACATTACATTACTATGTATATTAGATGACATTACATTACTATGTATATTGCATGACATTACATTACCATGTATATTAGATGACATTACATTACTATGTATATTACATGACATTACATTACTATGTATATTAGATGACATTACATTACTATGTATATTACATGACATTACATTACTATGTATATTGCATGACATTACATTACCATGTATATTAGATGACATAACATAACTATGTATATTAGATGACATTACATTACTATGTATATTACATGACATTACATTACTATGTATATTACATGACAATACATTACTATGTATATTACATGACATTACATTACTATGTATATCACATGACATTACATTACTATGTATATTAGATGACATTACATTACTATGTATATTAGATGACATTACATTACTATGTATATTAGATGACATTACATTACTATGTATATTACATGACATTACATTACTATGTATATTACATGACATTACATTACTATGTATATTACATGACATTACTATGTATATTACATGACATAACATTACTATGTATATTAGATGACATAACATTACTATGTATATTAGATGACATTACATTACTATGTATATTACATGACATTACATTAATATGTATATTACATGACATAACATTACTATGTATATTAGATGACATAACATTACTATGTATATTAGATGACATTACATTACTATGTATATTACATGACATTACATTACTATGTATATCACATGACATTACATTACTATGTATATTAGATGACATTACATTACTATGTATATTACACATTACATTACTATGTATATTGCATGACATTACATTACTATGTATATTAGATGACATTACATTACTATGTATATTACATGACATTACATTACTATGTATATTGCATGACATTACATTACCATGTATATTAGATGACATAACATAACTATGTATATTAGATGACATTACATTACTATGTATATTACATGACATTACATTACTATGTATATTACATGACAATACATTACTATGTATATTACATGACATTACATTACTATGTATATCACATGACATTACATTACTATGTATATTAGATGACATTACATTACTATGTATATTAGATGACATTACATTACTATGTATATTAGATGACATTACATTACTATGTATATTACATGACATTACATTACTATGTATATTACATGACATTACATTACTATGTATATTACATGACATTACTATGTATATTACATGACATAACATTACTATGTATATTAGATGACATTACATTACTATGTATATTAGATGACATTACATTACTATGTATATTGCGACATTACATTAATATATGTATTATGACATAACATTACTATGTATATTAGATGACATTACATTACTATGTATATTAGATGACATTACATTACTATGTATATTACATGACATTACATTACTATGTATATTGCATGACATTACATTACTATGTATATTACATGACATTACATTACTATGTATATTACATGACATTACATTACTATGTATATTACATGACATTACATTACTATGTATATTACATGACATTACATTACTATGTATATCACATGACATTACATTACTATGTATATTAGATGACATTACATCACTATGTATATTAGATGACATTACATTACTATGTATATCACATGACATCACATTACTATGTATATTGCATGACATTACATTACCATGTATATTAGATGACATTAGATTACTATGTATATTACATGACATTACATTACTATGTATATTACATGACATTACATTACTATGTATATTAGATGACATTACATTACTATGTATGTATATTGCATGACATTACATTACTATGTATATTAGATGACATTACATTACTATGAATATTACATGACATTACATTACTATGTATATTAGATGACATTACATTACTATGTATACATTTACTTTATGTATATTAGATGACATTACATTACTATGTATATTACATGACATTACATTACTATGTATATTACATGACATTACATTTAAGTATATTACATGACATTACATTACTATGTATATTACATGACATTACATTACTATGTATATTACATGACATACATTACTATGTATATTACATGACATTACATTACTATGTATATCATGACATTACATTACTATGTATATTAGATGACATTACATTACTATGTATATTAGATGACATTACATTACTATGTATATTAGATGACATTACATTACTATGTATATTACATGACATTACATTACTATGTATATTACATGACATTACATTACTATGTATATTACATGACATTACTATGTATATTACATGACATAACATTACTATGTATATTAGATGACATAACATTACTATGTATATTAGATGACATTACATTACTATGTATATTACATGACATTACATTAATATGTATATTACATGACATAACATTACTATGTATATTAGATGACATAACATTACTATGTATATTAGATGACATTACATTACTATGTATATTACATGACATTACATTACTATGTATATCACATGACATTACATTACTATGTATATTAGATGACATTACATTACTATGTATATTACATGACATTACATTACTATGTATATTGCATGACATTACATTACTATGTATATTAGATGACATTACATTACTATGTATATTACATGACATTACATTACTATGTATATTGCATGACATTACATTACCATGTATATTAGATGACATAACATAACTATGTATATTAGATGACATTACATTACTATGTATATTACATGACATTACATTACTATGTATATTACATGACAATACATTACTATGTATATTACATGACATTACATTACTATGTATATCACATGACATTACATTACTATGTATATTAGATGACATTACATTACTATGTATATTAGATGACATTACATTACTATGTATATTAGATGACATTACATTACTATGTATATTACATGACATTACATTACTATGTATATTACATGACATTACATTACTATGTATATTACATGACATTACTATGTATATTACATGACATAACATTACTATGTATATTAGATGACATAACATTACTATGTATATTAGATGACATTACATTACTATGTATATTACATGACATTACATTAATATGTATATTACATGACATAACATTACTATGTATATTAGATGACATAACATTACTATGTATATTAGATGACATTACATTACTATGTATATTACATGACATTACATTACTATGTATATCACATGACATTACATTACTATGTATATTAGATGACATTACATTACTATGTATATTACATGACATTACATTACTATGTATATTGCATGACATTACATTACTATGTATATTACATGACATTACATTACTATGTATATTACATGACATTACATTACTATGTATATTACATGACATTACATTACTATGTATATTACATGACATTACATTACTATGTATATCACATGACATTACATTACTATGTATATTAGATGACATTACATCACTATGTATATTAGATGACATTACATTACTATGTATATCACATGACATCACATTACTATGTATATTGCATGACATTACATTACCATGTATATTAGATGACATTAGATTACTATGTATATTACATGACATTACATTACTATGTATATTAGATGACATTACATTACCATGTATATTACATGACATTACATTACTATGTATATCACATGACATTACATTACTATGTATATTACATGACATAACATTACTATGTATATCACATGACATAACATTACTATGTATATTACATGACATTACATTACTATGTATATTACATGACATTACATTACCATGTATATTACATGACATTACATTACTATGTATATCACATGACATTACATTACTATGTATATTACATGACATTACATTACTATGTATATCACATGACATTACATTACTATGTATATTAGATGACATTACATCACTATGTATATTAGATGACATTACATTACTATGTATATCACATGACATCACATTACTATGTATATTGCATGACATTACATTACCATGTATATTAGATGACATTAGATTACTATGTATATTACATGACATTACATTACTATGTATATTAGATGACATTACATTACCATGTATATTACATGACATTACATTACTATGTATATCACATGACATTACATTACTATGTATATTAGATGACATAACATTACTATGTATATTACATGACATTACATTACTATGTATATCAGATGACATTACATTACTATGTATATTACATGACAATACATTACTATGTATATTACATGACATTAAATTACTATGTATATCACATGACATTACATTACTATGTATATTACATGACATTACATTACTATGTATATTAGATGACATTACATTACTATGTATATTAGATGACATTACATTACTATGTATATTAGATGGCATTACTTTACTATGTATATTACATGACATTACATTACTATGTATATTACATGACATTACATTACTATGTATATTAGATGACATTACATTACTATGTATATTACATGACATTACATTACTATGTATATTAGATGACATTACATTACTATGTATATTACATGACATAACATTACTATGTATATCACATGACATTACATTACTATGTATATCACATGGAATTTCATTACTATGTATATTACATGACATTACATTACTATGTATATTACATGACATTACATTACTATGTATATTACATGACATTACATTACTATGTATATTAGATGGCATTACTTTACTATGTATATTAGATGACATTACATTACTATGTATATTACATGACATTACATTACTATGCATATTAGATGACATTACATTACTATGTATATAAGATGACATTACATTACTATGTATATTAGATGACATTACATTACTATGTATATTAGATGACATTACATTACTATGTATATTACATGACAATACATTACTATGTATATTACATGACATTACATTACTATGTATATCACATGACATTACATTACTATGTATATTACATGACATTACATTACTATGTATATTAGATGACATTACATTACTATGTATATTAGATGACATTACATTACTATGTATATTAGATGGCATTACTTTACTATGTATATTAGATGACATTACATTACTATGTATATTACATGACATTACATTACTATGTATATTAGATGACATTACATTACTATGTATATTACATGACATTACATTACTATGTATATTAGATGACATTACATTACTATGTATATTACATGACATAACATTACTATGTATATCACATGACATTACATTACTATGTATATCACATGGAATTTCATTACTATGTATATTACATGACATTACAATGTATATTACATGACATTACATTACTATGTATATTACATGACATTACATTACTATGTATATTAGATGGCATTACTTTACTATGTATATTAGATGACATTACATTACTATGTATATTACATGACATTACATTACTATGCATATTAGATGACATTACATTACTATGTATATAAGATGACATTACATTACTATGTATATTACATGACATTACATTATTTTACATGACATTACATTACTATGTATATTAGATGACATTACATTACTATGTATATTACATGACATTACATTATTTTACATGACAATACATTACTATGTATATTAGATGACATTACATTACTATGTATATTACATGACATTACATTATTTTACATGACATTACATTACTATGTATATTACATAGTTCTGACCCCAGAATAACTACAGACCCCTCATATGCTCCAATCATCTTGTATGCAGATGGTGACCTTAACCTTTGTTGACCTTGACCTTACCTTCTCTAGTTGCTTCACCAAGCATTCCACCACTACTAGTGTCAATCTGCTGTTTGGTCCGAGGGATCCCATCAAAAACTGTGGATATATAAATAGATTGTCAACAACATAGGGATACCAATTAAAGACTGAAGATTTAATTTAACTGTTCACAAATATAAAACCTTTGCACAAATAAAAAAAAATTCTAGTATGATATTGAATTGGTGGGGGGTTATTTTGCATTTAGGTAAACACATACATATCTTTTTATCATTTTTAATCATTATCTTGTGGGCGACAGTGGTTGAGAGGTAGAGCGTCTGCCTCTTGTACCGAGAGGTCCCGGGTTCGAATCCCCATTAGGCGGGGAGAAAACTTCCAGGTTTAATCCTCAAATCGGCGTGAGTACTGGGTACCGTTTTACTAAACAGTTTACGCTTAAGATTTGCGTAAGTCTAAAACAACAATTCCTCTTCTTTCAATATTGGGCGAAGCAATATTGCAAAGTAACTCTCCGAGACGCTTCCAATGATGTGTCACATTGCAATATTGTGCTTTCATTGAAGATAATATCCATGTTTATCAATTATGACTTACGCAAACATTTTCCGTAAGTTGTTTAGTAAAACAGGCCCCTGGTGCAGCCCAGGAAGCAGTCATCAAGAGTGGCTTTAAACAAGCTTTAAGCTTCTTTCACAATTGATGTAAAACAAATAGGGTGAACTGATGATATTAACCTATTAATCATGTATTCAACCAAATACTATTGTCCAAAATATAGACCTTTTGTATGATTTATCTGTTAATTATTTGATACTCACCATCAATAAATAGATGTTCTTGTATAATGTTTAACAATAAATTCAATTGTTTGTCTTGTAAGAACCTCTTTAGATGTGTATAGGAATCCCGGGACATCTTCAGTACAAATTTACTGGACCTGTAACAGAAAAGCCAATATCAAACAAATTTTCATAACGATGGTATTGCCAAAAGATTTTCAATAAGTTGTGTAAAAATGAAGGTAACTTAAATGACGCTATTCAAAATATTAAGAAAGTTAGGTAGTCTGGCAACAAAAAGAAGGTTTTTTTTCATTAAAGAAGTGTCATAAAGGCTAATCCAGTTACAAGCATCTTTTTCTGCCCATCCTTAGAAAAAATTTCAAATTCCCGATTTTAACATGTGTCTCAACATAATTCTAATGAGTACCCACAAAGCAGGTTTTTTCAAATTTAATTTGAGATTGAGCTTAAGGAAATATCAACAATTATCAAGTTATATTACAGCATTCCTGAATTCACCAGTTTAAGGCTTAGGCTCTGAAGTAGACACTCCCACAAAACCAGACACACTCAAACCCAGCACCCGCAAGTTCTAGAAAAGCCAACTTAACCACAGGTCCATGCAGGACCCTTCCCAATAGTTTTAGAAATATTGATTGTAAAAGACCCTTAAATTTCCTTTATCAAAGGGTCTATAGAACTACTAAGTTAAGAAGAGTAAAACCTGCTTGTTCACAAATAGAGGGTTCAATGCAAGACTATAGCAAGTGCTTCACATACGTGCAGCACTTACTATAGTCTTGCATTGAACCCTTGAAATGTGAGGAAATTCAACAGGTTAAAAAATCATTTCTTTAAAACTTTACAACAGCTGTACTGTGATATATTACGTACTGAAGAAAAGCCATTGGAAGCATAACTAGTAATAACAGGCATAAAAGTGTTAAGAGCCTGCAAACAATGAATTGGTATGTATCTAGATCCAAAACGTTGCAATGATTTTGAGATTTACGGCATATACACTACACACTTCCTAAATCAATTATTCTTACAACAGCTTTTGAAAGGTGTTTAACACAGTATCAACAATTATTTAGTTATGTAATAGCTTTAAATTACTTGAAATTGTCCATGAGTTGATTCCCTCTCATGTGTTCTTGTTTGGTGACCGTGGAAAGCTTCTTCAAATCTTCATAATAATATTCCTCCTGGTTAGCAGAGAACTTGTAGAAAAACTGTAACGCTGAAAAAAGTATAATTACACATCTGATATTAGGTAGGATACCCATAATCCGACATTTTGAGGATCCTTCTTTCGTCGAAATACTTCTGTCTTTCTCTGCATATATTGAGCGGGCTAGAACTATTCGGTGTAAAGCTTTAACTACCGCACCAAGCAATGTCTTGCCCAAGGACACTCCCACAAAAGATCCCAGTGCTAATTGTGAGGATTGAACCTTGGATTCCCATTTCACAAGTCCTTCACTTTCACCACTGCGCCAAGCAGGGCCATCTCCGAGGATAACATTATAGATATCTATTGTTTTATGTCCATTTTGTATAAGCCAATTCAGTCTACTCATAGGACCAGACCTCAGTTAAAAGTCTCAACAGAAGGACTGGTGAGGGTGAAAATACTAGAAACTAACTCTTATATTTCCAGACCTGGGATTGAACCCAGGAACCTTGGACTATGAGATGAGCACTTTACCAACCTGCAAGATCCGCGTCTTCGGCTCAATAGAGTTTAGAATAAATGTAATTACTCCCTTACCATGGTGCTCGTGGTTGTTATAAACAAGTTCCAGGTACATGTGTACAAACACTGGGTATAAATGTAATTACTCCCTTACCATGGTGCTCGTGGTTGTTATAAACAAGTTCCAGGTACATGTGTACAGACACTGGGTATAAATGTAATTACTCCCTTACCATGGTGCTCGTGGTTGTTATAAACAAGTTCCAGGTACATGTGTACAAACACTGGGTATAAATGTAATTACTCCCTTACCATGGTGCTCGTGGTTGTTATAAACAAGTTCCAGGTACATGTGTACAAACACTGGGTATAAATGTAATTACTCCCTTACCATGGTGCTCGTGGTTGTTATAAACAAGTTCCAGGTACATGTGTACAAACACTGGGTATAAATGTAATTACTCCCTTACCATGGTGCTCGTGGTTGTTATAAACAAGTTCCAGGTACATGTGTACAAACACTGGGTATAAATGTAATTACTCCCTTACCATGGTGCTCGTGGTTGTTATAAACAAGTTCCAGGTACATGTGTACAAACACTGGGTATAAATGTAATTACTCCCTTACCATGGTGCTCGTGGTTTTTATAAACAAGTTCCAGGTACATGTGTACAAACACTGGGTATAAATGTAATTACTCCCTTACCATGGTGCTCGTGGTTGTTATAAACAAGTTCAAGGTACATGTGTACAAACACTGGGTATAGGATCATCATTAACTCAACCTGTAAACAAAAACAAAACATCATCAGCAAATTCACATACACAGATTAGGGCCGTATTAGAGAAGTAACATAAAAACAAAACATCATCAGCAAATTCACATACACAGATTAGGGCCTTATTAGAGAAGTAACATAAAAACAAAACATCATCAGCAAATTCACATACACAGATTAGGGCCGTATTAGAGAAGTAACATAAAAACAAAACATCATCAGCAAATTCACATACACAGATTAGGGCCGTATTAGAGAAGTAACATAAAAACAAAACATCATCAGCAAATTCACATACACAGATTAGGGCCGTATTAGAGAAGTATTTTCTTTCCTCATTTCTGTGTTTCTCTATTGCTTGGACTCAGCAGAATGATCTGGTCAAGCCATTTCTATTAACCCTTAACCAAACTCAAAGTATTTGACTGTTCCAAATTGAAAGAACTTGCAGGCGATATTTCAAATTGTGATGAAATTGGAAAACAATCTTTTGATAGGGCAGAAAGCATTGAGGGAAAAGCAGAAATTGCTTGTTAAGAGCAATTTCTTCTTTTTCCACAATGTTTTCCAGAGTTGTCTGCAACAAACTGGTCAAATGTCGTTATTGTTTGGTAATGGGTTAAGCAGCCACAGAAAAAAAGTTGGTTTGATTGCAATTTAACGCTGTATTCATAGTGGCTGTTTTCATATTGGCAATCAGTACACCTATCAATGTGTCTGGACTTCCCTCACCAGTAATACACAATATTATTTCCAATCATCTGATTGTTTCCCCACATGAACATAATTGAATAATCAGCGATGAGATTCAAATGCATGTCACACCTATAACATAAACTAATGGAAAGAATGTTATTTAGGAATTTGAAAGAAAGTCAAACTAAAATCACAATACATAAAGTCCTGTGAAAGATATAGTTGTTCTGAATATGGCAACATGTATAGAGAAGAGATGGTTTGAAAACCGCAAAAAAGTGAAACAAAACAGAAAATCAATACTGACAGGTGTACAGCGTTCATGTTATCTAATGATGGATATCAAAAGCATTATACAACACCCTGTTATTGTAAATTGCCCTGGTGACAGCATAAAAATATCTGAAAAATTACTCTGTTCTAATATCTTCTGATCCCTTTTCCCATTTAATTTGTTTATTTATCTTCATATCAAGGGCTTCTTTTCCTTCAATTTGGAATATGCTCAAGCCTATTGAATTAGGGAAATTTTATCGCTGAAATTGATGAATTGGGAAACCTTAAAGCTGGTATGACTGAGTTTTTGGGAAAACTGCATGATTTTAAAGAAATTTCCAATTGGGAAGGTACATTTTATGGGGGTCTGTTATATAAAGCAAAAAAACCTGATATGGGTTTTACATTGTGTAAAAATTATATCCATTAAATTGCTTTGTTTAACAGCAAATAACAATATGTTAATTGGTAAAAGATTTAACATTACACTTTAATTAACCCTTATAGTGCTGGATAATTTTCTTAAAATAGACTTCTGTGTCGTCTGCTTTCAAAAACCTTAAATATCTGCTTAATCAAATTAAGGAAAGATACCCAGAGTAGCAAACATGTTAGATCACAGGCAAGGCGCCAATTTACTGGGCGGTTGGCCTGGATCTTACATGTTTGTATAAGCATGAAATCGGTTCCAGCGCTATAAGGGTTAAGAAATATCTTACCTTGTGAACGTCTAGACATCCCTCCACAAATGATTTTAAGCTGGTGTAGTGATCATCATACAATGTTGGATCATCTTCACTGTAATATTAAAGGTACTAACTTAGAGAGTTTTGCTGTGGGAGAAATAAACCTTAAGAATTTTACATTAACAGTCATTGTCACTAAACCAAAGCCCTTTTCAATTTCTTTTTACTACTTAGTTGTTGAAATCCCATGATTTTATTAAATCTGAAGTGAGCCCTTGCCCCTGTTGAAATTTCTATGGGAAAGCAGGTTTATAAATAAACACAGGAATTCCTTTTCTGACACCTTGCTAAAGTCATGTGACAAGAGCAGTTACATGTTTCTGAAAACCCATGTGATGATGGTGCCTAAAGATAGAACACGTCTTATTCTATTAAGTAAGACCTGTTGAAACGTTTGAAATATCTTCAATACAAATTTTCAGTATGGTTCGTAAATGGGACTGTGTTGTCATTTTATCGGTAGAAGAAAAAAAGGTAAAAAACCCAATCATTTAGATAGCCCTTTAAAAGCATGATATCTACGTTCTATAAACAATGTTGGGTCACTTTACGGTTATCTTACAGGGTAAATCTAGATATGGTCTTCTAATTAACATTCTACAAACAATATTTGAAATTCTTCATGGCCCAATCATGAATTATAATAATCCAATTATATCTACTGAGACAAATATTCATTCCCTATTTTGAATAATGAAAATCCAAATACTCAGAAACTTGCACCAGTTGTAGCTAAGTTAACCCTTACAGTGCTGGAACCGACTTCATACTTATGCAAACATGTTAGATCACAGGTAAATTGGCAGCTGGCCTGTGATCTAACCTGTTTGCTACTCTTTGTTAACAAAATTAAGCAGATATTTAAGGTTTGGGAAATCAAATGACACTAAAATCTTTTTTAAGAAAAGTACCCAGCATTGTAAGGGTTCAATACCTTTTGTATGCAGCCAGGGCATGGGACACTTGTGAGGCAGATTGTGAATCATTTTCTTGTTTAACATCTGCTTCATTTATTCCAGCTTCTCTCTTCAACAGGTCCTCAGTACTCTAAAAACAAAATTACTCTTATTTCATTACAAATTGCATTATATTCTTATTATAAGAAATGAATAATTCTCATACATAAAACCTTATCCTGAGTAATTTTCAATGTACATTTCTGTCAATTAAATGTAAGTGAGAGAACTTGTCTTTTCTAACAAGAACTCTTTCAAGGGTTGGAACATTTGTCAAATGATTAATACACAAAGAATTTGAGAACTTAACACATTCTCATAGAGAATGCAGGTATATATAATGTATGTCGCCTTTTATTTTTTCTATGTACGTAAATGACTTAGAAGAATATATGTCTTTAAATGATTTTAAAGGTATTGATCTAGAAATGATCAAGTTATTCATTTTGTTATATGCAGATGACATTGTTTTATTCTCAGAGACAGAATTAGGATTACAAGATGGTCTAGACACACGAAAGAGTTATTGCGATAAATGGAAACTAACAGTAAATGAAGATAAAACTAAAGTAATGATTTTTAGAAAAGGTGGACAAATAGGACGAAATGTATCTTTTAAATATAATGGAAAACCTTTAGAAATAGTGAAGCGATTCACATACTTAGGTATAACGTTTTCTCCAGGCGGTTCCTTTCAAAATACTTTCGAAAGCTTAGCAGGTCAAGCATTAAAAGCATTGTTTGCACTTAAGCAATACTTAACTACATTTAATGATATATCGGTAAAACATAATCTAGACCTTTTTGACAAGTTAATATTACCGATTTTAAATTATGGAGCGGAAGTCTGGGGGTTCTGCGATGCAGATTGTCTAGAAAAAATACATATGAGATTCTGCAAACAAATCTTAAATGTAAAAACTCAAACCCCGAACAATTTTATTTACGGTGAACTCGGAAGAGTACCTTTAAAAATACAGCGATTTTCTCAAATAATAAAATTCTGGTTGAAAATCACAAGAGCAGACGACCGGAAATACATAAAATCTATTTACAAACAAATGCTTTATGATATAGGCATAAATGAAAATACGATAAATTGGGCGTCTAAAGTTAAATTTCTTTTAGATCATTCTGGTTTTAGTCATGTGTGGATAAATCAAGGAGTTGAGAATATTAACAATTTTATGAACATATTTAAAGAAAGGGTTAGAGATAATTTTATACAGAAATGGGAAAATGAGTTAAATATAAGTTCTAGAGCAACAACCTACAATATTATACGTTCTTTTACATTTCAAGGCTATCTGGATAATCCTATTAAAAGAAATTATAAAAGGGCGCTCACAAAATTTAGATTATCTAGTCACAGATTAGAGATTGAAACTGGACGCTGGACAAAACCAAATCCGGTTCCACGTCAAGATAGGAAATGTAAACTTTGTAATTCAAACATAGTTGAAGATGAATTTCATTTTTTATTAGAATGTTCTATCTATGACAGTTTTAGAAAATTATACATACAAAAATATTACTGGCGCAGACCAAATTTCCATAAGTTCTCCGAGTTACTAACAAATACAAATAAACGCGTTCAGATGAAATTAAGTATCTTCTTATTTAAAAGCTTTGATAAGAGAACAAGTTTATTGGAATGACTGTACATTAATATTTTTTTCTTTGCTATGTATTAATGTCGTCACTTTCCTCCTCTCCCCTCTCTTCCTTTTCTCACCTTTCTTTCCTCATATTCCAATGTATTTTCCATTGACCAGGAACATTGTATTTTTTGTAATGTATATGCATTTACATGATAGACACTTTGTCTTATGTATTTTGAAATAAAACTTGAAACTTGAAACTATAAAACAGAACAGCATTTATCACTAGAATGTGCTTAGTTTGTTACATATGTGGGAGTTGTAGAATGTATCAGACTTGCCTTTCTCACATATTTCTAATAGCCAAAACTCAGGACATGTCTTCTTGGAAATGGGAGTTATGTTACATATATCATGTAGAATGAATATGAGAACCTGATGCACTGTTATAGAGAACATGCAGGTTTTTATATATGTACACAGCACAACTAATTAGTGGACTAATGTATTTCACTGATCAGTGTGTCTTTATAGTTAAAATAATTTGATGTGAAGATTGCTTTTTATTTTCTGATTTGGCAATCAAACGTTAAAATTTCACAGGATCAATTTGTGTTGGACTTTTCAAATGCAGATTTTTGGATTTAAAGCACTGTTATGTAACCGCCTCACTCTCTACAGCATAGCAACAATCAATCAGATTTTTCTAGCTATGCTTCGTTGCGGACATGGTTCGTAAGCGCACAAAATGGCCTTTCAAAGTCAATTGATAATATAAGATATGTAAAATAAACTTATATACCACCAGATAATGGCATCATTTGCTATTAAACATTAAAAATCAGCTTAATAGGTTTTCCACCTTCCAGTGCGCATGTGCAGAAAAAATTCTTTGAGAGCAAAAAATTGTCACCTAGCGTTAATTTAACTGTTCTTACAAAGTTAATATGCGGAACACAGACATGTTAAGTGCATGGATTGATTAAAAAAGGATCAATTCAGGACTGTGGGTAAAATAAATTGTTAATTTACAATAACAATGGAAATATTGGTCTTCAAATGTTGTGACAAAATCTTCTTGCTCAGCTTGGAACAATTTTTTTGAGAAATACAAATTCAATGTGAAATTGGTGCAAAGCCATCAAGGGGGTTAAATTTACAAGCCTCACACTGGGTTCACTTTTCCTCTATTATTTGCATTATTTGTGGCAGTCGTGAGGCACCTTGATGACAGATTAATGGGTAGTTGAGGCAAGAACCATCCAACTGTTATCCTTATTCTAGAGTTAAATCAACGTGTTGAGCCTGAGGTGTTTGTTATTTGAGACGCACACTTAATGCACTATAAAATTTCTATGTACATTTCAGACACACGAAAGTAACAATTGCATCTACATTTGAGAAAGAGCGATTTGCAAATATCACATATGATCAACAATCTAAAACATAAATTCAAAATGAAATGAAACATTTCATTTGACAATCAAATGACTTCACTTGAATTAAAATAGAAATGTCTTTTTTATTAGCGCTCTTAGAACTTTCATACTATTGCAGTATTGGTACGAATCAATTTGGGGACGAGTTAGTTTCTTCTTCACCAAACGACTTATTTCAACGGGACATCTTTTATACCTTCAAATTATTTTTCCTTAAGAATTGAAGCACAGCTAGAAGAGTTTGTTTGTCTGATACGTCTGTCTTCACGTCCGAAGAAAGCGCAGTTTTCGCATCAAGCGGCACAGACCCAAACGAGCCGGCCATTTTGTACTCTCTAATGAAAAATAAGTTTAAACATTCAAAGATTGATTTGCTTCAATCAAATTGTATTGGATACAAAAATATTTTTCATTTTAATTTAGAAAACATAAACTATCCTCAAATTTAAGTTTTATTCAAAAGATTTAAAATCCAAAAACAAAAGTTGTGGTAACCGGAAGTCAAGCAATGTAACTTCCTCTTTAACCACATCTTCGACAGGTAGGTCGAATAAAATTTCAGCTCACCATAAAATCGATTAAAATCAAGTCTAGAACTTTAACATCCTCATTTATAAATTATAATTTGTATTTACTTTTATTATTTCAGATCACTTGGAGCAAGATGAGAGCCAAGGTATGTTTCATTTAAACACTTTATAAGGGAATAATATCGGGCATGTCTTCGGCTTGTTGAGTTTATTTATCCATTCTTTTTATCTTCTACCAAAAGAAAACGCAGCTCTGGATTCCAACTGCCTTTTTTATATATGTACTTTATTGCCCAATATGAATTTGGCATGGGTGAACAGTTGCCTTCTCGACATGTTTTTTCGTAAAGGAGAAAGTGCCAGAGTAAAAATTGTATGTTAATCAGCTCCTTCACTGCTCTACACGAGATGTCTCTTGGCGGAATGCTGATGGTTCTGTCCGCCTCAACAAGCCCTCGTGGTCATAATATCACTCTGTGGAATAGAAACTTAAATGAATTGCAACACATCAGTTACTGAAAATGTATCTAGAACTTTATGCTGATGTTTTTCACTCGACAAATGGCTGCATTTGTGCTAGATACGATGTCGTAACGTCTTGCAGCTGCTATTTGGTTGCCACCGACGTTACGATTCCACGCTCATCACTTGTTGGAGCAAAATCAATTTTAACAACCACATGATAGATAACCTTTTTATGATAACCCTAGCATAGTATTGTCTAAAATATCAAATCAAACAGCTTCATAGAAGCTAAAATTTCTTAATAAAGTTGCATTTCTTAATTGTTGGTGAAATTTCGTGAGAAACAAACTGTTAGTGGCCATTTTGATTATTTCGCAACTTCTCGCATTTTCTGCTTTAAAAATATGGTAATTACCCACTGAACATGAAGGGCTCATCCAATGAAAACACATGTTTTTCCCGCCTTTTTTACAACCATACTACAACTTCCAAAGATGGAATACCCCTACATGTTTAGCTCCGCCTAATTTGACCCAATTTGGTTGTCAATTGTTGCAGGATAGTCCTGGATATCCAAATGAAAACCGGAAGTGATGGATTTGAGAAATGAAATGTATAAGGATTACAAAAAATGCTTCTATTCTCTTAAAATAATGGAAAAATATTAACTTTTGGACTCTGAGGTATGAGATATTATGCATATGTTTAATCAGGTGAAGTTTTGTTGCATTTAGTTGCCCCATTTTTGAATTATCGTAGCGGTTGTGATACACAACTGGCCTGCTCCAAAGAGCTAAGAGGGCGGATTTACTACCGTGTCCCAAACAGGACACGGTAGGAACATTACTTCTACATTTGTGCATTTATCTCTTTTAGTGGAGAAAGAAGCGTATGCGCAGGCTGAAGCGAAAAAGGAGGAAGATGAGGGCGAGGTTAGTGCTTTTTCTCTGCTTATAAGTATTTTCAGCTGTCATACATTGGGCCTTCAGTTTTTACAAGATGGTAATGATGATAGTTCCATGTAATGTCCGCAGTGTAACTGTCCATAGTGTGTATAGGACACGGTGATGGACCTTTCGAGCCTTCCTTGGATGTCTGAACTAACTTATTTTGCTGAATGGTTGGATAGTTATAAAAAGCATGCGGTTCATAAAATTTTAGAGATTGAAAGTCCCAAATAAATTTTGAAATATACATTATTTTTGCGGCATTTCATAGGTTGCAGCGAAAGATTAACATGACATTGTGGTCTTCAAGGTAGTCATATTTGACACAATCTGGAAATATTGAGAAAATTTTGCATCGGGCAATATCGCTGGTCACATCAAACCATTTTATTCAATGGAAGATGTGACGAGAGATATTGCCTGTTGGAAAAAATATCAATTTTTCCAGAGAGTGTCAAGTTAGTTTGAATAGTCTTTTCAATTTGAATCGCAATTTTGTGCTTTAAATCTGAACATAGGAATTTCCTAAGTCTGGCACCGTTTTGCTCTTTCGAAATTTTGGCGTTGGATTGTCCCATCGGGGAAAAAAGAAATCTTCATGTAGAATTATTTTGACTAGTGTTAAAGGGATTTTTTCACCATAAAAAAACAATTATGCAGTTATTCCGCAAACTCATATACCAGAAAGTATAGGGATCTTGAAATCAAAAAGAAATAGGTTATATGGCCGTGAAGGGAAAAACGCCTTGTATGGGAAGAGTTTGTCTCGGCAAAATTTAAAAAGCTAAGGAGTAAAACAGGACTACTACATTCAGATCCTCATGTTATTTGAATAACAATTTGTGATTTAAGTTTTAAAATTTTAAATTATATGTTGGAAGTTTGTTTATGATGATAGTTCCATGTAATGTCCGCAGTGTAACTGTCCATAGTGTATTTTGGACACGGTGATGGACCTTTCGAGCCTTCCTTGGATGTCTGAAACAACTTCCAACACTTTTATTGAAGTAATATTTAGCCGGCAATATTTGTTATTTGTCTAGCTCTATCATTCAAATTATGCAAATTCAAAGTTTGGTTGCTGACTTAGGAGCCTTATGTTAAAAGTATCAGTTACCCAGAAGCAAATGTCTATGTCCCCAGGTGAATTTTTTTTTTTTTTTCCTCGTGTTAATAATTGTTTATTTTTTTCTGCACTTGCCTGTTTGTAATGGTTGTAAAGTAAAATTCAGCAATCATTTCTTGTCCATTGAGGCTTTTCTCAAGTCTGGCAACTGAACACTTGGTTTCACAACCCCTGGTCATAGATATTTTTCAATATATTTCAAATTTATTTTAAGAGGAATATAACATTTAAACATATAAAGTTGTTCTATACCAATGTTCTTTCATGACTGAGAAGTTCTGCTCACATACATGTTTTTATATAGGTCTTACAAAAAGTTAAAATCCCATGGTTATGTTGTTTGTCATAAGTTTGATTAATGGATTGATTCAAATGTGTGTTTTGAAAGATAGGAAAGCATTGCATTTCTGAGATTCAAGATAATATTAAGAATTAAAATAAACTTTTTATGGGTTGTTTATGATGATAGTTCCATGTAATGTCCGCAGTGTAACTGTCCATAGTGTATATAGGACATGGTGATGGACCTTTCGAGCCTTCCTTGGATGTCTGAAACAACCCATTTTAGAGACTAACCCCTGACATTGTTTTGATGAAAGGGGAAATAATTAGACTGAATAGCTGGAGAAAACTTCCATTAGAAAAACATCTTTAATTTCTCAGGGCTGTTTAATAAAGACATGGCTTTCAGTTTTGGGCTTCACTTTTTGCTTGAAGAAGCCTAGGCCTGTTGATTTTGGGAAATTTGTATTGATAAAATTGCTGAATTGGGAAAGCAAAAGCTGATAATGACTTATTAATTTTTGGACAACTGCATGGTTTTAAAGAATTTTGGGTTTGGTGCCCATTATGTAGTGAAAAAAGCCATAGCTTTTCCCCCTCAAATTGGGAAGAGTTTCAGGCCTGATTGGAAGATTTATTGCTGAGAATTTTCAATTGAGAACCCAAAAAGCTGGTATGGCTGAATTTGTTTGGTAAACTGCATCATTTAAAAAGAAATTTCGAGTTGGGAAGGAGTCTCATTTTTAGAACTCTAAAAAGCCCTGAAAGTGTTCAGTGTATGAAATTAAAGATAAAGAATTTGTTTTTCCAGAAGTCACTGCTTGAAACTCCTTTGTACTAACTTTTTAAAGTTTGTTCAATAGTCTTAAGTTGTTGTTTATGATGATAGTTCCATGTAATGTCCGCAGTGTAACTGTCCATAGTGTATTTTGGACACGGTGATGGACTCTTAGAGCCTTCCTTGGATGTCTGAAACAACTTTGATTGTTTTCAAATTTTAGGTTATTTTATCATCATTGACACAATAGCAATGTGCGTTTAACAATGAACCCGAACTTATAAAGCTCAAGTTTAACAAAGCATTAACAGCTCAAATTTTGTTTAACTATTATTCAATGAAAACTGGGGTTTAATATATATATTTTTACTCGCAGGACCTGGGAGGAATTCGTTGAATGAAGTTTGACTCAATGAAATTGTTCCTTTAAAGTTGTTGTTTATGATGATAGTTCCATGTAATGTCCGCAGTGTAACTGTCCATAGTGTGTATAGGACACGGTGATGGACCTTTCGAGCCTTCCTTGGATGTCTGAAACAACTTTGATTGTTTTCAAATTTAAGGTTATTTTATCATCATTGACAAAATAGCAAAGTGCGTTTAACAGTGAACCCAAACTTATAAAGCTCAAGTTTAACAAAGCATTTACAGCTCAAATTCTGTTTAACTATTATTCAATGAAAACTGGGGGTTTAATATATATATTTTTACTCGCAGGACCTGTGAGGAATTCGTTGAATGAAGTTTGACTCGATGAAATTGTTCCTTTAAAGTTGTTGTTTATGATGATAGTTCCATGTAATGTCCGCAGTGTAACTGTCCATAGTGTGTATAGGACACGGTGATGGACTCTTAGAGCCTTCCTTGGATGTCTGAAACAACACAGAATATGGGGAATAAGCACAATTGTTTTGTCTTGTGTTCCTCGCAACAGATGAGCCAATTTATGTCAACAATTAATACATGAAGTGAAGAGGGTTGTTTGAATTCATATAACTTTTATTTAATCAAATGTTATTCACAGAACACAATCTGCAAGATAGTCTCTAAACAATTTCCGAAACAACAAATTTTGGACTGTCCCAAATTGAAAGTTTGCAGACGATATTTTTAAATGTGATGAAATTGGAAAATAATCTACCGATAGGCCAGAAAGCATAGTGGGAAAAGGAAAAATTGTCTGTCATGAGCAATTTCTCTTCTTTCCTCAATGTTTTCCAAAGTCGTCTGCAACAAAGTGGTCAAATGTTATTGTTTGGTATTGGGTTAATTATTTGATTCTATGTTTCAGGTCAAAGTAGACTGCCCCCCATAACATCCAGGTTGCAGTTTTTTCTTGCACACCGAGACTTGTGTCAGGCCGAGTTAAGGGGGAAAGTACCATGATGATGATGAAGAAGATGATGATGATGAAACAAAAATATGGTCACGTGTCCAGTATGGCTGTACAGGTGTCATATCTCCTCAACTTTGGCCTGACGCAATGTGGTTTCCATGACAACTATCCCAACTACAACCCACCAACGGCAACAAACAACATATCTCGTCTTTGACAACCATCTTTTTTACCAGAATTGGAAGAAAAGGAAGACTTTCATACGAGAAGAGAGAGAGAGAAGAAGAATCAGTGTGGTTGCGTGGTAACCGTTTCCAGGGTTACCAGGTATCCCACATAGATGGTTGGCAAAGATTTGTTAAGGTAGTGTGTCTTGGAACACTGTGTAACTGTGTGTGAGGCATGATGGACTTATAGTGAACATTCTTTTTTATCAATGTCTTAATGTTGTAAAAGATTATTCATTTGCTTTTTGTGTAATAAAACTGTAACCTGGATTGTGAAGTTTTTCTTAAATGCTTTTAACAGAAAAGAAGGTTGTTCAGCGGATGCCAATTGTCCATTTTAAACTGTTAAATCATGGTGTAACCAGCCTTCTTGCTCTGGTCATGAAAGAACTCAACTTGAAATCACTTAGTCCATTTGAACTTATGATGGTTCTAGATACAAATCACTTGGTCCATTTGAACTTGTGATGGTTCTAGATACAAATCACTTGGTCCATTTGAACTTATGATGGTTCTAGATACATATCACTTAGTCCATTTGAACTTATGATGGTTCTAGATACAAATCACTTGGTCCATTTGAACTTATGATGGTTCTAGATACAAATCGCGTAGTCCATTTGAACTTATGATGGTTCTAGATACAAATCACGTAGTCCATTTGAACTTATGATGGTTCTAGATACAAATCACTTAGTCCATTTGAACTTATGATGGTTCTAGATACAAATCACTTAGTCCATTTGAACTTATGATGGTTCTAGATACAAATCACTTGGTCCATTTGAACTTATGATGGTTCTAGATACAAATCACTTAGTCCATTTGAACTTATGATGGTTCTAGATACAAATCACTTAGTCCATTTGAACTTATGATGGTTCTAGATACATGTATTAGAGCATTGCCTCATTATAACTCTTGAGGTCAAGAGTCGTTCTACCATTCACTCTATTAAACCATCTTGAATAATCTGCTGTAGAAACAGTCGGAGATAAATAATACGATAATCTTCAATACAGACTTAAGAAGCCTTTTTACCGCAGAGCCCCACCTTGTACTGATGTGGACTCCACAAGTGCATTTAGATACATATTGACAATTTTTTTACCAAAATGTCTGAAAGGAGGAAAATCTTGACAAAATGTTTATTTGGGTTATGAGTCGAACCTATCGCAGTGATTTTACACTGTGTTAATAAGTTTTAACATGTTTATGAGTTGAACCTATCACAGTGATTTAACGCTGTGTTAATAAGTTTTCAGTTATGTTGCTACTTTCAATTCGAAGACCCCCCCCCCCCCCTGAAATCTACGTCCACCATGCAAAACCTTAACACATACGACATGGAATGCATTAGTTTGTATACATATAAAATGTCAATTGTTGGTAATTGTTGGACGACGATTGAAAAATCTTGAGGTTAAACGATTTGTAATTTTTTTCAGATTTCACGAGTACCAAAGCTCTCATTAACACAATAACGACGTCTGTCGTAGACGACTCTGGAAAATATTGTGGGAAAGGAGACGTTAAGAGCAACGTCTCCTTTTCCCACAACGTTGTCTGCCCCTATCAGGAGACAATGTTTTCATTTCATCACATTTTGGAACGGAAAGTTTGCGTTTGGTAAAGGGTTAAAGTAATTGAAACCAACTTGTCTCGAATTTCTTTTTATTCTACGAGCTTGCTTTCTACGTTGATAGAATGCCATGGCGTATACTTGGCTGGAGAAAATGAAACAATAAAGTGGCCGAAAAATGCAATAAAAATTGAAACCTAAAGGGGTAGGGGTTCCTAATAGTGAAAAAAGCTAACATTGTTCCCAAAATTCCATATATCTCTCTAGTTTAGACAAGCAGATGCATGCATGATAAATGCCAGCTTCGAATTTTTACGTCGTATATCTTTTGATGGTAAGTAAGTGTAGCTTACACTAGATAGATCTATAGCCAGTTAGCTCTACATTGCGGCTATCTAAACATATTAATTTATTTTGTAAACATTGTTACCCCGTGGAATTTTGAAATGGCGGAATCGGCCACCATATCCAAATATTTCTGAAGATCTCGGTGCCACGGCAAATTCACTTTACAACAATCGGAAAGTTGCTCTTCAAAGTGCAAAATGAAAATATATACATAAATACACGTTTCCCCACATGTAAATAAACATCAAAAGCTGATGACCAATGAACATTTTGACAAGGAACACAGATAATTGTCATTATATGTGATGTCTGTTCAACTTGACTAACTGTTTGGCAATATGCATGTTTTGTTACTTCAAAGAAGTATTTTGTTTTGTCCAATTCCTGTCTAAGACCTAAGTCATTTGGCAACGCTATATCACAAATCAATATAGGTATTGGTCCTTTTGTACAGAAGTGTATGTATACGTGTTTGAATCTCCCATTTGTTTATTATCTTCAAACTATACTGTACGCCAAACGTACTAGGCATGTCGTTAGAAGCATAAACTGGAAATTGGTGTAATTAGCCAATAGATCTAACTTACTTAGTTGGACCATCGACGCTTGATCCAAACAATTAATGTTACATATTGCATGACCCGTTCACTAATGTTTATCATTAACAAATATGAATACTACATACATAATTTCATCGTAAATTTATCAATACAGCTAGACAGAATAGAAATTTGAAAAGTCGAAATAATTTCTTGATATAATATTATTTCTTGAAATAAAGCTTGATATTAGTGAGGTCTGTGTGAATGCAAAAAAGAAGAAAATATATCTTGATCAGACTGAGGTAATTCTTTTAAATGCGAAGTTTTCAATTTGACTGACCATGTCGCACTGAATTAAGATTTTTCTATAAGTTTATCAAACTCTTGGTTATCTTCATAATAGGATTTATTACAAACTTTGAAATACGAATCAGTGGAGTCTTGCAAATAAATGTACCCGAAGGAAAAATAAAAGAAAATAAACAAAAACTGAGAACAGACTTTATTAGACTTAAACCAAAAGTTACGCCCTTCCTAAAATCGACCTAGCCTGGAGCCTGGCCCGTTTGTATACCGCGAACTTGCCTAATGGGGGTATTGCATGGGCCAGGCCTCCAAGCTAAAAGTGACCTGGTAAAGAGCTTAGAGCGGAACATTGAAATTGAAAAGTTGTAAACAGAACGTTTGCATGATATAATCTGTGAAAATCGCATGTGCTGCTCTAAGATATGCATCAAAAGTACATAGAGAATTCTGACGGTCTTTTTTTGGAAAACTCCACAACCTAACCGAAAATTGTAACCAAAAATCGCCTAAATGTTCCGGCAGCAACGCCCTCCGACAAGTGGCGGAGAAATATCCACCTGTCCTTTAGTGTTATGCGGAACGCCAGAATTTTGCAAGGCAACGAGCGCTTTAAGGCGCAATTTTTAATCCCCATTAAGGTTAATAAAGACCTCCAAAGGAATAGTATTAGGCATGTATGCTGATTTGAAAATAATTTTGTTTACTCGCAACCTCTTAGTTTATAGAAGACACTTTGAAAATACTTATTCAACACAAATCATATGCACTATAAAGTCGAATATTACCATTAAATTGCTCGGTCTAACTGTCCGTACAACACAATGTTTTGCAGGATGTTTGCGAGATGTTATTAAATAATATCACTTGGAGCCTAGTCATATTAGACTCGCGGTGTTAAGACTGAGTCACGAATGTGTTTCAGCGAATTTCATGACAGAAAAACATTTAACTCTAATGACTTAGATATCTACATTCATTAAGTTGCTTTAAGTGGTTGAATACCGATGGTATTTACAATGTAGGTATATGGGGTCTTTTCGTTAATGGTTTGAATCTGCCTCTCGATGCTCGGGACAATATCCGTGTTAAATCCTACCTCAGGAGCACCATGACAATCAGGCGACTCTCTGTCTTAGGACTTCGGAATGTATACAGAGAAATAGAGATCCAAGCAGAAAGGGTCGTCGACATTTTTGCCAGACGACGAGAGCGACAACTAGCTCTTATTTTACCGAATTAATCAGTCTTGCGTTGAATATATTTTTTATCTATTGTTTATGCCAATCATAAAACAATCTACGTGTTTACCAGTGAATATCCTTCTTAAACCTTTTTTTTTCATTATTGTGGTCGGTTGCAGTGTTATAATTGTTGTAGATGCATTAAAAATAGCGAATTGAGAATGATAAAAAAGTAACTTAGTTTCTGTTTAAAAAAAACTTCGCAGTGATTCGGGCACTTACAGGGATGCTTGTATGATCTAATGTGCATCAGTTTTGATCAAGGAAAAGTTCTAAACGTTGAAGAGATATTTTTCCCAACAACGCATTCGTTAAGAAAAGAAGAGATAAGAAATAGCGTTGGTATGACTCGAAGGCAATGATAGTTACCGTCTTTAAGCGAAGTATAAACAGAAAATCATGCAAAACAAGAAGTATCCATCGTAAGTCCGGCGTCTTAATCTGTTATTGTTTTTTCGTCTGTGTTTTCGTGCATATAATTGACCACGTGATTCACGGAAATCGACAAGACGCGTCTTCGGTTTTTAGCAACAATTAATGGAATCTTCACTTTTCTTATTCAAGCAATTTGATAATAAATACATTTTGGAAGGTTATCATTTCGAACTCGTGTCAGGTAGAGATTGGGATAATGAGTTATTAGACATCATTTACAACAACATTTAGATCAATAAATCATTTCTTGCATACTTTGGACAAAGTGGGCACAAGACCACTTTAACCAAATTCAATTCAATCTAAGTTTAATCAGGCCTATAGTTAGTTGTGAGTCCAATTACCAAATTCTATGAACATAAGTACCGCACATACATATATTGTTAATTTCTTTACGAGTGAAATAGTATTTTTTCTGTTTTAAGTAAAGTGTTGTTTTTGTCTAACCAACCGCTTTGTGATTATTTTTTAGTTTGCACATGTTTGATAGCTAAAACATATACTCAAACTTTCTTCGTTGTAAAGGTGTTGTTTTTTATATAATTTTTTGTGGGGGCAGATATTTTTGAAATTACGAATTTGGTGACTCTGTTTCATTAAATATTTATGGTGAAACGCCATAGAAAATTAACCAGATGATTCAAAATGACATCTAATTTTCAAAAGATTCCGTGGGGAAGGCCCACACCCTTCCCAACTCGGCGCTACGCGCATCGGGTCATGCCATACGGCATGACTCGGCGTATAGTTCATTATGCTCTAGCTACGCGCCTGACCAGAATATACGGCATGACTCGGCGTATAGTTCATTATGCTCTAGCTACGCGCCTGACCAGAATATACGGCATGACTCGGCGTATAGTTCATTATGCTCTAGCTACGCGCCTGACCAGAATATACGGCATGACTCGGCGTATAGTTCATTATGCTCTAGCTACGCGCCTGACCAGAATATACGGCATGACTCGGCGACTAGTTCATTATGCTCTAGCTACGCGCCTGACCAGAATATACGGCATGACTCGGCGTATAGTTCATTATGCTCTAGCTACGCGCCTGACCAGAATATATAAGAATAATCATCAAATTCACTTTTTTTCCAAATTGACTTAAAATCAAAACTGAGAAGTTATCTCGAATGAGCAGTGCTGGTGCTCTTGTATTATTTTTTAATTGTCTTCTTAAACCGTCCCGGCCTATTACATGATTAGTGAACGAAAAAAGCGCACCTGCAGCTATGTAAGTCACACATTGAGGGATCGATTCAAAACTGAGGTAGGGCATGCACAAATATGAAGCATTTACTGCTTAATTGCAATGGACAGGTAATATAGTAAACAAATACGGGGAACGTGTTACGGTGCCTAACAAACTGCATCTACCCGTTCCTCTATTCCCCACTTTCCTTCTCTTTTATCTTAGCTGCAGCATCATGTATCTGCATCTCCTCGTGTATTTATTGTCAAAGACAAATCAAGAAAGTTGAGAAACACCCACAAGGCAAACAGACCAAGAGGATCGGTAAAGACAAGAACACACTCGCGTGAGGGCTGACCTGTGGAGAAGGCCATCTGTGTATCCCAGAATTTACAATTAATCACCCAGATTGCTTCTATACAGTCTGTATTGTCTATTTGTGGCACATTCCAAAGTGAAACATTGTGATAAAAGAAGGCACTGTTCTTTCCTGAGAAAAATTGCTTCTATTATCAACGCTTTTTTGTATTGAATGTTAAATGGATATGACTCTTTATTGACAGTATACACAATCTGATGCCGAAGAACATCTTCTACAAGTCTGTGTGGCAGAGACGTAAAGTTACATCTCCCCGGTATACAATTTGCATGTTCTAGATTAGCATCTGCTGGCTTTCTAGGCTGATCATAGCATTATTATGTGCAGGTGGAAAATAAGAGTCTGCAACCCCTTACTTCATAGTACCTTACTTTATCGCATCTGCTGCAGAGCACTTTAGAGACCACTGTTGTTGAAGGATGAATTGATTGTTATACGCAATTTCTCCTTTGCCCAAATTGATTTCTATTTTATATATACTTCAAGACTTTCCTTGATATTCCGAATGCCCAATAACTTAAGGCATTATGGAAATTGCCTGGTAATATCTTCGGTTTGTGTTTCTAAAGATATACCAGCAAGAGAAACGGTATGTTGGTACCATTTCAAGAGAAAATCAATAGTTTTTCTGAAGTCTTATATATATATATATATATATAGCACTTGATTTTAGGCTGTGTTGTTTTCAAATGTTTATTTGGGTTAAGAGTCGACCTATCACAGTGATTTTACATATATATATATATATATCCAAACGTTATTAAGATATAGCCGTAACATTTCGCCCAAAGGTTATATATTTCCAGGGAGGTCGCCCGAAGAATGTGTGTTGCTTACAATTTTGTTTTATTCATGCATAAATGTCGTTTCACGATCAAATAACAACGAAACCGTCAATTATACAATTGAAGCATCAATGCCACAGAAAGGGAGCGGTAATTGTACAATTGAAGCATCAATGCCACAGAAAGGGAGCGGTAATTGTACAATTGAAGCATCAATGCCACAGAAAGGGAGCGGTAATTGTACAATTGAAGCATCAATGCCACAGAAAGGGAGCGGTAATTGTACGATTGAAGCATCAATGCCACAGAAAGGGAGCGGTAATTGTACAATTGAAGCATCACTGCCACAGAAAGGGAGCGGTAATTGTACAATTGAAGCATCAATGCCACAGAAAGGGAGCGGTAATTGTACAATTGAAGCATCAATGCCACAGAAAGGGAGCGGTAATTGTACAATTGAAGCATCAATGCCACAGAAAGGGAGCGGTAATTGTACAATTGAAGCATCAATGCCACAGAAAGGGAGCGGTAATTGTACGATTGAAGCATCAATGCCACAGAAAGGGAGCGGTAATTGTACAATTGAAGCATCATGCCACAGAAAGGGAGCGGTAATTGTACAATTGAAGCATCAATGCCACAGAAAGGGAGCGGTAATTGTACAATTGAAGCATCAATGCCACAGAAAGGGAGCGGTAATGTGTATTCAAATCAGAAAACTGGTAACATCACGTCAGGAAAAAAAGAATCTGAACTCATTTTGAAAACTAGTATCCATTGTTTTAGAGTTGTCTGATTGTTTTTCTTTATTGGGCTATTGTATTTCAAATAGAGCGGTGTACCATTTCAATGAATCATAAGCTTAATTAAGGCTGTGCAACGCCGTTGAATGTGATTTTCATAGAAAAGACGTACATAAATTCGAATTTTATAACTCGTACTTAAGACCTCGCGTAACGCTTCACAAAGTAAACGTAACGCTTCAGACGAAATTAAATACTTAGAATAAATTAACCTTAAACTGAACTAACTTATTTCCAATGGGAAAGGGAAGGTACAAAAATGGTCGCCATGAGTTGTTGATAAAATATTGATTTAGTTACTCATAAGTATAGATCTGAAATTTATACGGAAGGATTTATTGAGCATATGCATATTATCATATCTAAAAGTTTCAAACATATCACAGTAATATCTCATGATTTAAGGATTTGAACTTTTTGAGCTGGTTTTGCTATTTATTTAGAAGGTTCTTGTCCAAATGCAAGAAAGTAGCCTGGCCATTATATTATCGCTATGTACTTGTATATCTGATAAACCCATCAACAACAAACACGAAAAGGGTGACACATATTCGAAAAATGGGATTTCTCAACCCAGGGGCAGTAAACACTAATTGACCTTTAGTTTCGAATTGGTAGGGCCTTCCAACCCGTTTGAAGGAGAAATTCTTGATAATAAGCAGTGCTGAGACATTGTTATGCTTTTTATTGAATGTAAATGTTATTATAAAGTTTCATTAGGGTATATTGAATAATACGAATATGCTGGTTACACACATTTCTGCATTGGAAGTGTCAATATTGGAACTTATCGGCTGCTTGGGAAAAACACCGAAAAGGGCGTCAAAATAGTGCGTTTTTCAGGTGGGTACATACATTGGACAATAGCAAAAAATCTTCGTGGTCGTGCACCACTTTTCTGTGGATAAGTTGTATGCCTGGACTGTGTGGAAAGCGCAAACAGTGGCGATGGACCTCCTGTATTCGCAGGGAATTCTGTATAGAAGTTGAAAATGTGTCAAAATTGGGCCTCGGACACATGATTTTTTGCCACGTTCATGACCGGTTATTGCTCAAGGAATAAGGTCTATGATAACTGTTCAGATTTTCTTTTCATATTTTTAGAGAGCCACAGGCAATATGCATTTGGTGTGTAAATATTGCTTTCGTCCGTTTTGTTTTTGCGACTCAGTGAGGCGAGACTTAACAGACGTGCACCTGCCGTACCAAACGAAGGCCCGTTAGTGTGTACTGCTACCTAAAGCGTACTTCAAAGAAGTTAAGGAATTACCAACACTCTTGTTCATTTCTGACGAGGAAATGCCGGATACTCCACTGACCGTCGATGTGAGACGAAATACCACAGTCCAATTTAAGGGAAACAACTATGACGAACTGTTAACAGAGTCATACCTGAATTACCTCCCCTACATCATTTTTCATCGGGTTTTACGTAGCACTCAAGAAAATATTACATACCATTCAACCCCTTGAGTTGAACCATTAGATTCATTCCGGATTGCAACACGTTAATTAAGAATTAAACTTAAAGGTCATATTTCTCGATAAACAAAATTTTCTTTAATTATGGTTTTTGAATAAGGTTATGGTTTCGTTATGACGGAGGTAATGAATTTTTTCTCATACAGAAGCGAAAAATGTTGTTTTTGACTACTTTTATTCACCTTTATCGATTTTTGTGAATGACTTATCTCCCTTGTTGTGACGTCATTTGTGCTTCAAAGTCATATGAACTATCAGTAAGAAGAATATAGTTCTCAGTAACGACGGTGTTTTTGCACAAATTTCGGACATTTTAAGCGTTGAATTGTGTTTTGGGAAAACGTAAATTGGATATTGATTTTGACAGGTCTTCTGGTGTTATTCTGCTTTTGGTAGCAGGGATGCGAGTTTCTCCCGTTTTCCGACGAACATAAAAGCTACAAGAAAAGTTTCGATTAATTGTTAGGCGTTTCCAGAGAATTGATTTTATTGATCTTTAAATGATCGGACTCAATTCAAAGTAATTTATACAGGTGAAGACGCTTCAAATTCATTCTACTTATTGAGTAACCGTTATATTTCCCTGAATTGATGTTCGTGATTAAAACAATTCCTGACTGTTAGTTTGGGGTGTTAGAGCCTCGTGTAGTCTTGCTAGATCTTTATATAGAATTTGCACTGTGTAAATGTATATAAATTCCAGAAAAGGATAAATCACGTTGATTACACCTTTTTTGAAAGTTAATTTCCTTGAATGACTCTCTTACTCGCCAAGCTAGTTTTGTTTGGAACAGATTAACTATGCTACATACTTAGTCAGGAATACTTAATTAGGCTGCTTTACGATTATATTACGTAAGAATTCAAAGGGTTGCAAGAATATGTTAATTTCATCCAACATCATAAGTTATTGTATTGTCATGTCTTTGGGTTTTAAACGCTTAAATGCATCTTGTTCTTATTTGCAAAACTTGTTTTGTGTTTAACATAATCGTAGAAACGTTGCCATTGTACATAAATGAGACAAAATAAAAAATGTACGTTGATTGCTATGATAACAAACCGATTAAAACAAGCAAGTTTCTTTTATCTGCCGATGTCTTTGAATGAAAATTCAAAATAATGAATATTTGATATCCGCAAACTGTCTCTGGACTCATCAACGCAAATGATAATGGGTTCGATCTTAACTTAAGCGTCTGCTTTTCGGAATTATTTAAATCACACACCTCATTTTTTTGCCATTGGTGATATTGGTTTAAATGACGTTTGTCACACTAGAATTCAGGTGTTCAAACATGATTATTACAAATTTGCATTGATAATTTAGTAATAAGATCACTAAATATATAATTTACACATTTTAACATAATCTCTTTGTTTACAATTTAATTGATTATTGTCAGTTTACCTCACATACAAAGGGTCAATCAACAAACATCGGACATTACAAGGATTAAGGGTCGTGATGCAAATTAACACCAATCTGCCACATTTGCACAGTATGTTTCAAGTCTCAAGCCCTTTATTGTTTAGGCGAAAGATAGCCTCTGGCGTTAATCTCTTAAATATCTCTGTTGTTAATTGACAGGTCTGACACGTTCTGCTATTCCAGACATGAAATAACAAGCGGCAAATCTCACACTTTCAATGCGCGGCAATTAAATTTATCTAAAAATCCATTGTTAAGATATAACCAATTAAGACCAAACTCTCACAGGATGTTTGGATTGATAAGGTGTCAGTACATATTTATCTCTCAATGTGACTTACGTCGGATACTTTGTCGTTATGATATTCAAAGAAGTGAACATGTTGTCTTTTCTATTAGAATAGTTTGACACTTCAATAAGTATATGATAATCAGTATTCACCAAAACGGTATTAACTCTATGTTTTCAACAAAAAACGTTTTAACATCAAAATCAAGTTTTGTCAAATTGATATTTAAATTACAAAATCATAAAAAATAAATTAAAATATGTTTATTTAAGGTTGTTAGTAAAATAAACTATGACGACTTTTTTTGTTTTAGCTGTTAATTATTAAACCTTTCCGAAAATTAAATGCTCAATATGTCAAGACTACTTACACGAGAGAAAACGAACATAAATGTAAAGTGAATATACAGAACAATTCTTAAGTCAAAACAGTTGATCTAGAAAGACGACATCGGAATCAATTTCGAAATCATAGACCTCTTACTGGGGATGGAGTTACTGGAAAGTTGCCGGATGATTTTAACAAATACTCTTGAATGTGCCAGTGTTTAGTTTTGAAATTTGGATGTGTGGTGAAAATGTGAGTTAAAGGATAACCTTCGTATCACAAGTAAGTTGGGTTATAATACGGTTTGTTTGTTCGCAATTTATGATCTTCTCCCGTTTCATTTCATGTATTGATAAGACAATGGAGGGTGAATTTGACAGTCAATAGTTATACGATGTACGGTTTTAAGACAATTCGTTTATTCAGATCTATGTCTTTGTTTACTACTCAATTAAAACCTTAATGCTAATACACGATCATTGACGAAAAAGTACTCGTGTTTTTTTTTCAACAAATATTAATAAAAATAGCTGTTTTCACAAATATCGTCAAAATTTCAAGCCGATTCTTACATATGAAAACATTTACAAATCCTTTCAAATTTACGCGTTATGTCACTTACTCTTTTTTTTTCAGAAGAATATTCTTATAATATGAAACATATTTAATAAAGAAAATGCACTGTCAATCCAAACATTGACTTACGGATTGCTATTTCGAGGAAAATCGTCCCACTTTCAAGCCGTTCCTTTCATATGAACGCATTGACATATCCTTGTAAATTCACGCGATAAATCACTAATTGATTTTTTTCAAATGGCTATTCTTATAATATGAAAAATATCCAGTATAGAAAATTCGCTGTCAAACCAAACAATGACTTAAGAATCATTTATTTCAAGGAAAATCGTCCAAAGTTGAAGTCGTTCCTTTCATATGAACAGGTTTACGCAATGACAAATCCATGCAAATTCACGGGTTAAGTTATTAATTTTTTTTTTTTTCAAATTGATATTCTTATAAAATGAATCATATTCAATAAAGAAAATGCACTGTCAATCCAAACAATGACTTTAGGATCGTTTATTTGAAGAAAAACACCAACTCTAACCAGCGATTGCTCTTCACGCCCTTTACATGGCGCATTCAGTGGATCACGAGTGACGTCACAGCAAAGGGAAGTAAGTCATACGAACTTTTATTAATCGGTGCGCTATGACGGTGATTTATGACGTAATGCGTTATGCTAAAATGTTGCAAATAATTTCAATGTGATTCTTTTACTTCATATTTTAATTTTATGAAATAAACCCAACCTGTACATATGACCTTTAAGAAGAAATTGCATGGGAAAAGGAATTCCTCCCTTAGTCACAATGGTTTCTTATCAATATCGTACAAATCATTTTGTGCATATTTTTTGTCGTCTGCTGTTGTGATCAACCTCCATCCTGTCACATTAAGAGTTGAATGGGTTGTTTTATGACGACATATCTATACTAGTATCATATCGAAAGCCCAAGTTGTACTTAGAACTACATTTGCCAATATCTTGTTGGTACATTGAGAAGTTATTGTTTATCGTCAAAAAGTGGGACAACCTATGCAAGGCGGAAGTTGGCAGCCTTGATCAACACACTTCGGTTTGCAACATATACGACAGCAAGAAGAAGAAAAAAAACTAATTTGCCTCTAATGATCAGGGTACCGTTTTACTAAACAACTTAAGGAAAATATTTGATTAAGTCAAAACTTATACACGTGGATAACAATATTGCAATGTGACACGTCATTGAAAGCGTCTCGGAGAAATGTTTCCAATGATGTATTACTTTGCAATATTGCTTCGCCCAATTTTTGGAATAAGAGGAATTGTTGTTTTAGACCCACACGAATCTTAAGCGTAAACTGTTAAGTAAAACGGTACCTAGTTTATTCTATAGTCACATGGTTTTGCACAGTTTCATAGAGACAAAGACAATCAATGCCTTTCTTTTCTTTCCGCCTTGTTAATGCCTGTCATCTACTTATGTATTCAATATTCACAGGTAACGTTAGCATAGCATGAAAGAAAGACAAGTACTTGTGAATGTGGAAACGCTTAAGGGTAAAATGCGCGACTTTTGTGTGTAGGGTGTGGGGGTGGTTCGCGCGTGCTCAACGGCACATGTTTGTTTTCCTATTTTCATGTTAAGTGTTAATACGATTATATTTATGAGTGTTAAAACTTAATATTTTATCTAATCCTCTTCAAAATGGCATTAAAGATTGAATATAGACTTTTTTTTCTAAAATCAAGGCCAGTGATCTAACCTGTGTGCTTCTTCCTGTTTGAGTATCTTTCCTCACCAAAATTAAGCAGATATCTAAAGTTGTGGAAAGCAGACGACACAACAATCTATTTTTAGAAAATAACCCAGTTTTATAAGGGATTATATTCGCTTCCATTTTTAATTGCATATACCGCCGAGTCAACAAGTATTCAGGCATACAGCGGCTTTCCCATTTAACCTGTACAAGTTTAGGGTTGTAAAGTGTGTAAGGTCACTCCCAGAAAACCAGCGGTAAATGTTGGGCTCGAACCCGGTATCCCCAAAGATCTCTTCTCCAGGACCTTCACCAAGCCACTTCCTATTCACACGAGTTAAAAACATGAAAGCTTTATTTTTGAAATGTTTAGAGGAAACAAACGTGACGAGCGTTTTCCACATTTGTCACAGTTCTTTCTGAATCATTCAGATTGAACTGTGACAAATGTAAACAGAAAATGCTATTCATACAAAGTCCTAAATAAATGAAGTAAACAAGGAAATAAAATCAATGCGATTAAGAAGTTATCAGGTTCAGGTAGTCCATGTGAATTTTTTGTAGGATTAAAGTCTTTTGGGGACTCTAAACCTCAGTCACGAAGTGTTTGTTTTGTTTGTCATATGACGATCTAAGTACTAGCAACTTGTCAAGTCAACTAACTTTGTTAGCACGCAATACTTAGGTATGATTATTATCTGATTAAAATACTTGTTACGCTATCGTACAAATAGCTTCTCAAAATATCTTGAATGTTGTAGATATAGCATTGTTAGTTGAAAGCATACGTCACTTAATAAGGTGTTTTATTTTCATGTTTTCCGTGTGCATAACGGGCCGATGGCATTATTACCTTTTATATGAGTATTAGTTTATGTATGCAACATTTTTGTCTGGTCTTAAATTACACTCAATGTAAGGAATTTAAATTAAAATTATGAATGTCTGAGTACGTATTCATACCTTAAGTGACGTATAGATGTGCATATGTATTTTTACCTGTTATATGAGTATTCTTGTAGGTATGCAACCTTTTTGTCTGGTCTCGAATTACATGCAATGTAAGGACTTGCATTTAATTGATAAAAGTCTGAGTACGTATCCATATCTAAACTGACGTATAGATGTGCATATGTACTTTTACAATATAACCCAATACGCATCATTCCCTTTTGATTGCTCTCCATAAGTTAACTTATTTATATAATAATATAATATTTTCTTTCTTAATCTCTTTTTTTTTCTTATTTCATTTTCTTTCTTTTCTTTCTCGATTCATGTGATAAAAAATGTTCATTGTATTTATATAAATATGACCATAAACTGTAATGTTTGTGTCAATAAAGTTATTTCTGATTCTGATTCTGATTCTGATTAAAATACCGGGTCATTGTTAATTCATGTTTCATAACTCTTCTTTTGAAAGCTGGCTCAAATGGGTTATGCCGACAGGGGCACTCTTATACACTTGTTTATCACTCATTTCTCAATATGGATATTTGCGACTGGTCCAAACAGAAAACAATGGCAAACGACACATACAGCATAAGAACGGAAAACATTTGTACTTACATCGGATATGTGCGATCGTAACTACTCGGTTATTTCCCTGATCTGATGAATACCTTTCGTCATTTTAATTGGATAAACCAGATGAGTTCATATTCGCCATTGTGAAAGTAGTAAAAAGCCTGCTTATCGAAACAATCTATCTTTGTGTCGCAGCTGTTTCTTATTGCTGATGCGTCTAACAGCGGTATTATTGATTGAAGCCGCATGTTCACAATTATGAGGGAATTTTAATGTTAAAACTCATTTTTTTAAAAAACTGTATAACAGCTGCACTGTTGTATTTTGTGCACTGGGGCCATTGATTAGCCGTTGGAAGCAGTTTTCTTTCTATTTAGGACCTTGTTAAGTGAATAAATATATATTCAGGTCCAAAAACCGTTGCAACGCTTTTATAATCTTCCGCTTAACCCTTTCCCAAACAACAAATTTTCAACTGTCCCAAATTGAAAGAATTTGCAGACGACATTTCAAAATGTGATGAAATTGGAAAATAATCTTCTGATAGGGCAGAACACATTGTGGGAAAAGGATAAATTGCTCGTTACGAGCAATTTTTCCTTTTCCTACAATGTTTTCTAAAGCCGTCTGCAACAAAGTGGTCAAATGTTGTTATTGTTTGGGAAAGGGTTAAGTGCACATCAGGGCGACAGTGGCACAGTGGTAGAGCGTCGAACTACTATACCGAGGGTCCCGGGTTTCCATTAGCCGACGTGAAAACTGCCGGGACTAACCCACAAACCGGCGCGATTACTGGTGTATTGTCCAGGAAGCAGTCATCGAGAATGACACGGCGCACGGCTTTACTAAGGCTCCTTCACAACCGATGTCAAACAAATTAAGCAAACAAACAAACATCGTATCTTTTTTTCGAGATTTCTGGGCATACGAAACTACACGTGTATGAAAAGGTACAACATGTTTTTCGCGGTCCGTTCATATTCTTGGAGGCTGGTTTTTTTTTTGTCAACGAAGGTTATCATGAAAAACGTTCGTGCTACTGCACGTTTGTGCGTATCGAGGTCACTAGTCACTAGCTTAACCCAGTTTATGACAATTAGGAACCAGAAGGTGGTTTCTAGTTCTATACACATTAATTTCGGTTTCGGTCGATTCGATATAACACTTATCTTACCAGAGATATAGTTATCCATGTCTCTTATCTTGCACAATATATTGAAGAGAACACCTTGTTGATATCGACGATAAACGGTCAAAGCAAGTTAACATATATATCGGTGTTATCAGATAATGTCCTTCTCCTAAAACAGACACTTCAAACGTTTTTACAGTAATGTGCATGCTGTTAAAAGGTTGTTGACATTGAATTATCTTTTTTATTCTAATCACGAGAGTCTGTACTTAGCCTGTGGGGTGAATACTATACAATATTGATCCCCGTGGATAAGTACAAACCCCTGTAACTCGGATAATCCTACCCTGGGGCCTGGCCGAACCTTATGCGGGTATGCATGGGCAAGGACTCCAGGCTAGTACAATCCAAGCTGTAAGGGTATCGAAATATCTACGTCTGGAACATTCGTACTACAAGACCCCTGTGGGTGTTAGCTGCACTATTTGGGAATCGGGTGGTGGTTTTAGTTGTGTGTTTCAGTTTCTATTAACTCTTGTCTGACATACGCTTAACGCTTTACCAAATGAGAAATTTTCGACTGACCCAAATTGAAAGAGTTTGCAGACGACATTTCAAATTGTGATGAAATTGAAAAATCATCTTCTGATAGGGCAGAAAACATTATGGAAAGAGGAGAAATTGCTCGTCACGAGCAATTTCTCCTTTTCCCACAATGTTTTCCGGAGTCGTCTGCGACAAACTGGTTAAATGTCTTCATTGTTGGTAATGTGTTAAGGTAATTATTTCATTCCTCCATACGTTGATTTATGACCATAGAACATTAGGCCATTCAAGAAGCACCTATCAAAATCAAACCACTCTCACAATTTTTTTCCCCAATATCTTTTTCCCATTTTTCCTTTCTTTGTTCTTTATTTTTGATGCAATTATTGTGAATATGTATATTGCTTATATTGACTACCATATCAATCGCATGTAATTAATTATATATGTATTGACTATGAGCTTGTGTGCTTAATGTCTTAATAAGATTATGTTATGTTATGTTATGTTTATAACTGGTTAAAAATGTGAGCAACAACTGTAGGCACGGAATAGTGAATAAAACCTTTTCTTTCTGATATTGAATAGAAATTATTCTTGGCATGCATGAGGAGCAATTTATCGTTGTGTTGCACTGATTTGCAGTTTGCTTTGTAAACCTTTTGAAATAAGTTGATAATGCTCGAGGTTTTATAATTTTGTTTCGATAAATCTTTATCTGTTAAAAGTGTTTTAGAGTTATTGATTCGACGAGAAAAGTGTATTTAATGATCATATTATCGTTTAACACCGATTAAATACATTTTCAATCGTCCTATGTAATTGTATCTAAATATGTGTGGTTAACCACTCGGTTCGTTTAGAAGAGACAAACACACAACAGAAAGTACGGTTGTCCTTTCTTATTAAAAAAATTCAAGTAAAACCCTTGTGACTGAGAGAGTGGGATCAATCGTATCAACTCGGCAATCCCCGTCACAAGTAGGTAGTCATTTTAAGACATGGCCGCGGTGTTCCAAATGAGAGTGTGATTAGAGAAATGGTCTCCCATTTCACCCAAAATCCAGTCTAACCTATATATCTTTAAACATGGACTCAACTAAATGTATATAAAACCCATGTCAATTTTTATTTCTAAACTATTTAACATGTAATTTTTTTTTATACATTTCAACTCTTAGAATTCTGGGTGATTTTCTAAAAGTATATTTTTTTGTATCGTCTACTCTCTAAAACCTTATATATCTGCTTAATTTTGATGAGAAAAGATACTCAGAGTATCAAACAAGCTACGTCAGAGGCCAGTCGCCAATCAACTTAGCGGATGGCCTGGATCTAACCTGTTTGCATAAGCATGGAGTCGGTTCCAGCACTATAAAAGTTAGAGAGAGCACTCGCCACCTTTTCCACAATGATTCAAGGCTTACAGCCTAAATCAGGCGTCATTGTTCATTTAGTTTGCAACTCAATTGGTTTCGCCACGTCACTCAATTATAAAAGAGATAAACTTGGTATTGTTTACCCAGAAAAATACAGACTGTAGTCTGCGTGTACACACGAAAGTGTTGAATAACTTCCGGTTTCATAAACAGCGCGCCATGTCCAAAATCAAATACGAAACTGTGGTAAAACTCAACCCCCATTAACGTCTGTTAAAATTCACAAGCGACAGACGACCTGAAAAAGTCGTTTTGACTTAAAAAAAAAACACCCAATATTTCTTTCTTTAACGCCCAATGAAATCTACTTCATATCGTAGATACGATGACAGTTTTTTAGCCTATTAAGGGGATTAAAGACTTTGTATTCTGTTTGTTTAGGCTAGATATGTTTTATGACTGCTGTTACAGGCTGCATGATGGAAACAATTGAAAGCAGAGAGTCAGTGGCCATTGACCAAATTCCTGAAAATATGTAAATATCGATTATGATAACATAATAGGATTTTCGTTTTCAAGGAAGTGTGTAAGGGTACGACTCAGTCGGTAGGACGTTCGCACATTATAAGGAGCTTCCGGGTTTGAGTTCCGGTCGAACTGCATCTTTTTCTCACATTGGTTGCCCTACGTCAATGACCCACGAGAGCCCCATATTCGTTCCACAAACAAATGCTGTTCCCTGGAAATCCGAGACGAATTTCAATTGTAATTTGGGAGCATGAAGTAAGTGTCTGGATTTACAAGGTAGAGTCAGATATGATGGCCGAATAGTTCAGTCGGAGTCGGTAGAGCATTTTACGAAGGTCATGGGTTCGAGTTCCGGTCTGTCATGTATTTCTCATCTTACATACAATCAACCCTTATAGTGGTGGAACCGACTTCAATCTTTACTTAGTGGTTGGTCTGTGATCTAACCTGCATGCTACTCTGAGTACCTTACCTCTTCAAAGTTAAGCAGATGTTGAAGGTTTTAGAAAGCAGACGACACAAAAATCTATTTTTTTTGGAAACTACCAAAACTTTTTAATGTTCATTTGCGGTTCTCTATCATAAAACCGCAATCCGGGCTCACTTGACAACAACCGAACTATCATTTTCTAATTTGATATTGAATTACAACGAACACCCTTTCCTTAGATCTAAGAGGTCATCAAATCCTTATCTATAATTTATTAATCTGACGGCTTTCTGAAAAATGCGTCTTTTGTATACCTGTCAAGGGGTTATCACATAAACTTTTAAGTTTAGCTCCTTGTTTCTATGGTGTTTAACGTTGTATCGACAATTTTCAGTTATGTATCAGCTTTCCTTGATCCACCAGTACCAGGCTGAGGCTCTGAAGTGACTTGCCAAAGGTCATTCCTACAGTTTAACTCATTTCTTCATTGTTTAACACATTTCAGCGCACAGGCAACAACAGTTTTGATAAATGACACGAAAGGTAAAAAAACTCAAAAAGAGCAACTTCTCCAGTTACTTATTAATTTCTTTACGAATGTCACTCCAAAAAATATTTTAACATTTATCGTCTGCTTTTACTTTCAATTTGGACCTTTTTATTAACTGCGTCTGAGGAAATATGTTAGTTTGTCACGCAGACCGACGGTTTCCCTTTTGTTGCTAAGCAACACATTTTCCGCGAGATAGCTCGCGGGAAAACCTTAAAGTCTTCGTAGTATCCAAGATCTGGTTCACGAAGCCGCTTGCTGACCGAAATGCTGCATCTGTATGACTCAGACGAGGGATTCCAAGGCTCGTCGACATTAGCTACCGTTCATTTTAGATTCCGAGAAACAACGATTGCATTGAATGCCAAAACACTGCTGCGTCATTAATTTCAATAATAGCTCTTAATTTCGAACGGAATGTGTGAAAAGAAAGGTCACTTTGTATCTCTCCAATAGTTTAAGGACATGTTCTACAGTTTTATAACAAAATAATCCTTGCATAGAATTTTCTGAATTTTGGATATGTTATTTAGAATTGTATTGTGAATGCAAAAATGAAAAGAAAAGTGCAGGTCGACGAGTTAGTTTTTTTGTAAAATTAGAGTTTCCATGGTAACCGTTTGGGGCAAAAATGTCAAAATGACCATACCATCTTCAAAGGTAATACAAATAATGCTGGAAGGTTTATAAGCACAAAAACATGAATTCATACATTGAATACTTTATTGTTCAATGATGTTTGAATTATTACAATCTGAACAACTTTTGTAATCCAAATCAGTTTTTCAAATTTTTGTATTCAATAAAAAGCAATGAAAATTGGTATGCATATTACAAAGAAATGAAGATATTTCAGAATTCCTTTCATAAAATTTTCTTATTTTTCAGTATGTGATGTAAAATTCAATCTTGGAATACAAAATGCAAAAAACAGTATATGTTGACGTGTTAGTTTTTTTGTAAAATGACAGTTTCCATGGTAACCGTGTTTGAAAAACATTTATAAAAACGACTAAAATAACTTTAGACCTGTAAAATAGAAGCTGGGGGCTTACTATGCTTGAGAAATATATATTAATGTTAATTATTATTAATTGTTTAATAAATAACCTATTATAATTTTATAGACAATATGATTATTCTTTGAAAAAAATTGCATACAGTAAATTTCATCCGAATACAAACATACAAACGATTATCCGACTTCTATGCAAGTACCTCTTCGGTAACAAGTTTATTTGGTCGTAGTCTGGCTTATTTTGGCCCTTCTTTGTTCTATACAAAAACAGTCATTTTGGCATGTTCACAGTACCTTCCATGAAAAGATTCAGAGTTAATCCTTGTTGTTTCACTATTCCACACTCTGTTGCCAATCAGAATTTGACAAGCAAACATATCGAAGATCAGCTACTTTTTTCACTACCGGCCATTACTTTTTACCTACCTCTTAAATCGCCTACAAAAATGGGTGGGTCAGCGAAGGACGTCTCCCTCAGCGCTTCGCCTTCCGCGAGAAGTAGTTCTGGAAAAAACAACAAACCAGGGGTTTAAAACATGGCCAACACCCACAAAATATCAAAAACAGTCAAAAACACCCCCTCTTATGTCCTAAAAGCATAAAATTAACACTCAAAGTAACATTCTAAATTTTCAAGAACTACTTTTTACTGTACAACGACCTCCGGAAGTAATTCTTCAGTGTACTCTGACCACAATCGGAACTACTCGGGTATTTCCGTGAGCTGTGAAATACACCTCGGATATTAGCCTGGGGTCCTGGCCCATGCTAACCCGCATTAGGGCCAGGTGTCAGAGAATGAATTGTCTCTTCTGATTGGCTAACGGATTGCCACTCGCCTTATTATGAAAAGATGGCGTTTGAATTGTGCATTTACCCTTTTTTACCCTTATCATTTTTACCCTTTTCCAACCCTTATTCAGCCTGGGTAGCCTTTACCTTTTACAATTTTCATACAATACTCCATTTTTTATAAATTAATTGCACTTAAATCGATTTTGTTCATTTCATTTTATTTTTCTATTAATTTATTGTTTGATTTAAATATTGGGATTCAAAATATCAGATTAAATTGATATCTTTTGTAAAAGAATCAAACTTTTTACTTTAGTAGTTATCTCTGAATGAATTCTACCAAAACTATTGTTTATATATTCAAATGAGTTTTAAATCACACACAAAACATATTGAATGGAAACAAATTGGAAACAAATATCTCCACCAATCAATATTACATATCATCTTAAATCCTTCGATGCTTAAATTTGAGGCTTGTGAAGTGTTAATAGGAGATTTTGAAGACAGAAAGACCACATAAAAATGTGAAAAAATTGGGATTTTCTTCTATCTTTCCCATAACATGTTCTTTTTAATCAAATCCAACGACACATAAAAGGAAGGGGTAAAGGGTTTCACGTATCTCTGGTTAAACAATCACGAATTCAATTAACAGGCAATAAAGATAAGAATCCCACCGACAAGAGTTTTAGTATATCAACGGCATCTGTATTTATTCCCTTTATGCAGTTATAAGTTAGATAACAAACAAGGAAAAAAGAACGTGATTTTTCTTTTCCAAATTATAATCAAAAGCCAAGCTTCTCGACAAATTAAGCACCTTTATTTTTAGTTTTGACAAAATCAAATGAAGCCTACAAAATCAATTATAATTAGTATTAAACATTATCGCAATAGGCTTATTTAGTGTTGTTTGAAAGTCTGATTTAACATAAGAACCTGTAGTTGACGAAGTCATCAAAAAGGGGGGAAACGCATGAACTAAGAATAAACTGATTTGGACACATTTAAATCTTAAGAATTTGATATCATAATTAATACTATTCTTACATATATTGCTTATCAAACGATTTTCCAGATATATTCTTGTCTCGTCATATCTCGTCTTTTAAAACCACGTTTAACTCTAACTTTGGAAGATTGACACGCCTTCCTTAATTCTGTAACTATCTTGTCAATATTAAGTACTTTTCTATAACAAATTTAAGCACACGACACCATCTATTACAGACATTCCACCATAAAGTTTACTTTGATCTACTCCGGATTTGTTATATGGTAAAACACGACGCAAAGAGCTTGACTTTTCAATACTTGTGTCACAAACACAACCCTGTTTGGGTGATTTGCGCGGTGTACTGCATTTGTGTTCCATTACAAAACACAACGCTTTAAAATACAATAAAAACCGGAGTCACTATTTCATCTCAAAAGGATCCAACGCTAAGTAGGGTGTCTAAATAGGTACAGTTTCCCATGAATAAGCTTGCAGACTCTTAATCGACGCGCATGCGCAGTCGATGTTGTTTCATTCGGAATACCTCGGCATAACCGAACACTATTGTGTTCGGTAAACTTTCTCTGACACCTGGCCCTAGTTCGCGGTATACGAACGGGCCAGGACCCCAGGCTACTCGGATATAAGTGTAGGGTTACAATTTTTCGGGTAAATCGGCATCCGCCAATTAACACATTTTCTAAGCGTGCACGTTAAGTAGTTCAATGTGTATGGAAGTGTTGGACATCCTTTTTAATCACTTTTGATCAGTAACTCATACCAAAAGGAGGACTTGATGTTGTGACCTGTATTCTTGTTTCCTCAATCAAATTTAACGACTTTTTGGATTTTACATTCAAGATCTATTTTTAGAAACGAAAGTAAAGTGACGTCATTATCGCAGGAAACAATATGGCGTCATCCCTATTATTTCAGAGGTGTTTTCATTGAATAAACCCGATGTGTTCAGATTGCTCTGACCAGTTACTCCCTTGGATGCGCAGATGAAGTGCGCAGTAAAAACTACCGAGAACGTTCTTAATACACACAAACATGGTTTGCCAAAAATAGTAACATTTTAAAGGTGAAGGTCATTTTCGAACGAGACTTGCGAGTAAACAAATCGATTACGACGTACTACACAGTACCAAAATGATCTGTGTCTCCTAGATGCAGCGTCCGGACACCTTTCGGTGCCGAGATTTCCATGAATTTTGATGTCCTGTCTCAAGAGGGTTTCAAGTTTAAGCATTTAGCAGCGCTTTATATACTTTTATCTGTGTGAATACCCCATTATACCACACGTTACCGCACCTCTTACAAATGACATTAAAAACCACAGCGGCAAAATGCAGAATAACTCCATTTGTTACAATGGTTTATAACTTATATCTGAGGGAAAATGTTGCTTCTTGAATATTAATTACTCTTGCATATGAAGTTAAATAATTCACAAATCGCCATATGGGACAATGGGTTAATGAAATTAAGTAGTATCATTTTTGATACAAAATTAGTACATAATTGAAGGAATAAAACAGTTTCAGTGGCAGATTTAAAACAAAGATTTTGTTTCTGTTGATGATACATTGTACATAAGAAGATGACCTCACAAATTATTTGTAAAAAATGAAGAAATGCTTATAAAGATCAAATACCACAAACAAGTCGGATTTTCATATTTTCTTAATTATTGTCTGTAATTACTAGTTAGATCTGCCCGAAATCAAATCAGAAGGAAAGACTTACTGAAAGTTGTGACCTTTTCCCGAATTTTTCTTTATTGCTCCTTGGTCATATAAGTATTTAGTCCTTATTACATAGGCTATTTCCAGTTCACCATTCACCAATTCATCATATTTGTTTTACATCGATTGTGAAAAAGCCACTCTCGATGACTGCTTTCTGAATACTAAACCAGTATCAGGTTTTGTGGGTTTGTCCCGGATTTTTCACCTCGCCTAATAGGGATTCGAACCCGGGACCCTCGGTACAATAGCCCGACGCTCTACCACTGAACTAATGTCGCCCACATTTCGAATTAAAAAGGACAGAACAAACTAATATGGGGAATACGCCTAATTGGAACTGTATTTTGATGATTCTGAAAAACCTCAATTGCCTTATTATACGTCGATCAGATGGACAAAATGAGCAACCTACTCATCATCTATATTGAATCATTATTTGCCTGTGCCATGCCATAAGGCTCTAAATAATCCAGAAGCATGTGTAGGTAATTTGTTTGTTAGAAGCACTTCCATTGAATATATATGATAGCAGAAAGCTTCTGAGTTTGGAGGAAATGCTTTAAAAAATCGGCTATGTTGTGATGTTTGTAAACAACTAAACATACCAGGCTGGTGCTTTGACGAAGGCGGTCTTTCGGGTTCATTTGAAAAGTCCAGAAAACTCAATTGTTGCCCAAGGGATCGGTAGTTTCTTATACTAGTATAGTTTTGGACTAAATGTGGCCCTAAATGTACGACCCGTCCTCTTATAAATATCAGTAGTGAACACTACGACGTGTCACGGTACAATAATTAATGCAACATGTACAACGTAATTTTGGATGAAAGATAAGAAACAAATGCGTTTTATGATAGGAAAATTATCAAATTTTATAACTGTCTATATCATTTCTTTATTTTTTGGGGAGCTTTAGAAGAAATATTTCGTAGAACAACCCTTTTACGCAATGCAATTACAGTAGGCGTTTGTCACGTGACTGTTTGTTTACTCGCAAAACAAGAAGGCTGCGAAACCGTGTTTGTGTGTATACTTATTCAAACTAATAGTACAACTTCCGTTAAGGACAAGTTCCCTGTTTCGTATAAAGTCCTATTGATTTCATACAGGTGTACTTATTGTATCTAACGTCAACCCATAAGAGTTGCTAATCGTAACAACTTGGATTTTTTTTCATTGGATAACCCATTACCAAACAGTAACGACATTTGACCACTTTGTTGCATACGACCTTAAAAAACATTCTGGGAAAAGGAGAAATTGCTAATGACGAGCAATTTTTCCTTTTCCCACAATGTTTTGTGCCCTATCAGAAGATTATTTTCCAAATTCATGGCACATTTTGAAATTTCGTCTGCAAACTCTTTCAATTTGGGACAGTCAAAAATTTAGGTGTTTGGGAAAGGGTTAAACCTGATAAAAGGTTCAGGTTGAAGAGTTGCCCGTGCCTCTACTATCTAGTCAAATTACCGAGATCCCGTGCTATTTCAAGAGTTGTATGATAGTAGGAGTCCAGTCTTTTTTAACCTTCTTTGTTCTATAAACACAGTTTAACCTTCTTTGTTCTATAAACACAGTTTAAGGTAGAATACCCATACTCAGTCATTTTGAAATTTATTGATATATCGGATTACTTCGGTCGTATACATACATATTCAGATCCAGAAGCGTTAAGCTTTAACCGGGTCTTGCTTTTTCTCATTTTTGTAATCGGAATGTTATCCCGTTTCACGGCCATAACAGTACGGTTGAATATCTCATGATATGCTTTATGGACACTGAATGGTATACACATGCATTTAGAAATGGGAAATAGCAGTGATTTGTGTGTAAATACAAGAGATAAAACAGTACAAAATGTAGGGCAAGACAAGCTTGGATTTCCTTGTTTTGTATAATGAGGTTCATTCTTCGAGAGCCAAACCCGACAATCTAGTTCAAAGCGTCCACTCTAAAACAGGAAATAAAATGTATCTAGTTTAACGCTTAGAATGATGGGTATTTTTCTTATAATAGATTGTGTGTGTCTGTTTTCCCAAACCTTAAATATTTGCTTAATATTGTTGAGGAAAGAGATTTAGGGTAGCAAACAGGTTAGATGAGAAGACCAGCCGCAAATCAATTTGTCAGCTGGTCTGTGATCTAACCTGTTTGCTCTAGCATAAAGTCGGTACGAGCACTGGAAGGGTTAAGCCTATCTTAAACGACTGCCAATTGGAGCTCTCTAAATGACTCACGGTCGTATCATAACCCTTTCCCAAACAAAGAAGTTCGACTGTCCAAAATTGATAGTTTGAAAGAGACAGTTAGAAATGTGATAAAATTGAAAAATATTCTTCAGATAAAGCAGAAAACCTTGAAATAGCAATTTCTTCTTTTCCCACAATGCTTTTCAGAGTCGTATGCAACAAAGAAGTTAAATGTCGTCATTGTTTGGTAATGGGTTAATCTGTAAGCTGTCTTATACACCACGATTCTATCTCCTTGTACTATAGTCGCTTAAAACAAGATTGTCTGTAATCTACAAAAGGTTATATAACCGACCCTACTCACACTCAGGTTACGTAAATGAGTGCTGTTTGAAGGCACGTCGACAGCTATGGTAATATAGCGCGAAAGGGGTTGTTGAGATACTAAAGAACATTGTTTTATGTGAATATTCAGCGCGATGTTACTTCAAAAAAATGTTGAAAATGGCGTTAAACCCAACATGATAAAACCCACCAGGATTGATGTCTTTATGCACTTGACGCAACACGAGCATTTTCAGTTGACTTGTATTTACATAATGCAATCTCAGACAGGACCCCGGGGAATACTCATTAACAGTGCAATCTCAGACAGGACCCCGGGGAATACTCATTAACAGTGCATTCTTTGTGAGAATACCACGTACATCAGTCCGCTTTTTGTGAGAACTACAGGATAACTAGAACAAAAAGATAATTCTCCGAATGCATTATTCTATAATAATACAGTCAGTCCGGAAAACGTTAAGATATAAGGAAAGGTTGCTTATGATGAACGAGTTTTCTTTTTATCACAATATTTTGAAAGTGATTTCAGTGCAGCCATCATGTCGAATTATATGTTTGTAACAACCCTTTTCTCTATAACACGTTGATACTGAAAACTTAAAAAAAAACACTCAATGACACCAAATTAATTCTTCCGAGTGGGAGAACTCTCCTTTTTGTCACAATGATTTCCACCGCTCATCATAAAGACAATATATTTTTAAGCCTTTCCCAAACAGTAACAACATTTGAGCACTCTATTGCTGACGACTTTAGAAAACATTGTGGGAAAAGGAGAAATTGCTCGTAACGAGCAATTTTTCCTTTTCCCGAAATGTTTTCTGCCATATCCAGAGATTATTTTCCAATTTAATCACATTTTGAAATGTCGTCTGCAAATTTTTTCAATTTGGGACAGTCGAAAATTTATTGCTTGGAAAAGGGTTAATACACAATTTAATCGTCTGCAGTTGTTTTCAATTTTGACAAGTCATATTGCGCATTTGGTTTAGCACGTTAAAGCTGCTTGCTCACAGATGTGAGGAAAATTGGTGGACATTAACCCTTATAGTGCTGGAACTGACTGATGCTTATATGCAAACAGATTGGATCCAGGCCAGCTGCCAAGTAAATTGGTGACTTGCCTCTGATCGAACCTATTTGCTACTCTGAGTATCTTTCCTCATTAAAATCAAGCAGATACCCAAGGTTTTGAAAAAGCAGACGACAAAAATCTGTTTTTAGAAAATAACCCAAGGATTTTAATTGTATTTCTTAAAAACTGTATAGCAGCTTTACTATTATATAAGATACACAGGAGAATAGCAATTGGAAGTAAATTAATTGCATATATACATGTTTACCATGTATTTAGACCCGAAAGAGGTGCAACTGTTTTGAAATTCATCACCTTTCATCTGTAAATACTTAGATATATAGAAACATTCTTAATCAAATTTGCAACCAGAAGCTGTTTTTTCTCTTTCATCTAATATTACACCGCAATACCTAAACTCAATTGTTTAAACGAGATTCTATTATGACTTGCAAATTGTGAAGGAGCACCTTTAATTTAAGCGTGGGTCGGAGAGAGATGCCTTGTTATCGGTTAATACATGCTAACACTACCTTATAAGGCTAGCTTAGGCAAAAACCTCACTGAAAACCCAGTACGGATTCCCGAAAAATCTTCAGGGTTTTTTGGCTGGAAAACCCTCACTGAAAACCCAGTACGGATTCCCGAAAAATCTTCAGGGTTTTTTGGCTGGAAAACCAATCTGAACACATCGGGTTTATCCAATAGAAAACACCTCTGAAATAATAGGGATGACGCCATATTGTTTCCCGCGAGAATGACGTCACTTTCTTTCGTTTCTAAAAATAGATCTTGAATGTAAAATCCAAAAAGTCGTTCAACTTGATTGAGGAAACAAGTATACATGTCACAACAACAAGTTCGCCATTTGGTATGAGTTACTGATCAAAAGTGATTAAAAAGGATGTCCAACACTTCCATACACATTGAACTACTTAACATGCACGCTTAGAAAAGGTGTTCATTGGCAGATGCCGATTTACCCGAAAAATTGTAACCCTACACTTATATCCGAGGTGTATTTCACAGCTTACGGAAATACCCGAGTAGTTCCGATTGCTGGAAAACGAGTTTCCAGAATACCAGAATTTCCTCGGGAAACTATCGGCCTCCCAAGGTCGTTGTTATCAAATGTCATCTCGATCGAAAAGTGCAGCGTGCGAGGCGCCTGAAATGTAATGATATGAGTTGATTTCTGGATTGGATACATCGGGTAGCGTACGCGCTTCGTTATCACTTCTTTTGTTCGTATACCCTTTACCAAACGCCAAATTTTCGACTGTCCCAAATTGAAAGGGTTTTCAGACAACATTTTAAAATTTGATTTGAGATTGAATAATAATCTTCGGCTGGGGCCAAAAAACATTGTGGGAAAAGGAGAAATTGCTCATTAAGAGCAATTTCTCCTTTCCCCACAATGTTTTCCAGAGTCGTCTGCAACAAACTTGTTAAATGTTCTTCTTGCTTAGTAACGGGTTAATTCTCATCCTGAGAAGCGTTTTACCAATGGTCGAAGGTATGCTATTTGTCTGAGTCCTAATTGGTATGTAGGTATAATCATCTGTAACAGAAGTGCGATTTCGAAATGTGACGCGTCATTGGAAGCGTCTCGGAGAAACGATACAATTGACGTGTTAATTTGCAATATTGCTTTTCTCACTAAAAATAAGAGTATTGAAATTTCAATATTGAAATAAGAGGAGTTATTATCTTAACCAAACTTGCGCAAGTTCTTATCGCTAATTGTTTATTTAAACGATACCAAGCTCTTAAAGATCCCGGACGTCATACACTAAATACATATAGGTAAAAATTAGAATTTGCGTATGGTATTCAGCTACGCTTCTAACAAATGTTCATTAAAATCATGGTATAAATGAAGATATTGACGGAAAACCCCCACGGCCTCAACTTTTGTATGTTACTATAACTATATGGTAATTAGTTACGTCACGTAATTAGTTACGTCAGTTACGTCACGTGTTTTCAGCGTATAGTCTTAGTATCACGTGAGCGTCACGTGACCGGTTGTTCATAGCTTGACGCTTTATTTATATTATGTCGGCTTTCCCTCGGATTTTTATAAAATGAAAAATGTCAAAATTCATCTTGTAGGCTATTGGGTTCTCTGCTGAAATGTTAAATTAATCTATATTGCCTTATTTTCAAAAGTTTCAAAAAATAATCCTATGACGCACACAAACTGTACATATTTCACTCAATGGACTAAGGGTGCGTCAGCACCTTAGTCCATTGAATTTATATACCACATTTTGAGGGACGGTACTTTATCGATACACAAACAGCGGTTTGACCCAAATTACTCATTAAACATCCGCCTTCACTGTGCGGACTAATCCCTTCTTGGATCTAGGAATGTAGTCCGGATTTACTCGCCTTGTTTTGCTCTATATTATTATAACTGTTGCCTCATGGTAAATCGTAAAATGTCCAGATGTTCGAAAAATAGACTATCGATCAGTCTCTGTTCACAGAATTAATAATTATAGTAATGGTGGTAAAAGGAGCAGCTGTTTTCCTCAAGATATTACCCAAAGAAATTTTCAAATGTATCCTCAACCATCTTGCTTTAAACACACCTAAGTCCTTCAGCGCTATCAGCGCTTTTATTTTTTCTTCCATAACGAGTGTTGGTATTATTGAATATGTTCTATGGTGTATTCAATGCATATATATTGTTGGTATTATTAGATATGTTCTATGCATATATACGTAACATTTTGTTTGGTTTTACATCGTTTCAGGAGTTATTTTTGTCATGGGTCATTTTTTCGTATTTCTATTAGTATTCATTAATTCAGTCATCTGTTTGAATTTAACATCGCATCA
>OX401408.1:1956005-1986005 GCA_947846245.1 Cerastoderma edule
TTTTTAACAATATTTGAAGTGGCAAAATGAAAAGCACTGTTTAGCTATTCGCTTACTTTACTCAAGGAACATATTAATTTACAACATTTTTAGTACTTACATAAGGGACAATTAACGTCTCTCACTGGATCAACTTCACGAAGCTTCTGTGCGATAGAGTACACATTGGCAGCTCATGTTAAGAAAGAAAGTCTATGTGGCATGCATGGTGTCAATTTATCAATTAAAGTCTATATTGTCTGGTAAAAAAATACAAAGGTTTATCAAGTTTCTAGAGAAGTAGAATAGAATACATGCTGAGAAGCAGATATAAACATTCTCAAAAAGAATCAGCCTGCGACGCCCTTTGTAACCTGTAACAGCCCGCCTTAATGCGTATGTGTGCAAGAAAGATACAAGACAAGTTCGAAAAATGTTAACTCATTCCTTCTTATTTGACTTTTAGGCAGGTCTAAAAAGTCATTACAGGAAATAACCATATGATTAAGTATGAACATCTTTAAAATTGTTTGTGGTATTTGTTAGAAATATGTCAGAGCAATTGCTCCTTTTGTCAAAATAATTTCTTAAGTCTCTTCTAAAGGTACACTATAATGTGTCATGGAGCAATGGGTTAAACCAACTGGACATAGTCCTTTTTAGCATTCAGCTACAATACTGAAATCGTGCTGCTTCTAACAATGAAATGAAGAAATCTTTTAGATAAATCATGTTAAGAACTACCAGTACTTTAACTTGAAGCCATCTAGAGTTTGATCATCGAAATTCACTGAAATCTCGGCACCGAAAGGTGTCCGAACGCTGGATGTTTGGTTGTAGCTAGCTATGTAGCCACTATGTCCAAACCGGTTTGTTTACTCGCAATCCTTGTTTCAGAATAACCTTCACCTTTAAAATGATACTATTTTTAGCAAATCGTCTTTCGGTGTATGGGCGCCTGTGAAACTATACGAACAATAGTATGATCCGTCATTTTGAAACTTATTCTGTTGTCAGATTTCTTCGTTTGTTCTCGGTACACTGCGGTCGGGACAGGAACTATTGGGGGTAAAGCGAATAGTTCCGGGCCAGACCGATGTATACTGAGAACGACCGAAGTAATCCGACGAAGGAAAGAACTTCAAAATGGCGGATTGTGGGTATTCTAAACAATCGTTACTATGTTCAGTTTAATTGTTTCTAACCAGTTTCGAAAACAAATCTTTAACTTTATAACTGTCGTCTGCTGTTACTATCTATTGTCGACCAAGGACCAAGTAGTGATGAAATTGTAATCCGGGAGTCCTGGGTTCGAGCCTACCAATATCCCGTAACTCTGTACGACTGGTTTAGTGAGAGTGACAGTTGACACCAAACTTCAGATTCCCATCCCAAAACCGCTACTCGTTAGAAATCTCAGTTAAGAACAATGGCACGACATTGAATGCAATACAGAGGAACACATTTGAATATGTCAACACAAATCCAATTAGAGTCGACGGTCTCTATTGAAGCTTGATATCTATTCCATATATATAAATTCTGGTGTATATTCTCCCCGTACCGACAGAACAGAACAGAAGTTTATTTCATGACTTGAACAATTTAGGTTCATCGTCATTACAACATATACATATGCATGACAAATATGGACAATACATGTGTTTACATACATACATACAACACATTTGATAATGCGAAAATAGTGCTTAATATGTAAACATAAGAGATAGAAAGTACACAAAATAGGGCAAAAAACGAATATGGTATATTACATTTGACTAACAAAATCTGTTTTTTAGTTGGCTTAGTCTCTTCTCATTGGCTTTTTTGTAAAACATTCCGTAGGTAAATTCACGGAAAGAGTTATCTACAGGGACTTGAACAATATGCCAAATTTCGAATTATCTTGTACATAATGCTTACGGGGCTACCCCATTGGGCATCAATTGATTGGCAATAATATTCAAGGTACTTCTCCCTTAAAGAGATTGTTGAACGGTATTTTTAGCCAAGGGTACTGGCCCGTGCGTGTACACCGTATATCATTTACAATTTTTACACGAGTGTTACAATAGATAAGAGGATGGATGAAAACTTGCGGTTAACTGCGCTGACCTCAGTAACCTTTAATTACGTACAGTTTCAAATCAACACGTACACTACGAGGAAATATAGTGTCTTGCACAGTTATTATGTCTTTGTCAACCTGCAGACGACATTTTTACTTGAAGCAGACGATTTAAGAAAAGCTTTGTAGCATATGGAAACTCGTTCAGTTCTTCTGTTGTTATATGGTTTAGATTAAAAAAGCATTGTGGCAAAAGGAGAAAGTGCTAGTGAAATTGCTTCTCCTTTTACCATAATGCTTTTTGCAAGTCGTCTGCTGCAAGACGTAAAATGTGGCGTGAGGTGGTAATGTGTTTAACATTTGGCCTCTTTTGGTTATCTGTCAAAGGTCATGTGGGTTCAAACCCCTAACGCTTACCGCTTCGACTATCTACCTTTGTTCGCCAGGATACACAAACAAAGTAGAGGACAGTGGTTCAGGGACCGAACATCAGCCTCGGGACATGAGGGTCGCTGGTTCGAATCCTGTGGCTGACAGAATCTGCCTCGCGACCTTTCATTAGTCCTCATTCGGCGCGAGTACTGGTTATGTATCCAAGAAGTAGACTCGATAATAATTCATCTAAGTTGTAAGAACTTGTTTCACAATCGATGTAAAATAAATAAGTTTAAACAAACGAAGTGGTTATAAATCTTTCAACTGAAATAATCATATCGAATGTGCTCGTTCAAAGAAAAGAAAATTTAAAAGTAAATTCAAAATAGAATGTCGTTGATGCAATACTGTTTTCGTATTTTTTGTATTGTCGTCTCCAATGTCTTTCAATTTGGGACAGTCGAAAATTTGTTGTTTGGGAAAGGGTTAATTCTGTGATTTTCTCCTGTATCAGCATGCATACATATGTATGGCGATACTGATAGATATACGTACAAATTTGCATATAAATTGCTAGAGCAGCACATGTCTAGGTAGCGAAAAAAAAATGAAAAACGATGATTGTGTTATGCATATACATGTACAACTGCATCAATTTCATGTCACTTTGAAACGTTATAATTGTATAAATATTAGTCATTCCATGTCATTTTGTAATTACATACTTTGTTTTCTATATTGTTTATGGGCCGGTGGCCTAAGTACGGGATTAAAGTTAAAGTTAAAGTTTAAAGTACAACTGCATCGATATATACACATACGTTTACAGGAGTGCAGATACCAGATATAACGAACGAACATAACTGAAGTAAATGGAAAATCATATTGGACAAAAATATCATAAATCGTTTCGACATTTCACATGGAGATTACCATCTAGTTTTGTAAATAACTGCTTAATAGAGACGAATGGTGGACGGGAAAATTCTACTTTCGTTTTCGATTTCTATTTTAAAAGGTCTTACCATGAACTCATAAACATTGGTAAACATGCCTGTTCAATGAAATGTTATGAATAAATTATTAAAAGTTAATGTACCGTGTATTTATAGGTTATATATTCGAAGGAGATCTAACTGTTTAATTCATTTTATATGCTTGAATGAAGTAAATAGCTAAAAACCAAATTATTTCAAAACAGTTTTAAGGCCTCATTTCAAAAGTTTTCTGTGGGACAGTTAATCACTTAATGATTTCTTGGTCCCAAAACATGTTTTGGATGGAATTATTTCTTTTGAAGTTATGGTTTGTAACCCGTATAGTGCTGAAGGCGATCTCATTCTTATATAAATAGGTTGAATCCATGCCAGCCGCAAACTTAATTGGCGGATGGCCTGTGATTTAACTTGTTTGCTACTCTGAGTATCTTTCTTCATCAATATTTAGCAGATATTTAAGGTTTGGGAAAACAGACGACACCGATATCTATCTTTAGAAAATTAACTTAGCATTGTAATGGTTAAATGGAGATACCCCAACACGATCTATATAGCCCTTGTCAGAGGACAAAAATGTTTATCTATATTCATACAATAACACTTTTAGTTCAACATTAAGCACATACTAGACTCATAGTTACTACATGGAAGATATTTGTAGTTTTCGGTGTATGATCGAAATATATCATCGAGTGACCTTAAGAGCTATATTTTAACGAGTGGCGGAGCCACGAGTGAAAATATTTAGCTCTTAAGGTCACGAGATGAAATATATTTCGATTATACACCGAAAATAACAAATATTCTATTCATTATATACTTTATATTTACCTTTTTGCCTTAAAATGTTGTTTTTTCTGCCAATTTCCGACTTTGAAAAAAACCGGCGGCGCCCCTTATATCGATACGGAATTCCGTGTAATGTGTGTGACGTCACACGTCAACATGACAGACTAAAAAATAGGTCATAGTAAAGAATGACAAACAAGACACATTTGCACTTCAATTTGAAATTGTTTCAGCGACAATTTCCCGATGTAAGAAATAGAATAAGCAATGAAATCTCTGTTAAGAATTAAACAGAGTTAAAAGGAATTAAATGGTGTAGATAAGTTGACTGATCGGACATACCAATGCGCCAAAACAATGTTGATATTAATTGGACGCCATTTTCTCTCGCCTACCCGCTTCAAATTTTGAACTTGGAACAATCTGCCCGATGGAAGACAATTCAATATTATCGCCATTTAGTACAGGACTTTCCATGTGTAAGAAGCGTTTAATAACTGAAATGGGCTAGCAAGCTTCAGCAGTGATTAATAATTTGGGATTGATATTGAGTGCAAAACTGAAACGTTAAGGTTCGTCGCCGTGGAAATTCGCTCACCAACGATTCACCTACGATGTAGTCTATATGGGACAGTGGTAGAGGAAAACACATAGCTGCACATACATGACACAGCCGAATCAGACATCAAGTTATTTATTTACAAAGTGAGAAATCTATCTACAGTCGCTCTTTTCCGTTACAAACCCTTGGCGTTTCGCTCTTACAAATTTGTGTTCGACATAAGAGGTGGTTTCACTTTTATTTTCATAAGTGATATCAGCGTTGTATTTTTCTTAATTACTACTTCTCACAGTTTTTCTCGAAGAATATTTGCCTGGATTGTTTAATTTTTTTCTCCTTATACATATATATTGAAAAACATGCTTTTTGAGACATCAATTTCTTCCTTTTTAACAATAAAAATAAATGAATACATGTCACATAAAAGATCCCAAATACAAAACATGTTATGATCCAGACCGTTACAGTTAGCATAAGGTTCTAATGTATATTTCTTCTTTGCATCATTTTTATTGATTTTTAATTTAAATTTTTTGTCTTAACAGTAACAGCATGGGCTTTATTCTCCATCAATTTTTGGGGCAAAAATATCATGAAAATTTAACATGAAATACAACACTAGTCTATTAGAATGAGCAACCATTGGGGGATTTTACTAAACAAAATGCTTTTTTTACCAGGATGTCACATCTTTGTCATTCCCAAGTTTCAAACAATACTTGAATGAAAAAAGTTTAGATTCAGAAGAGTAAAGTTCACTCATTTCAAAACAATTTCAATCAAAGTGATTTCAACGGCATTACATTTTTGAACTTTGTTGACCTAATAGTGTTTATAAATAAACGTTCTTCTTTATGACTTATGACGTCATTGATCTTGTAAAAAGGGGTGCGCCAAATCGTCGGAACCACTCGGTGATGTTAGCACCTACCGGAATCTGCCGAAGAGTTCCGATTGGGGGTGCCCCATGGGGAAAAGAAAGTAGTTCCTGATATTCCCACACGTTAAAACAGTGAAAATATCCTGAGATAATCCACTGATATTACAGGGTAATCCACCGGAAAGTATATATTACAATTCTATATCATCATGCAAGCTATGAAATGGTGCACATGTATTCATCTCATTTAAAGGCATAAATGACAAATATGATTGTATGCTAGTGCTGATTGTGTAGAAATTAGATTTGTCATCTGAGCCCCTGAATTAACCATGACTTAGGGTTTACGGCTGTAAATGAATCTCATATTGCCACGTTTTGGGACTAAAATACATACCAATTCACTGTTTTCAGGCTGTAGAAACTTAAATACGAACTAGTAATCGAAGCAAATGGGCGGATGGCAAACGTCCGTATACCTTTACAATGTCATATAGTGTCTACAGCTTGACATTTATGCGAGCTTTATCTAGGTCACGTAGCCATGTCACCGGATTTGTATAAAATAGAAAATACGCCAAATGTTAGCTAGTATTTAATTGTTTTCTCTGCTGAAATATTAAATAAATGTGTATTCCTATACTTTCGTAAGTTTCGAAAAAAAAAAAATATTTTGGCGTCCGGGGCATTTAAAGAGATGATAAAATATTGGGTGAAGACAGACTAAACTTTGACAGTTGTTATATGGTTATAAATCTGTAGTGCTGTGTGGTATACCGAGACATTATCTAACGACCTCGATCTCAAAAACGTGAAACGAGGAGAAATACAGGCCGAGTCCCAGCTATATGTGGGAATATAGAAGATAATTTATAATACGATGGGTCTTTTGACTCTTTTCCAGTTGCAGGAAATTGTCTCCTCTGTTAACCCATTTACAAACAATAACGGCAGTTTACCACTTTGTTGCAGATGACTTAAGAAATAATTTCTAGCCTATCAGAAGATTATTTTCCAATTTCATCACACGTTTAAATGTCGTCTACAAACTCATTCAATTTGAGAAAGTCGTATATATGGCCCTTGGTAATGGGTTAAAATGCATGCTTATGCAATGTTATTTGTTTTCGAAACTGTTTCTATCAAAATCTTAAAAGTAATGTGTTTGTTTTTCTTCATGTTTTCTGCCGTCTGCTGATGCCTCCAATATTGACCAATGATTCATACGGATATGGGAAAACGGGTGTAAAACCCTGCATGACCTAGTGATAGATGATATTGATATTATGCTAGTGCGCATTCTTGTGTTGTTAGAAAATGCCCCTTTATAATAACTATGTCCTTTGTTTCAATTGTAGTATTCCTTTGTTTGAAATATATTATTCATAATCGTCGGTCATAAGGAAAACGTCATTCCTGATCGAATGTTACGGTCTACATATAGTGCGACACAGCTGTTTGATTACTTCCGGTTAACCCTTCAGACGCCATTTCGAAATGTGATGAAATTGGACAATGATCTTCTGATAAGGCAGAAAACATTGTGGTAAAAGGAAAAACATGCACGTTACGAGCAGTTTCTCCTTTCCCACAATGTTTTCCAGAGCCGCCTGCAAACAAATGGTTTCATGTGTTATTGTTTGGTAATGGGTTAAGATGTTGCATTCCTTACTAAGCATTTGTCTATACGTGGGCGACAGTGGTGCATAAATAGAGCGTCGGCCTCTCGTACCGAGGGTCCTGAGCTCAATCCCAGTTAGGCGCGGTAAAAACAAATGCCGGGACTACCTCACAAATCAGCATGGATACTAGCTTAGTACAAATTAGCTCGTGACGAGCAATTTTCCATTTCCCACAAGGTTTTCTGCTCTTTCTGAAGAATATTTTTCAATTTCATCACATTTTGAAATATCGTCTGCAAACTCTTTCAATTTTGGACAGTCGAAAATTTGTTGTTTGGGAAAGAATTTAGTATGTAAAACTGGAGGATGGTGTAACGCAGATGTCGATAACAGTTCTAAATGATCATGCCCAGGTTTCTTTAGAGGTTGACCCTTTCCCAAAAGACAAATTTTGGACTGTCCCAAGTTGAAAGAGTCTTCAGACGACAATTCAAAATGTGATAGAATTGAAAAATATTCTTCAGATAGAGCAGAAAACATTGTGGGAAAAGGAGAAATTGCTCTTCGTGAGCAATTTCTCCTTTTCACACAATGTTTTCCAGAGTATTCTGCAACAAAGTGGTTAAATGCGGTCATTGTTTGGTAAAGGATGAAAGACTATGCATGGATATGACATTCACCCTTAGAATGCTGGGTAATTTTCTAAAAATAGATTTTTGGTGTCGTCTGCTTTCAAAAACCTTAAAAATCTGATTAATTTTGTTGAGAAAACATACTCAGAGTAACAAATTAGTTCAATCACATGTCAGCTGTCAATTTTCCTAGCGGCTGGCCTGGATCTAACCTGTACGCATAAGCATGAAGTCGGTTCCAGCACTATATATCTTAAATATTTTGGAAAGCAGACGACACAAAAATCTATTTTAAGAATATTATCCAGCATTCTAAGGGTTAATGTCGTAAACAAGTTTATGTAAACACAATTCACAAACTCAATCAAGTCAAGTGTCCCGTTCCAACATTTTAGGCCAAGGCGATCGTCAATTGGTGTAATCAAACACTTAAGTCAACAAGTAAAAAATTGCTGCTGGAAGCAGCAAAGTTGGAAGCACTGCGAAAAAGAAAACGGTTTGTTGGAAGGATATAAGTAATGAAATGTCATGCAGCGGTATTTTGGGTTTATGGTAGATGGATATTGAAATAAAAGACACATTTAAATATAACAAGGATATTTTTATTGAAGAAATGTTACTTTATAAAATAAAGAATAAAGAAAAAATGAAGATTGGAATTATAACTTGGCAAGCTCGCATTTATAAGAAATTTTTAGTTAGATATGCACCAACTAATTATAATGGAGTCTATTAAACCATCTGAAAATAAGTTTGACTTAAAAAAATAAAAAAAAGATATTAAAACATTAAAGAAAGATATTAAAATGGAACTTGCAAGAATTTCTACCAGCGAACTGTATGCACAAGTGCAATTGATGAACTTTGACCTCAATAACTTGCAAAAGTCCCACATGCCAGAATCTAAATAATGAAGTAGTTCTAAACAAAAACAACAACAATAATGAAATAGTATGTTCATGTGAAACATATGAAAAAAAGAAATTGTGGAGACTTGATGTGAAGAAACCTTTGATGTAAGCCGAAAGAGATTACAGTGTACAAGCACATTTTTGGACAACATGATGGGAAAGTGTTCTTATACTTAGTTGTTCATGTAATACATCACATATGATATCGAATGAAGAAATTCAGGTGAACGTACATGTGGATTTAAAGGCACGAAGTACAATATAAAATAAGAGCCAGCTGTGAGGAACACCATGGGAAAGATGTTTTACATGATTGCTGTATACACAGTTGTTCAAGCTATATGTTACACATGATGTTGAGTAATGAAATTCAGCTGTATAAATGCAAAAAAGCTTTAAGATCACACCATTTAACTTGAATAAGGCATTACATGAAATGGGTCTATAATGATATGGGAACACAACCTATAAAAATTAAGTGTTAATACAGCTGTGAGGAACACCATGTGAAAGATATGTTTTACATGATTGCTGTATACACAGTTGTATATGCTATATGTTACACATGATGTTGAGTAATGAAATTCATCAGTATAAATGCAAAAAGGCTTCAAGATTACACCATTTAACGTGAATAAGGCATTACATGAATTAATGAATTGGGTTTATAATGATATGGCAACAAAACTTATGAAAATTAAGTGTTTATACAGCTGTGAGGAACACCATGGGAAAGATATGTTTTACATGATTGCTGTATACACAGTTGTTCATGCTATATGTTACACACGATGTTGCGTAATGAAATTCAGCTGTTTAAATGCAATGGAACTATTATGGCTGAGGTAACATTGTAAATAATGAAATGGTTTTAATAAAAAACAACAACAAAAATGAAAAAGTATGTACATGTAAAACATATGAAAAATATATGTATACTTAGTTGTTCATGTAGAACATCATATATGATGTTGAATGAAGAAATTCAGGTGAATGTACATGTGGTTTTAAAGGCATGAAAATCACAAGATTACACATAAAAGGTTGATGAAAGGTTTGAAACATAAAATGTTGAAATAGGACCAGGCTGACAAAAACCGAAAGACAATTGGTATGTACATGTATACAATATAAAATAAGAGCATTACGAAGCAGAACAATAGGATCCAAAAGCTATTTGCAGTCACAAGCTTTATACCCAATGTGGATCTCTGTGTGCTGCTTTCGGTTTTGAGTAATGTAGAACACACACTGTACCGCTTACAACATGTACAAAAGAAATGCTGTGCGTAAATTGGCCCTGTTGAAATCTCACGGATTATCGGAAATGAAATGCACCTACTAATAAGAATATTAGATATGGCATGATGCATAAGATACACATAACAAGTACAAAAAACTACCTGTTTTTCCCTATAAAATGAAAACATGCGTTGTTGCTCTGCTCAAAAGTGTTTTAAAGGTGGGATCCGAATATCCTTTTTAGCTTCAAAAAACAAAAAGCAGATCCATATTTAAACCACAATAAATCATTGATTTAACAGTAAATTATGAGAACTGTTACTCAAAACGTGATAAACAATACGTTTTTTATTCACTGACAGTAATAATACAATGTTTACAACAAAATGTAAAATTATCAAAAAACTTACAGGCCGCTTACAACATTATCAATCTGTTTTCTTGATCACCAGTTACCCTTTACAAACCTAATACAAAAAGCACCGCGTTGGCACGCAGTGCAATCAACATGTGTCAGCAATTTAACGGTTGTTGTGATCAGAGTATTCGTACACTTTACCGATATTCATTAACTTTACTTAAAGTCATACTTTAGCTCATATAAACTTAAATTGTGAAAGATCTAGAATGATTGAAAATTATCTGAAAAGGAATAACCTTATATAGAGAAATGGAGACGGTAACATGTTCACATGCTGCTTTTAAAGGAATGAATACACTAAGGTTTGTTCACAATTAGTGATAAAACAATGTCAACCGAGAAACGTGAGGAATGAACAAAAACCGAGAAATTCTCCAATTTTCAATGTTCACAATGTTAAATGACAGTATTTTTATGTGTTTCACATGATTTATCTAACCAGGTCATTGCCACTCGCTTATCCGAGCACTGCTTGCTGTTTTAGATGTTACTCGAATGTAAACAATGAAGTTAAAATGATGGGCACCAAATTTGTGAAAATAAAACTTTGAAAAAAAAAGATAATATCAGAATCAGAATCAGAAATAACTTTATTGACACAAACATTACAGTTTATGGTCATATTTACATAAGTACAATGAAAAATATTTATCACATGAATCGAGAAAGAAAAGAAAGAAAATGAAATAAGAAAAAAAAAGAGATTAAGAAAGAAAATATTATATTATTATATAAATAAGTTAACTTATGGAGAGCAATCAAAAGGGAATGATGCGTATTGGGTTATATGTAAAAGTACATATGCACATCTATACGTCAGTTTAGATATGGATACGTACTGAGACTTTTATCTATTAAATGCAAGTCCTTACATTGCATGTAATTCGAGACCAGACAAAAGGTTGCATACCTAAAAGAATACTCATATAACAGGTAAAGATACATATGCATATCTATACGTCACTTAAGGTATGAATACGTACTCAGACATTTATAGTTTTAAATTCAATTCCTTACATTGAGTGTAATTTGAGACCAGAAAAAAAGGTTGCATACATAAACTAATACTCATATAAAAGGTAATAATGCCACCGGCCCGTTATGCACACGGAAAACATGAAAATAAAACACCTAATTAAGTGACGTATGCTTTCAACTAACAATGATATATCTACAACATTTAAGATATTTTGAGAAGCTATTTGTATGATAGTATAACAAATACATATTTGAATTACTTATACATACACATATAACAACAAGTAATCTTATCTTAAATATTAAGCACTCGCCTCTTAAATGCATGCTTTAAGTACATAGAAAGATTTGTGACTTCTTTCTTTGAATTCGAGCGGATAAGGTTAATTAACTGGAACATTGATGGATCTTAAATACTTTCTATTTTTGAATAGAAGTCTTAAGTCTGTAAAAGCAGAACATTTAAAGATGAAATGGAACTCGTCCTCTACTTCGCCAGCCTCACAAAACTCGCTTATACGTTCATGGCGAGCTATTGCGTGACTGGCGAACCTTCTAGAATCTACACGTAAGCCATGGACTGACATTCGCAGTTTAGTTAAACATACACGCAATTCTCTACTAATATTAAAATTCAAATAATCTTCTAAGCCAAAGTCGACTTTTACAAATTTGTATAAAGTATCTAGTGCTCGGCCTGATTCGATATCATGGTACCATTTCTGTAAAAAATCATCGATTAATAGTTGTTTAAAGACCAAGATGAACGATTTTACATGAACGTTCAGTGGGTTTTCCCAGATATATGCAAAACCATGTCTACTTAAAAGTTGTTTTAGTTTAAGAAACGAACTATTTGAGTCATGTTCACTCTGACTTATCATATGTGCGGACAGTGTAGATAATATAACATTCTGTGTTTGCATTATTTTAAACCAATATTTTACAATTCGTACGTATCTATTTATATACAATGGGTATCTACCCAATTCACCGTAAACAGCGGCAGTGCTGGTGGATTGCCGAACACCCAAAAATTTTTTGCAGAATTTGAGATGCAGTTTCTCTAGGTTGTCGGCAGTAGTGAAGCCTGAAACTTCGCAACCATAAAAAAGGATTGGTGCAACAAAGGCGTCAAATAACTGTAGGGCTACTTTTGGCGGTGTGTTATAGCGTTTTAGGTTTGCTATTAAAACATTCATCGCTTTGAGGCCTTTACCATACAGTGTTTGATTATTGAGTAAAAAGGTGCCCGTGAAATTAAAAGTACAGCCTAAGTAATTAAAATCATTCACTACTTCTAGCGCAGAATTTTTATATATCCATTGTTCGTGTACGCGTAATTTGCCTCTTTTCCTGAAAACTACTATTTTTGTTTTATCTGTGTTGACTGCAAGACCCCAGTTGTCGCAATAATTGCTGAGGTTGTTTAATGACTGTTGTAAATCGCTTGGACTTTCGGTTAAAATGACCATATCGTCTGCAAATAATAAGATTTAAATACATATATCGTCTATCGTTATTCCACTATCTACCCCAGATTGTAAGAACATTTCCAGGTCATCTATGAAGATATTAAACATGATCGGCGAAATTATCTCCCCTTGACGAAGACCGACCGCTATATCAAAGTACTGAGAGTATTCATTACAATGACGCAGGCAAGATTTGACAGACATATACATAAAACGAATAATACGCAACAGCTTACTGTTAACTCCCATTTTATACAATTTGTACCATAAACCATTACGGTAAATACAGTCAAAACATTTACGCATATCAACGAAAGCACAATATAAACGTTTATTTTTAATTAAATACTTTTGTACTAAACAGTTCAAAATAAAGATTGCATCGACCCATGATCGTCCTTCACGGAAACCGAACTGAGCGTCTGAGATCTTCTCATTTTCGTTACACCATTTGGTTATACGCTATACGATAATAAATAGTACAGGCGTAATATTGCCATGATCCTGTGTTTTTCCCACTATGTTTCAACATATTATATCCTAATGTATAACTCATATTTCACAGTTTTGCAGTTTTTCTGAGCGAAAGTATGCTCTTAAAATGACTATTTCACAGGATTTACTACACTTATTTAAACAATTCCCACCTCGAAATTTATGTCAATTTTCAAAGTCTATATATAAAAGATGCTGAAGACCGGTGCTTTAATTGATTAATTGTTCAACACGCATTAGGGCTTTCAATGCTTTGATTCAAACACTTTGCTTACAAATGAGTGGCTCACAAACGCACAATCTTAGCATCACGTAGTTATACAATACAATTGAAGACAATTTTCTTATTTGCAATACTGTACAAAGTCATTTGCATATTACAAAATAATAGATTAAAAATAGTACTGATGTTATGAAAGGACAATATATAGTATGTAATTAGTGTTTACCCATTTAACAACATGTATCCAAGACGCTCTTACCCATTTCAATTATTTCACAGGACGGATATAAAAAAGTAATTTTTTCTATAATAAACTTTTTAAATGGTTTATAAACCCTTTCCCAAACAATAACGATATTTGACCACTTTGTTGCAGATGACTTTCGAAAACATTGTGGGAAAAGGAGAAAATGCTTGTAACGAGCAATTTTTCCTTTTCCCACAATGTCTTTTGCCCTATCAGAAGATTATTGTCCAATTTCATCACATTATTAAATGTCGTCTGCAAACTCTTTCAATTTGGGGCAGTCGAAAATTTGTTGTTTAGAAAAGCGTTAAAGGGACATGCGCAGTGCCCTCTTGTCGGACTGTTCTCTGATGCTGTGGGAAATAGGTTGTCTTACCCTTTTTCATATCTTAAGCCATGGAGACAGTTCTCAATGAATTAAAAGACCCGTGTTAGACACAGTAAACCAATAAAACCCTTGAGTTTTCTAGTTTCTCATTTAATGTTTGTAGCTCTTCAATTTTGTATGCGTAATAAATAGTGTTAGACACAGTTAACCAATAAAACCCTTGAGTTTTCTAGTTTCTCATTTAATGTTTGTAGCTCTTCAATTTTGTATTCGTAAAAATAGTGGAGAACACGTTTTCATATAAGTAGTCTCAATGAATTAGAAGACCCACGTTAGTCACAGTAAGCCAATAAAACCCTTAAATTTTCTACTTTCATATTTCATGTTGGTACCTCTTCAATTTTGTATGCGTAATAAATAGACGTTTTTCGTATTAGAAGTCAATTCGTATCCCACAACTCACGGAAATGCCACTGTTACTCACTGGCAATCTGATGAAGCAATGTAAAAACCCCGTGAAATTTAACACTTAGAATGCTGGGTAATTTTCTAAAACATATATTTTTGTGTCGTCTGCTTTCAAAACCTTAAATATCTGCTTCATTTTGTTGAGGAAACATACTCAGAGTAGCAAACGGGTTTAATCCCTTCAATTTACTTGGCGGCTGGCCTGGATCTAACCTGTATGCGCAAGCATGAATTCGGTTCCAGCACTGTAAGAGTTAAACTGAACGAATCATGTTATCGAGGTTTTCTGAAGGGACATTGCCAAATAATTTGATTGTATATAGATATAATTATATCTCTCTATGTGACATTGCTAAATTTAGATATACCTAAAATAATACATCATTGAGCATAACTGGAATCTCCTTATGCAGTCAATCTTGTTTAAACCTTTCCAAAACAACACATTTTTGACTGTCCCAAATTGAAAGGGTTTGCAGACGACATTTCAGAATGTGATGAAATTGGAAAATTCTCTTCTGTTAGGGCAGAAATTATTGTGGGAAAAGGAGAAATTGCTTGTCACGATCAATACCTCCTTTTCCCACAGTGTTCCCTAAAGTTGTCTGCAACAAAGTGGTCAAATGTCTTTATTTTCGGGAAAGGGTTAAACGACCACGATAAGATTAGACACAGAATCATCATGTATGAGACAGTTAACGATTTTACATGGAGCCCAGTCGTTCAGAAAACTCCACTGAGAGCGTTCAGAATGAGTTGCATCCTGTATCGAAACCTAAAAGCCCACTCAATGAATGAGTCTAAATATGACACGGAGGGGTGAGGGAACAATCTGAACTCATCGGGTTTATCCGAGCGTATTTCTCAGATCACGGAAATACCCTAGTAGGTACTCTTTATGACGAGAGTAGTCAATCTGAACACATCGGGTTTATCCAATTGAAAACACGTCTGAAATTATAGGTATGACGCCTTACTGTTTCCCGCGAGAATGACGTTTCTTTACTTTCGTTTTCAAAAACAGATCTTAAATGTGAAATCTAAAAAGTCGTTTAATTTGATTAAGGAAACAATTATATATGTCACTTATGATTTCGACATTTCGTATGAGTTACCGATAAACAATGATTAAAAAGGATGTCCAATACTTCCATACATATTGAACTACTTGACGTGCATGCTTAGAAAATGTGTTATACGCCGGGGCCGAATTACCTGAAAAATTGTAACCCTACACCTATATCCGAGGTGTATTTCATAGCTCACGGAAATACCCGAGTAGGTACGCTTTGTGAGCGGGAAAAAAAATCTCGGGTAAACTTCTTTCTCCAATGGGTAAGTTGTGACAGGCAAGCATCAAAAGCAGCAGCTGACGATATTTGTATATGTATATTTATTCTTTATAATTATAGATTTATACCCCTGTAACATAGGGGTAAAATGATCAGTAGGAAACTCTTATCCTTAATTCTGCAGGCTTTTTTGTGAAGCGTTTGCATAATCTGACGTGCAGAGAGGTTTCAATGCGTAAGAGTTAAGTTGTCCATCGACATTTTATGAACTCAATAAGTCTATTAAACACTTTTCGAACGTACGCTACTACTCCGGAAGAAAAACTGAAAATGAAAATATCATTTGCTTGAAGTTAAGTCGTTTTTCACAATGTTTTGGATATATGAATCTGTTGTCGACGCCCCCAATTTCACATGACTTTAGATGTCTTATTAATATTATAAACTTCGTCTGATTTGTCAACGGAACTCTTCACTGTTCGATATCAAATCTAAAATCAGTGTTAACAGAAAGTTTTGTAAATCTTGTAGATGACTCAGGTATCTTCGGTAAATAGGTTGAATATTTATCTTCACTTGGTCTGTGATATATCAATGTGATTGTATGAGTTTCTTTGAAAATATAGTGAACATATCGGTATAGTATTGTGGGCATATCGGTATAGTATTGTGGGCATATCGGTATAGTATTGTGGGCATATCGGTATAGTATTGTGGGCATATCGGTATAGTATTGTGGGCATATCGGTATAGTATTGTGGGCATATCGGTATAGTATAGTGAACATATCGGTATAGTATTGTGGGCATATCGGTATAGTATTGTGGGCATATCGGTATAGTATTGTGGGCATATCGGTATAGTATTGTGGGCATATCGGTATAGTATTGTGGACATATCGGTATAGTATTGTGGGCATATCGGTATAGTATTGTGGACATATCGGTATAGTATTGTGGGCATATCGGTATAGTATTGTGGGCATATCGGTATAGTATTGTGGGCATCGGTAAAGTATAGTGAACATATCGGTATAGTATTGTGGGCATCGGTATAGTATAGTGAACATATCGGTATAGTAGTGTGGGCATATCGGTATAGTATTGTGGGCATCGGTATAGTATAGTGAACATATCGGTATAGTATTGTGGGCATCGGTATAGTATAGTGAACATATCGGTATTGTATTGTGGGCATATCGGTATAGTATTGTGGGCATATCGGTATAGTATTGTGGGCATATCGGTATAGTATTGTGGGCATATCGGTATAGTATTGTGGGCATATCGGTATAGTATTGTGGGCATATCGGTATAGTATTGTGGGCATATCGGTATAGTATTGTGGGCATCGGTAAAGTATAGTGAACATATAAGTATAGTATTGTGGGCATCGGTATAGTATAGTGAACATATCGGTATAGTATTGTGGGCATATCGGTATAGTATTGTGGGCATATCGGTATAGTATTGTGGGCATATCGGTATAGTATTGTGGGCATATCGGTATAGTATTGTGGGCATATCGGTATAGTATTGTGGGCATATCGGTATAGTATTGTGAACATATCGGTATAGAATTGTGGGCATATCGGTATAGTATTGTGAACATATCGGTATAGTATTGTGGACATATCGGTATAGTATTGTGAACATATCGGTATAGTATTGTGGGCATATCGGTATATTATTGTGAACATATCGGTATAGTATTGTGAACATATCGGTATAGTATTGTGAACATATCGGTATAGTATTGTGGGCATATCGGTATAGTATTGTGAACATATGGGTATAGTATAGTGAACATATCGGTATAGTATAGTGAACATATCGGTATAGTATTGTGGGCATATCGGTATAGTATTGTGGGCATATCGGTATAGTATTGTGAACATATGGGTATAGTATAGTGAACATATCGGTATAGTATTGTGGGCATTTTTCCACATGGTTGAAGCGAAATTGATATGCCAGTGACATAAACGATGGTACAGTGAAACCTCGTTTATCCGGACCCCATTTATCCGGATGTCTCGCAATCCGAGCGAAATTGTAAGGGAATGGAATTATTTGTAGTAATTTGCCTAACCAATTACCAATCAATTACGACATTTCACCAGTTTGTTGCAGATGACTTTAGAAAACATTGTGGGTAAAGGAGAAATTGCTCGTCACAAGCAATTTTTCATTTTCCCACAATGTTTTCTGCTATATCAGAAGATTACTTTTCAATTTCATCACGTTTTGAATTGACGTCTGCAAACGATCGAAAATTTGGCGTTTGGTAAAGGGTTATAAGTATACACGTGCATATAGACCATTTATGTCTTAATGTGTATAAGACCAGGTCTTGCTTCAGTTGTCCGGATGACTCGTTAATCCGGAAATTTTGTTGTGAACGGACGTGTTCAGATTAACGAGGCGTCACTGTATTCTTGCGATATTACTTGTACGGTTATAAAAGTTTTATTCCTGATACTCAACATAAAACATTCATTAATACTCGACATTGTCAGTTTAGTCATTTTATGATAATTCTTGTATGTGTGTGATGATGCCAAAATATGTCCTTTGATGTACATGAACATGTATAAAGGCATCATCAGCATAATGACATGCTGCATATGATTAAAATGATTTTAAAAATTGAACGGGCCTTGGAAAAATATATTATCCCTATAACCTATTTTTACTTCTTACATGTATTTCATGCATGCCATATTTGAAATCTAGAATGGGACCAAATCAGCTAAACAGACCCTGATCCCCTGAATAAATATGATGATTTACAACTTATTTGATCTTGAATTTCAATCTACGAAAACAAAACTTTATATCAACCTTCCCTATGAGCAATATTTTAACATGTGCAAATTTTATGTTTGGACACGTTTAAGTGTTTGAAATTAAACTTTCAAACTACAACGTAATTAAATCCCACCTCCTTTTATTCCCTTAAGACTAGTAATGAAATCTGCATGCATGTTGTAAATAACATCTTTCGCATGATCCATCCATAATACTAGTAATGAAATATATAATGGGAACAGGGTAAAACGTGCATTTTGCATGCATGTTGTAAATAACATGTTTGGCATGATCAATTTATATTACCTTTTCTTAACCCTTTACCAAACGCCAAATTTTCGACTGTACCAAATTTAAAGAGTTTGCAGACGGCATTTCAAAATGCGGTAAAATTGAAAAATAATCTTTTGATAACGCAGAACAGATTGTGGGAAAATGAGAAATTGCTCGTTTAGAGCAATTTCTCCTTTTCCAACAATTCTTTCCAGATTCGTCTGCAACAAAATGGTCAAATGTCGTTATTGTTTGGTAATGGGTGAAACATTCAAATGTGATCAAAACTGTCACTTCCGCTTGCCTTAACCCTTTCCCAACCAATAACGACATTTGACCACTTTGTTGCAGACGACCTTAGAAATCATTGTGGGAAAAGGAGGAATTGCTCGTAACGAGCAATTTCTCCTTTTCCCACAATGTTTTCTGCCGTATCAGAAGAATATTTTACAATTTCATCACATTTTGAAATGTCGTCTGCAAACTCTATCAATTTGGGATAGTCAAAAATTTGTCAAGGTAAATAAGCGGGTGCACTTTATTCGTTCGTGAACTGTTATATGCTTCAAGGTTATCTTATATCCGCTTACACATGGAAATGTGTTATTAGTCCAAATTTAACTCAATGCCAAGCAATAATGACATATGACAAGTTTGTTGCAGAAGACTCCGGAAAACATTGTGGGAAAAGGTGAAATTGCTCTTAACGAGCAATTTTTCCCTTTCCCACAATCTTTTCTGCCCTATCAGAAGAGTCTTTTCCAATTGCATGACATTTCGCAATGTCGTCTGCAACTTCTTCCAATTTGGGACATTCGAAAATATGGCGTTTGGTAAAGAGTTAATGCGCATAAAATATCGGAATTTCTTAATCTATCACATTATTAAGGTATTCACGATCGTATGAATTGATATTGAAAGCAACAGCACGTGAAATAAATTTTCATTAAGTTCATCCATTTTGTTCTTTTAAATGCGTGTTAGGCACCATTGTGACAAAAGAATGAAAAGCTAAATAGAAGAAATTTATTATTTGGTCACAATGATTCTCAATTTTGCACAAACGGTAGGACTGAAATATAGCTTGCAAACTTATTTCTACATTCAACGCAAAACATCATCTGCATATTCATACACATGCACTATGTTAAACAGAACGTACTGTACAAGAAACGCTCGACATCTGATGTTACCATGTTGATAATGTTACAAGAAAGGGGAGACACTTTATTTCCTAGCAACAGTTTCTATCATTCCGCGGCACCATTCTGCAATGATTCACGATGGCAAACATCAGGGTTAGGAAGTGTATACAGTAAATGGATATGTTTTTCAGTCCAAAACGTAACATCGTTTACGGGATCTACCGAATACAGACTGTACATCCTAACGTAATCGGATGCTTCCAGAATTGTTTATGGTTTACGAAGCTAATTTAACCCTTTCCCAAACAATAACGACACTTGACCACTTTGTTGCAGACGACTTTAGAAAACATTGAGGGAAAAAGAGAAATTGCTCGTTACGAGCAATTTCTCCTTTTCCCACAATGTTTTCTGGCCTATCAGAAGACTATTTCCAATTTCATCACATTTTGAAATGTCGTCTGCAAACTATTTCAATTTGGGACAGTCGAAAATGTGTTGTTAGGGAAATGGTTAACCATTATTATGTTGGAACCAACTTCTTGCTTATGCAAATAATTTGGATCCAGGCCGGCCGCTAAGTAAATTGGAGACTGGCCTGTGATCTAACCTGTTTGCTACTCTGAGTATCTTTTCTCATCAATATTAAGCAGATATCTAAGATTTTGGAAAGCAGACGACATGAAAATCTATTACATAGAAAACAACATAGCATTCTCAAGGTAAACTGTATATCAAACACCAATGCCAAATCCGTATTGTTTCAACGATACTTGGTTTTGATTTTGTTAGATATGGTCATTCATGAACATGCACCTTTAATCATGAACCCAGTTTCGTGGAGCGAGAGTTATGTTCACCGTGTAAAACATGATTCATGGATATGTTAATAGAGTCCGATACATTTCGAGTATGGCGGTTATGTAACTTTTACACCAAGGACTGTCAAGGGCAACCAACCACACCACACCTTTACTCACACCTTTACTCACACCTTTTTCTGACAACTTTACTAACATAAGTCGACTTTTACACTTACTCAACCTTTCCTCATACCTTGAATCACGCCTTTACTCACACCTTCATTCACACCTTAATTAACACTTTCACTCACAACTTTACTGACACTTTAACTCAATCTTTACTCAACCTTTACTCACACCTTTACTCGTACCTTCACTCACACCTTAATTAACACTTTCACTCACAACTTTACTGACACTTTAACTCAATCTTTACTCAACCTTTACTCACACCTTTACTCACACATTTACTCAAAACTTTACTCACACCTTTACTCACACCTTTACTCACATGCCTTTTCTTACACCTTTTCTAACAATATTTCTCACACAATTATTCACACCAGCACTCACACCATTACTCACATCTTCACTCACACATAAACCCACACATTTATTCACACTTTTACTCACACCTTCACTCACACATTCACTCACATTTTTACTCACACCATGCCTTTCACTTTCACTCACATCTCAACTCAAACCTTTACTTACACATTTTCTCAAACCTTCACTCAACCTGTGCTCACACATTTAATCACACCTTCACTCAGACTTTCACTCTCCCCTCAAATCAAACCTTTACTCACACCTTAACTCACACCTTTTCTCAAACGTTCATTTAACCTGTACTCATACATTTACATTTACATGACACTCACCTTTATCTACACATATCCCTGGATCACTGTCATTCGCGGTTTCACCCTTGAAATGAATTAGTTCTCATTATAATGACAGGTAATAATTCGTTCAACATTAATTATAAATTAAAAAAATAGATAAATGTAAAAGTTGAATTGTTGCAGTTGCATAGCATTCCGTCGGTTTTATCCCCGTTAGCGGTAAGGTGAAAATTGTCGGGATTAGCCCATTCATCGGTGCGAGCACTGGTTTAGTATCCAGGCAGCAAAGTGGATTCAATAAGCTTCAAGCTTCCGTCGCAATCGCTGTAAAATAAATACGTTTTAAACAATTTTTTAGTTGAGTATTTCACTTAAACTGGTTTCTGACCGTGCTGTAAAGAAAACATCTTTGTGTTAATTACTTGCCATCTGCTGCGCCAATCTACATCGATAAGTAACAAATCATCTTATCAGGAATAAGTCATGGACGATATATTAAGATATGAGATATTAATGATGGTATCCTATCAAACAACCAAGTTATATTTCTTTTATTGATTTTGACAATTAAATTGACAGTTTTGGCATTAATTTTTATTGTTTTATAAACAATGATACAACAGGTTATGACAAACGCTCGAAACCATATTTCATTATTTTCTTTTTTTTTTATAGATACTGGACGACTTGAAACACGAACAAGCCAAACATAACTTTGGAATTCCATATTGATGATCCAATTAGGCATCAAATCGTCTGTTGCGCGTGAATTAGAATACTTTATCCCTTACGGTGCTGGAACCGATTTCATGCTTATGTACACACGTGAGATCCAGGCCAGCCGCCAATTTACTTGGCGACTGGCCTGTGATCTAACCTGTTTCTTACTCTGAGTATCTTTCCTTATCAAAATTAAACAGGTATTTAAGGTTTTGAAAAGCAGACGACACAACAATCTATTTTAGAAAATTACCCAGCATTCTTAGGTTTATTAAACTGGTTTAATCACGGATGTGATGGCTTGTTGCGATACTAATGTTTTGTCGTATTTTGTTTGTTGATAAGCAATAAAACATTTCAAATGTGTCTATTTCGCAATGATATGCCTTTTGTAAAAATCCAATTCTACTCTGACAATATACTATAGGCTATGATTTATTGGTTTATGTATTTCCACTTGGTTTAAAATTTGCAACCTTTTTGAATGTTTTCAAATATTTCATGATTCGCCTACTGGAATTTCGAGGTCAATATGGGATCAAATTAGCAAATTACTGTCGGGAAACCCTTGCAATGGATGTTTATTTGGGAAAACCCATGTTATTTGGCATGACTCAGCATAGGAAAAAAGGATTTTCCAAATGATAAAAATTGCAGACGTGAGTAATTCTTCGGTATGTATGGGAAATGATATCGGAAAATATCCCAAAATGCACATTTCGGAGTTTTCTTGTCTACTATCAATGGATTCAAATCTTTTGAGTGGAGAGCTAACTTGTATTTCTTGCTTCCTTAGAGGGAACACCCTAGACCTAACCAATGTGTCTGAATAAGGGAAAGCAGTCAGTTGCATGAAAGAGTGCTACAGTGCTTTAACCCTTTACCAAACAGAAATTTTAGACTGTCCCAAATTGAAAGAGTTTGCAGACGACATTTCAAAATGTGATGAAATTGGAAAGTATCCTTCTGATAGGGAATAAAACATTGAGGGAAAAGGAGAAATTGCTCGTAACGAGCAATTTCTCCTTTTCCCTCAATGTTTTCTAAAGTCATCTGCGACAAAGTGATCAAATGTCGTTATTGTTTGGGGAAAGGGTTACCTTGTATCTGTATCCCCTACTCCGTATCTATCACTTCACTTGGCCGACTAGCCTCTAGACACTTCACTTGGCCGACTAGCCTCTAGACACCATTTGTAAACATTCGTGTATAAACAATAGAAAGTAAAAAGAAGAATTGCTCCTCATACTCCTAATGGAAAAATCGTCCTTTTTGTCACATCAATTTCTACCTTTTATCGCATTCTAAAAAGCAACAAATATATTTGATGCTTTTTTCGGACACGTGTTTCTTTCAACTTTAACCAATCACACATTCTCATATGGAGGGAACTGTTAAAATAAAATCCCCACAATCCGGCATTTTAAAACATTTTCTTTCTTCGGATTACTTCGACTATTCTCGGTATACATCGGTGTATGCCGGAACTGTTCTTATTTAACCGAATAGTTCCGGACCGACCGGTGTGTGCCGAGAACAACCGAAGTACTTCTACGAAAGAAAATGTTTCAAAATGGCGCATTATGCGGATTCTATGTGAAGGATAATACCGCTTCGGTGGTTCGATCAATCGCCACAGTGAATTTATCTATTATTCATGAAATGGCTTTTAACATCGTTACTACTCGGGTATTTCAGTGGCCTGAGAAACGGGTCTCGTATATCAGTGAAGGGTTACATTTTTTAAAACGTCCTTGCGAATAACACGTTTCCTGGCTCCGTCCACGTTAAGTAGTTCTATCATCAGTGTCAAACATCAATTAAAATCTTTATCTTTGGTCGGTAGCGCATACATGATAGTGAAATTATAAGATGTGAAATCTCTGATGTCTTAATCAAATCAAAATGACCATTTAGATATTACATTTAATTTCTCTATTTGAAAACGAAAGTACTGCGAGCTTCTATTCTTGCAAGAAGCAATATGGCGATTTATTTTTTATGACAGAGTTTTTTTTTTATTAAATCCGATATTAACGATGAGTAGTTGAATATCGTTTAGTTTCGGAAGCTTGAAGCCTAATAAAGTCACTCGCGATGACTGCTTCCTCCAATCTCAACTAGTATTCGAGCTGATTTGGGGGTTAGTTCCCGCACTTTTCACCTAGACTTATAGGGATCGAATTCAGGACCCTGTGTACAAAAGGCAGACGCTCTCCACCACTGTACATAAATAGAACATAACACGCACACACTTATTCTATTGAGACATGGTGCATACAAGTTCATGGACAGTACTTCTACAGTTGCGTGTATTTGACACGGAGACTTAGATATATACAATCAAATAAGATGAAATGAATCCCGGACATTTGTCCCCCCCCCCCCGGACATTTGCCACCCCGGACATTTGCCCCCTTTTTGGTATAGGGCGGACATTTGCCCCCTCGCCGTTATGTAGAAGGCGGACATTTGCCCCCTCATATTATTTTTTTCAATTTGCTTGACCTGTTCGTTTTAAGTTATATTTAAATAGAAATTAAAATGAAAATAATCTTTTTATCAATTTTACTCTATTAGCTCTTCCCTCCTAATCCACTATAGGTGTTAAAATCGAGACAACGAATCAAAAACAAACATGGCACTTGGCCAATCATGCTCATCCAACCATGAAACTTAATGAATTGAATTTAACGGATTGAATTTATTTTCTAATTTACATATTGATCACATCTTTAATCTTATTACCGATTTGGCAAAATTGACATGTTAGTCTGATCAAGTTATTATTTCCATTTAAATTCCTGTTTAATCATAACGGAATATGATCAGGTCAAGCAAGTTGAAAAAATAATATGAGGGGGCAAATGTCCGCCTTCTACATTGCGGCGAGGGGGCAAATGTCCGCCCTATACCAAAAAGGGGGCAAATGTCCGGGAGGGCAAATGTCCGGGGGGCAAATGTCCGTATACCGATGAAATGGTTGTCGTGTTGAATAGCTCAACATGTGTAAGCAACGATGCGTTATCAGTGAAGTAAGCTAGAGTTATCTCAAAACACATTTGATCGTGAAGTGAAGTGTTGGGAACAAATACGGAACAGCATGCTTAACCCTTTCCCAAACGCCAAATTTTGGACTGTCCCAAATTGAAAGAGTTTTCAGACGTCATTTCAAAATGTGATGAAATTGAAAAGAATTCTTCAGATAGAGCAGAAAACCTTGTGGGAAAAGGGAAGATTGCTCGTTACGAGCAATTTCTCCTTTTCCCACAATGTTTTCTAAGGTCGTCTTCAACAAAGTGGTCAAATGTCGTTATTGTTTTGGAAAGGGCTAAGTATCTTCCCCACTGGTGATTAATAAGTTAACCCGGCGTAAAATCCGCATTCATATATTTTCATTCATTACATTATAACCTTGGCCATTATCATAAACGCTCATAAACCGAAAAAGGGAATTTCCGCCGAATATGGGTTTTTCCACAATCTATGCCTCTTAAAGGATTGGTTTTTCCACTTTTCTCTGAACCAGCTATGTATAAAACCGTGTTTGCATTCTCAACAATCATTGCATCGTGGTCTATCGAGCTGAAGGTTACACGCTTGTAACTTTTTAGGCGATAACGCGATCTTTCGTTTCTTTGCCTTCTTTTATCAGAACAGAGGAGCTTAGAACGTTGCATTACACGACTTTCTTGGATTATTTAAATAGAACTAGAAATGTGTTTATTCAATTCAAAAGAGTTTTGTTTGTTTCAAAACGAAGAAGATGTATGTATACATGTTTTTGTTTGAATGATACATATTCTTTTATGAATTATTAAAGAATCTATGCATTCGGCTTTTTTAAAAAAAAACGGCCATTTTTATACTTCAATGGAACAAAGTTCTCTGACTGGGAGTACAGCAAATCACTGGACATTGGAATGAAGATGTAGAATATTCAGCCAGAAATCGCGTGCATTGGTATTGACAACTTATGGGCAATCATAATTTAAATTGGCACATTGCCGTTTCGGATAAACGAAAGGTTCAAAACAGCATGTTTGTTTGTTTGCAACATGGGAAACGTTTTCCGACCTTAATTATGATATGCTGTGATTGGTAATATGGCGAAAATGTTAAGCATCGTTTATATAATTCGTATGACGTTAATTGTGGAAGCATTCATAAGCCAGACTATCAACAAAACCTTGGAATTGAATGCAGCTCCACGAACGACCGGACCGATAACGTTACCAATAAGTACCAGACAGCCAACGGACGACATGTAAGTATTGTTTCTCAGTGTTCTTTACTCTGATTTCAACCATCTATTTTACCCTTAGAATGCTTGGTGATTTTCTAAAAAACTCAGAGTAGCAAACAGGTTTGATCACTGGCCAGCCGCCAATTTACTTGGCGGCTGGCCTGGATCCAATCTGTTTGCACAAGCATGGGTACGATTCCAGTACTGTAAACTGAACGAATCATGTCATCGAGGTTTTTCCCCTTTTCCCAAACACAAAACTTTCGACTGTCCCAAATTGAAAGAGTTTGCAGACGACATTTCAAAATATGAGAAATTGAACACTATTCTTCAGAAAGAACCGAAAACCTTGTGGGAAAAGGAAAAAATGCTATCAATTTCTACTTTCCCCACATTGTTTTCTAAAGTCATTCGCAACCAAGTCGTCAAATGTCGTTATTGTTTGGGAAAGGGTTAATACATACAATATATAAACAACACAAAAACGAGCCGAATCAAAATAAGCAGCAAAACCCTCCCCCTTAAACAAACTGAAGACAAACAATGGTTGCTCCCCTTATTGCAAATGCTTAAATAGTAAGAGTAAGCAGAGAAAAGACATACTGGATAAAGCTGCAAAGGCGGATTAAATCAGTCATTCGGGGGACATCTTTTAAAGACGATAACGCAAGCTTAATGCTGCAGAAACAACGTTTGTGACAATATGCGATATTTTTTTGATGAGCAATTCCGCATTTTGCCTTGATGGTCTTTGCCTTATCCTGTAGAACTCACAATATCACATCATCTGTCATTTTGGCAACTGTCGTCTGATTCCTCTTTCTTTTTGATCGGTAACAGGAGTCAGTTGAGTGGAACATATCGGTGTTAATCCTTTCCCAAACAACAAATTTTCGACTATCCCAAATTGAAAGAGTTTGCAGACGACATTTCAAAATGTGATGAAATTGGGAAAAAATCTTCTGATAGACCAGAAAATATTGTGGAAAAAGGAACAACTGCTCGTCACGAGCAATTTCTCATTTTCCCTCAATGTTTTCCAAATTCGTCTGCAAAAAAGCAGTCGTCAAATGTCGTTTTTGTTTGGGAAAGGGTTGTTCAAACCGTTGCGTTATTGGTTTTCAAAAAATCTAAAAATAACAGCTCTCAACACTAAACGCTAATTTCGTTACAGCTCATAGCTTCATGTTACAGCAGATGACCAATCTAATCTGTGAAAATATCTGGTTTTCTTATTATCGAGAAGAATTTACCATGATTAACTAAAAGATTGATCGTTATGAAAAGATAATCTTTTTTTCACGATGATTCATTTATTTAGCTGCCCGTAAGGCGAGAGCAATCTTATATAAGGACTTGTTCCGAAATGGCCGTTTCGTGAGTCGCGAGCTAGTTAGATTTAATTGCTTCCGACTTATATCCGCTCGGCCCTGGCATAGTGAGTGATAGGAGTAACGTGGTATAATCATTGAAACATGTATCATAAGCCAATAACTGGCTGGCCCTTTCAATAGGGGTGAGATTATTGCAGATACATTTGAAAACTTCTTTGGGCATCATCTCGAGGAAAACAGCTGATGCTTTTACCACCATTACTATAATTATCATATCTGCGAACAGAGACTGAACGATAGTCTATTTTTCGGACTACATTCCTAGTTCCAAGAAGGTATTAGTCTGCACAGTGAAGGCGGATGCTTAATGAGTAATTGGGGTCAGATCGCTGTTTGTGTATCGATAAAGTACCGTCCCTAAAAAAGTGGTATGTAAATTCAATGGACTAAGATGCTGACGCACCCTTAGTCCACTAACCTTCCTTTTTAAACCATTTGAAAACTACGATGGTGGAACCGGATCACTAAAGTTGGAACAGTTTCTACACGATATCTAGACCATTTTCTCATGGCATGTGAAAAAACAAAACCTGGAAAAATATTTTTTCCCAGAGAAATATTAAACATGCATGTTCTACTGACTCATAAAATACAGGCGACCCATAGTTGCTTTTGCGTATGTGCCAGGTTGCTAGGACACTGGATGGTTTCCTAGAATTCTAAAAATAGATATTAACAGAAGTGGAACGGTCATGTCCAAATGATCCAGACGTAGATATTTCATTCTTACACAGTTACAGCTCTGCTCATCTGAGTTAGGGACGCACACATCGTGTTTGTGTCGTTATGTCGATTGTTTCACCCTTATCATAACTGCGGTCACCAGAGACTTAACACGTAAAGAAAGATATATTATTTAAGAAACTTCGTAGATCAGTTAAGTTTAGCTGACGTAGTGAAAAGGTAGTATCACTTTTCGTTAGAAAACAAGTCTTGTAATGGAATGATTACAAAGACAAGCCGCTAGATTGTATAGTTGTTTATTCTATATTCATAAGATCGCTCAGTGTATAACATCTTAACCGGGCCGCATAGCCGCGTCCGGTCTGGTCGAACCTCGTGGTGGAGTCTAGTCGGCGTCGACCCTCGACCATGAACTCCTGCCCAAGGCCTCTGACCAACTCCCCGAATGATCTAAAAATGGTTCCTTATTTAGTTTTTAGCATAGACAGATGATGTGGCATTGATAGCAAGTCAATAAGATGTACAGCCCATCCTTAGGCTAACTGAGATGTAAGAGATTGCAAATATTTTCCTTAAGTCGCTAAGTAAAACGATACCCGGATGCTTGTTATGTAGAATGCAGACATGTACGATAGAAAACGGACTGTGATTATAATTATACTGTATTGTCGACAACAAACGAGAACGTGTGGAAGTTCATCTGCTACAACATATGGGTCAGGGGAAAAGTAAAATTTCCTAATAGTTGGTTAAAATGTTGAGGGATTGACCCATTACCAAACAATAACAACATCTGACCAGTTTGTTGCAGACGACTCAGGAAAATGTTTTGGGAAAAGGAGAAATTGCACTTAACGAGCAATTTCTCCTTATCCCATACTGTTTTCGGCATATCAGAAGATTATTTTCCAGTAATATCACATTTTGAAATGTAGTCTGCAAACTCTTTCAATTTGGGACAGTCGAGAAGTTTGCGTTTGGTAAAGGGTTAACGTATCCTTTATCAAAATAAGATATTGTTTTTAATTTTCATGAATTATCTCCGATTAATATCATTTCAGCCGAATAGTTTACGTGAAGGCAATACTT
>OX401408.1:1988505-1996005 GCA_947846245.1 Cerastoderma edule
TTGTATGATACTGACGGTAAATATTTATGTAGATATTAACATGATATAATACTGATAGCAAATGTGTACATGATACAATACTGACTGTAAATATTTATATAATTTAATACTGGCGGGAGATATTTAGGTTTTATAATGTTTGCGGTAAATATCTATATCATATAATTCAAACGCTAACGATATATATTATATAATACAATGCTGACGATAAATATTTATATATAATATAATACTGACGGTAGATATTTTGCATTTTATAAAACTGACAAATATCCAAATTGTATTGCATTTTGGCAAGGATCAATACTGTTTAAATGAAAAACATGACTATCATGATTCTCACTGAATAATATTAAGCAGCGCAAATTATCAGAATGCCTGGTTCCCTGTATTTCGCAAAATGCGTTTTATAACTTGTTTTTGTTTTGTGATTGACTTGCAATAGAGCATTGACACGAATTAGGCTGTCATCGTATGTTTTGGTATTATGATAGCAATAGAGCATTGACACAAATTACGCTGTCATCGTATGTTTTGGTATTATGACAGCAATAGAGCACTGACACGAATTACGCTGTCATCGTATGTTTTGGTATTATGATAGCAATAGAGCTTTGACACAAATTACGCTGTCATCGTATGTTTTTGTATAATGATAGCAATAGAGCTTTGACACGAATTACGCTGTCATCGTATGTTTTGGTATTATGATAGCAATAGAGCACTGACACGAATTACGCTGTCATCGTATGTTTTGGTATTATGATAGCAATGGAGCATTGACACGAATTACGCTGTCATCGTATGGTTTGGTATTATGATAGCAATAGATCTTTGACACAAATTACGCTGTCATCGTATGTTTTGGTATTATGATAGCAATAGAGCTTTGACACGAATTACGCTGCCATCGTATGTTTTGGTATTATGATAGCAATAGAGCTTTGACACAAATTACGCTGTCATCGTATGTTTTGGTATTATGATAGCAATAGAGCATTGACACAAATTACGCTGTCATCGTATGTTTTGGTATTATGATAGCAATAGAGCATTGACACAAATTACGCTGTCATCGTATGTTTTGGTATTATGATAGCAATAGAGCTTTGACACAAATTACGCTGTCATCGTATGTTTTGGTATTATGACAGCAATAGAGCTTTGACACAAATTACGCTGTCATCGTATGTTTTGGTATTACGATAGCAATAGAGCTTTGACACAAATTACGCTGTCATCGTATGGTTTGGTATTACGATAGCAATAGAACTTTGACACAAATTACGCTGTCATCGTATTTTTTGGTATTATGATAGCAATAGAACTTTGACACAAATTACGCTGTCATCGTATGTTTTGGTATTATGACAGCAATAGAGCTTTGACACAAATTACGCTGTCATCGTATGTTTTGGTATTACGATAGCAATAGAACTTTGTAACAAATTACGCTGTCATCGTATGTTTTGGTATTATGACAGCAATAGAGCTTTGACACAAATTACGCTGTCATCGTATGTTTTGGTATTATGATAGCAATAGAGCATTGACACAAATTACGCTGTCATCGTATGTTTTGGTATTACGATAGCAATAGAGCTTTGTAATAAATTACGCTGTCATCGTATGTTTTGGTATTATGATAGCAATAGAACTTTGTAACAAATTACGATGTCATCGTATGTTTTGGTATTATGACAGCAATAGAGCTTTGACACAAATTACGCTGTCATCGTATGTTTTGGTATTACGATAGCAATAGAGCTTTGTAATAAATTACGCTGTCATCGTATGTTTTGGTATTATGATAACAATAGAGCATTGACACAAATTATGCTGTCATCGTATGTTTTGGTATTAAGATAGCAATAGAGCTTTGTAATAAATTACGCTGTCATCGTATGTTTTGGTATTATGATAGCAATAGAGCATTGACACAAATTATGCTGTCATCGTATGTTTTGGTATTATGATAGCAATAGAGCTTTGACATGAATTACGCTGTCATCGTATGTTTTGGTATTATGACAGCAATAGAGCATTGACACAAATTATGCTGTCATCGTATGTTTTGGTATTATGACAGCAATAGAGCTTTGACACAAATTACGCTGTCATCGTATGTTTTGGTATTACGATAGCAATAGAGCTTTGTAATAAAGTACGCTGTCATCGTATGTTTTGGTATTATGATAACAATAGAGCATTGACACAAATTATGCTGTCATCGTATGTTTTGGTATTACGATAGCAATAGAGCTTTGTAATAAATTACGCTGTCATCGTATGTTTTGGTATTATGATAGCAATAGAGCATTGACACGAATTATGCTGTCATCGTATGTTTTGGTATTATGATAGCAATAGAGCTTTGACACGAATTACGCTGTCATCGTATGTTTTGGTATTATGACAGCAATAGAGCATTGACACAAATTATGCTGTCATCGTATGTTTTGGTATTACGATAGCAATAGAGCTTTGTAATAAATTACGCTGTCATCGTATGTTTTGGTATTATGATAGCAATAGAGCATTGACACAAATTATGCTGTCATCGTATGTTTTGGTATTTTGACAGCAATAGAGCTTTGACACAAATTACGCTGTCATCGTATGTTTTGGTATTATGATAGCAATAGAGCATTGACACAAATTACGCTGTCATCGTATGTTTTGGTATTATGATAGCAATAGAGCATTGACACAAATTATGCTGTCATCGTATGTTTTGGTATTATGATAGCAATAGAGCTTTGACATGAATTACGCTGTCATCGTATGTTTTGGTATTATGATAGCAATAGAGCATTGACACAAATTACGCTGTCATCGTATGTTTTGGTATTATGATAGCAATAGAGCATTGACACGAATTAGGCTGTCATCGTATGTTTTGGTATTATGATAGCAATAGAGCATTGACACAAATTAGGCTGTCATCGTATGTTTTGGTATTATGATAGCAATAGAGCTTTGACACAAATTACGCCGTCATCGTATGTTTTGGTATTATGATAGCAATAGAGAATACGTTGTTGATGTCTTGAAGAGGAAATGCGCTTAGAATCAAAACCAGGCGGTAGTAAACGAGTAGAAAATGAGGTTTAATGGCAACTTGATATAATGACGTCACATATGACATCATGATTTGGCATGTGCATGAGTGTTATATGGTAAGTGTTATACAAAACCTTGTTGACGGTCCAAAAAAGGCACTGGTGACATGATTATAATTTTATTTATCCTGTCACTAGTGTCATTTTTGGACCGATAACTAGGTGCCGTATAACATTTGTGATATCCGGCACCAATCGGAACTACTCGGGTATTTCCGTGAGCTGTGAAATACACCTCGGATATAAGTGTAGGGTTACAATTTTTCGGGTAATTCGGCATCCGCCAATTAACACATTTTCTAAGCGTGCACGTTAAGTAGTTCAATGTGTTTGGAAGCGTTTGACATCCTTTTTAATCACTTTTGATCAGTAACTCATACCAAATGGCGAACTTGTTGTTGTGACATGTATACTTATTTCCTCAATCATATTTAACGACTTTTTTTTATTTTACATTCAAGATCTATTTTTAGAAACGAAAGAAAGTGACGTCATTCTCAAAGGAAGCAATATGGCGTCATCCCTATTATTTCAGAGGTGTTTTCTACTGGATAAACCCGATGTGTTCAGATTGATCCGGCACTAACCATATACCACATCCACACGACAAATCATGACGTCATAAGAACGATATGACGTCATGTTTACATCATTTTAGATACTCTTTTTTTCACTTTTTTATCGTGTTTTATTTGCATCTTGTTTGTTTGAAAGAATACATAAAGGTAACAGGATAAGATGGTTGGTATCTTTGAATGGGAAACTTATCGGGCTCGGCGTCGGATTATCATCCGTTTTGCCTTCAGCTCACCTGATAATATTCATAAGCCTTGCCCGATAATATTTCTGATTCACGACACCAATCATCTATTCTCTATATAGTTGTATCAACATTATACAGTTATTTCATGGCTATTTTTATGAACAGTCCGAACTGTGGTCCATAAGGTGATGGAAGTGACTTTGAACTGTTGAGAAAACTGTTAATTCACTGTGTACATACTTTAAAAAATATAAACGATCTCGTGTTGCTTCCAATAACTCCCAATACAATGCATATCATGTAACTGACCAACTTAACTTAGTCAATCGCCATTCACTCTAGAAAGTAATTAAGAGCGAAGGTCGATTGACTTAGTTTTCATAATTTGTGACCCAACAAAGTGCTTGTAAAAGATACAATAAACCTTTACCTTTTGTATCATAAGATGCTAATACTTTGTTTGTATCATATATCGTTTGATATTTTACCGTTAGTATTCTTAAATGTAAATGCTCTACCATCAGAACGATTTGAAATAAATACTTTATCTTTTTTAATGTATAATGCAACTATTTTACCATAAGTATGATATGATGTCAATAGTTTACAATACGTATCATATATAGAGTAAACGCTTTATCTTTACTATTATAGTGAAATGTAATTGTTTTACCGTCAGAAGTATTTCGTGAGGTTTATATTTTACTGTCAGTATTAAATAATACAACTGTAGTATCTCAACCCGTTTCCATGGCATCGCGTTTGAGATCTACCGCTAACAAACTACATATTTAGATGATTTGACGCGTCCTGCATTAATTGTGCTTAAGATTGCTACCTTTAATAGTATATCGAACAACAATACAAAAACTGTCATTTTTTTTTTCAACAACATTTGATTTGACTTTCAAATTTTCTCTTCTGTTAACAAATACCTTTAATTTTCTGCCCACTAACCTAGGGATAGTCGCCTCCGACAGCAGGAGATCACAACAAGTGTAAATGCATCTTTTATTGGTAAAATTAACCCTTTCCCAAACACCAAATTTTTTACTCTCCCAAATTGAAAGAGTTTGCAGACGACATTTCAAAATGTGATGAAATTAGAAAGTAATCATCTGATAGGGCAAACAAAATTGGGGGAAAAGGAGAAATTGCTCGTTACGAGCAATATCTCATTTTCCCCAAATGTTTTCTAAAGTCGTCTGCAACAAAGTGGTCAAATAGTTTTAGTCAAGAAAGTAGTACGGTGACTGTGTCGATTTATAGAGTGAGGAATTATATTATCGGTATATTTCCTGGATTTCAGGTGATGACGTCATTGATGACGAAGAGAGAATGCAATTCACTCAGACGTCCGTTTACACAAAAGGCTCTGAGTACCAGCTCGAAGGATGTGATCTAATCAAAAAGAGTAAGGCGAAAAGGAATCGTAGGAGGGAACGTCGGCAGAGGCACCGCGGCCATTAGATAAAATGTAGTCGTAAAAGTGAAAACAAACGTGGTCTATTCTGCCGTATTGTGTTAACCCTTTCCCAAACAACAAATTTTCGACTGTCCCAAATTGAAAGAGTTTGCAGACAACATTTCAAAATGTGATGAAATTGGAGAATATCCATCTGATAGGACAGAAAACATTGTGGGAAAAGGAAACATTGCTCGTTACGAGCAATTCCTCCTTTTCCCACAATGTCTTTTAAGGTCGTCTGCAACCGAGTGGTCAAATGTCGTTATTGTTTGGGAAAGGGTTAAATGTGTCTGTATTGTCTCTGGGGTGGGTTGAAATATCACACTTTATAACAGTGGGCGATACTGAAGACGAAAAATGGCAGGTCTCCATCGGGTTTATCCAATGGGAAACATCTCTGAAATAACATGGAAACCGCCGTGTAGTTTCCCATGCAATATCTGTATTTGGAAACGAAAGTCCAATGAAAGGAGTATGGCGAGAAACCATCTGATGGCTTCCATAATAGTTCAAGGGTGTTTTTAGTTGGATGAAGTCGATGAGTCCAGATTGCTACAACGCCAACAAAGTCCATATTGCAGAGAGGTTTCACTAGGCAATGGTGCCAATCGGAATTACTCGGGTATTTCCGTGAGCTGTGAAATACACCTCGGATATAAGTGTAGGGTTACAATTTTTCCGGTAAATCGGCCTCCGGCAATTAATACATTTTCTAAGCGTGCACGTTAAGTAGTTCAATGTGTATGGAAGTGTTTGACATCCTTTTAAATCATTTTTTATTTAGTAAATCATACCAAATGGCATAATTGTTGTTGTGACATGTATAGTTGTTTCCTCACATTTAAGATCTATTTTTAAAAACGAATGTAAAGTGAGGTCATTCTCGTGGGAAACAATATGGCGTCATCCCTATTATTTCAGAGGTGCTTTCATTGGAAAAACCCGATGTGTTCAGATTGCAATGGCGCGTGTTACCTTTTATCCGTTTAAGCAATAAGCCGGAGATTTGCCGAATCACTCAGATTTTACCGAATAATTCGGGATTTGCCGAATCACTCAGATTTTACCGAATAATTCGGGATTTGGAGAATTACTTTTGGATATATTGAACGACACAGATATGAATTCGTTCATCTTGTATAAACGAAATCTAGAGCAAGTGAGAGAAGACGTTTTTTTTTTTTGGTAAAGAGTCCCTGTGCATTGGTTGTTTAGTGTATTATATAAACGGCGAAGTGCTTTAGATTGTTGCTATATAGAGTTATATAAAAACAGTAATGAACAGATATGAACGTAAATGACCGAATATTAAATATCTGTGGGCAGTAGTTGTTTCGTGTAATATATAAACAGTGAAGTGCTTTAGATTGCCAATCGGAATTACTCGGGTATTTCTGTGAACTGTGGAATACACCTCGGATATAAGTGTAGGGTTACAATTTTCAGGTAAATCGGCCCCGACGTATTACATTTTTTTCTAATCGTGCACGTTAAGTAGTTCAATGAGTATGGAAGTGTTGGACATCCTTTTAAATCATTTTTTATCGGTAACTCATACAAAATTGCGAAGTACAAGTTGTGATATATATAGTTGTGTCCTTAATCAAATAAAATAACTTTTTAGATTTCACATTTAAGATCTAATTTTAACAACGAAAGTGAGGTGACGTCATTCCACGGGAAACAGTATGGCGTCGTACCTATTATTTCAGGTGTTTTCATTGGATAAACCCGATATGCTCAGAATGTTAGAGTGCGTGACGATATCGTGCTGGTTCCTTAGACACGCACGCAGAATGATAACAGAAGAAATGTCTCTGAATAAGTATGACAGATAAATGAAGGAACCAGTTGGATCACTTGTACATTCCTATTAACCCTTTCCATAACAATAACGACATTTGACGACTTTGTTGCAGATGACTTTAGAAAACATAGTGGGAAAAGGAGAAATTTCATCACATTTTGAAATGCCGTCTGCAAACTATTTCCATTTTGGACAGTCGAAAATGTGTTGTTTGGTAAAGGGTTAAATGTTTTTCTTCTTAGCGTTTGAACATTATGAACGATTAAACAGTGAATGGGAAAAAACACTAGAAATTATGTTATTGAACTGTCATTTTTAAGTTTTTTTTACGGGTAACAAA